>CM064547.1:38923805-39023805 GCA_032716605.1 Paralithodes platypus
CGTATACCCTGGTTATCGTGAGTAATTTACCGAACGCCTGCAAATAATACGCTATAAAATGCTTGCAATCAAACTCTCAAGCAATTTCAATGTCACATGCAATTATAAATGTATATATAGGTAGAGAGACAGACAGAGAGAGAGGGAGGTCAAGAACATCTGCTAGGTGTGATTTTTCACTGGGAGGGAAGAGAAGATTAGTTAGGGGCGTGCCCTGGCCTACATCAGAGAAAGAGAGTACCAAGGAGTACAAAGGTGTAGAAAACAAAGAGAGTGAGGACAGAGAGAGAGAGAGGTGTCGTGATAATATAACAATGTTACATATGTATCATATATTATGATAATAATATATACGGTAGGCCTACATCTGTTCCCCACAATCATATAATGCCAAGCACAAATATTCAATCTTTCGTTGTTTGTATTACCGTAAGGAATGTACTGAACGCCTGCAAATAATACGCTATAAAATGCTTGCAATCAAACTTTCAAGCAATTACAAGGTCACATGCAATTATAAAAAGGTATATTGTAGACCACAATCTTCGCCAAGCTTCGTTGTTGCTTATATTATCGTGAGAAATGTACCGTATACCCTGGTTATCGTGAGAAATTTACCGAACGCCTGCAAATAATACGCTATAAAATGCAAAGGACATTTCTTGTAGAGTGCAATTTTGAGGACCGTATGTGCTCTGAGAGAGAGCGGAGCGGTGATTAGAGCATAATGTACCCCCTGACCGCTCGTCACACCCGCCGTGGACCTACTACAGGGAATTATATAAGGAAATTACCGTAGTTTAGGGTTTTGCACTCGTGTTGCACGATCGTTGAAAGACAAACCAATGATCGTAGAAGGATGGTTCGGGTGTCATTGGAACGCTCAATTTACGCCCTTTCAGGGATACATACTTGTATTACGCTCTGGGTCGGGTTTAGGCATGAAAAAGAGCACGAAACAACCCCATTTAGGGTAAAAAAAAAAACCCGCTTGGCGGCACAGCGAAATATATTCCACCAACCCTTCTTAAGGTGATAAAATGCTTGCAATCAAACTTTCAAGTAATTATAAAAATTAAATTGTACTTACCAACACCCACACCAGTAGTTCTTCGTCAGGAACGTCTTCAATATGGTCAACGGTCTGTCCAACATCAACCTCAACATCAACCCCACGCAAATTATGCTTGGGATGAAAGCCTATGATCGGGTTATTTTCGTCTTCCGAGTCATCCACACTACCAAAACTCTCACCCAGACAGTCGACGGTTTCATCCAACAGCTTATTAGAAAGTTCTGAAGAGTTTCAGCATGATATCTAGTTCCTGGGTGGTAAGCCGGGCGTGGTTAGTAGGGTGGCGCGACGCACTAGGGATGGCGGCCACCGAATCGAACACGGGCAAATCTTGACCTTCCATTATGGCTGCTTGAGGGTCACTGAGTCACGGTCACGCAGTGGGGATATGTGGGTGGGCCCTTGTAGTATACCGCCTGACCATCAGGTTCCGCTTTCCACCTAAATTAGGGTGGGAATACACCCACGGACTTAAGTCCGACCCCGCCATTTAGTCCAATTATCTCGTACCGGACTTAAGTCCGACCCCGCTAATAAAGGGTTAAGCACATCATTTCTACTTATACTAACTGTACTGAACATATTTTCTATACTATCACTATATACCATATTGACTTCTGGAATCTGTGCCAAATTTTCATTAGTGAAAACGGAAAGAAACTGACTATTTAATGTACTGCACATTTCTAAATCATGTTCTGTTATGTTACTTCCTTTGATAAATATCGACTTGCATCCAACAACTTGACAATATAAAGGCATTTTGTTAAAATAGGAGAGCTACACTTTCACACGGCATTATACAGTAGTTATAGCATCACGGTATGAAGTAAAAGAAAACGGAGGATATTGCTGGCTCGGCTGCTCCTTTGAGAATGAATGGTATACAGTCGAGTGACCTCTGACCCTTCCAACCTCGTGACGTCATGCGCGAGCGGGTACGAGTTTGAGTGACCCCATGCTCCAACCTGTTGTATCTCTTAACCTCTTAACCTTGGTGAAGGGGTTAAGCCAGATACGAGGACGCCTTTCTAACACTTTGTTCAGACTATCATTAGTCGATTTTATCCAACTTTTTAAAGGCCATTAAGGGCAGACTGACCGTTTCTTTGGTCTGTTAATTAAGGTATTCATATTTTGTTTTAGTTTCCTCCCTAGACCTCCATCAAACTTAGAAAAATACCCCCTAGCCCTCCCTTCAAGACAAATGTTTAAATTTTTCGGTAGAAAAATGTACCCGGCCGAAGGCCGTCCCTGTTAAAATTGCAGGCTCGCTATCGCTCGTCAGGAAAAAAATTACAGCTAAATGTCACGGAAGGTAAAACAATTGACAAAGAAATGGGGCGAAAGGTGTTAAAATCAGCAAACTAATGGGCCGAACGTCTTAAAGTCTCAAAACTAATGGGGCTAAACATTAGGGAGAAAGTGGTCCAGAAAACCGGCCCATCCCCCCTTAAAAGTAAGACAATGGTAAAGTAGGTCTCAATTAACCCTCTGACTTTCGAAGTTCCATACTAATATATACTGTATAATTATATATATATACAGTATATATATTTGTTAACAGCTTGATAGAAGTCAAGGGAGTAAATCCCCCCTTCCCCCCTCCCCTTACCCGTAAAGACTCTCATAACTATTAGAGTCACCAACATGATTGTTCCATAATAGGTTGTACAATCTCTAGATTCTCAAAAACCTGGGGCTCAAAAATAGGCAACAAAGGCCGAATTGGAATGATGGGAGGCAATATATGTGGGGTGGTCAGTATGGAAGTGAAGAAGTCCTTGCATGACAGTGTGGTAATCCCGACACTGACTTACGGAAGCGAAGCATGGACGTTGGTTGAGAGACTCAGACCAAGAGTGAGAGCAGTGGAAATTAATTACTTAAGGAGTGCGGAGTGCGTGCGGAGTTACATGGACGGATAGACAGCCTAATGAGGAAGTAAGAAGGAGGTGTGGTGTGGAGGTAGATGTGCTGGAAAGTGTGAAAAGGTACAACTTGAGATGGTTCGGCCATATGGAACGTATGGAAAGCGAGAGAATTACTAAGAGGGTGTACGAGAGCGAGGTTGAGGGACAGAGAGGGAGATGTAGACCGAATGAGAGGTGGAAGGATGGAGTGAGGAAGTACATGAACGAAGGCGGTGCTGGTGGGGGGGAGGGGCGTCGACTGACTGGGGACAGAGGTGCATGGAGGCGGTTCGTTCGTGGCCACCCCTTCGGGGATCACGGCGTCAGGCAATAGATAGATAGATAGAATATCTGTAAAAGTATGGCACAAAAGGCGAACACACACACACACACTCACCCTCTCTCTCTCTCTCTGTAGCTATCTATTTCTCTCTCTCACTCACTCACTCTCTCACTCTCACTCTCACACTCTCTCTATCTCTGACTCACTCACTCTCTCACTCTCACTCTCACTCTCGGTGTTTGCATGTTTGTCTATGTTCCAACTGTACCTCTGGACATACAGTAGCCTTATAGCCAATAGATTCAATTGTTCAACACGGTGAAGTCAGGAGGTGTTAATACAGACGGTGAATTACACACCGAGACAGTTTGGGTGTTGCAACCGGCTCGTTCATGGTCTTAAGGGGAGACTGACCGTTTGTTTGGTCTATTAATTCATGTGTTCATATATTTTTTTAGTTTCCTCCCTAAACCTCCATCAAGCTTTGAAAAACACCCCCTAGACCCCCTTCAAGATAAATGTTTACATTTCTCAGTAGAAAACTGACACGGTCGAAGGCCGGTTCCTCTTAAAATTGCAGGTTCGCTATCGCTTGCCAGGAAATAATCGATACCTAAATGGCACGAAAGGTCTTAAAATTGACAACTAAATGGGTCGAAAGGTGTTAAAATCGCCAAACTAATGGGCCGAACGTCTTATAATCTCAAAACTAGTGGGGCTAAACATTAGGGAGAAGGGGGTCCAGAAAAACGGTCTGCCTCCCCTTAACCCTTCCTGCCCGGGTGGTGTCCGTGTGAAAGGACACCACGAAATAAGGGCAGGAGCCCGGGTGTCCTGTTACTAGGCAGTAAGCTTTCAAGCCTATTCAGCTTGGTATGAACGCCGTACGTCCGACGCATGTAAACAAAGCCGATCGTTGCGTCACCGCACCTCCGAAAACAATAAGGAGACGTCGGATCAATGTTATTGTTGTGACGTCAGACGAAATTAGTGTCTTAGAAGCTCCGATATTGTCAACATCGCGGCAAAATTCGCTCCACGGAAATCGTCATCACAGCTGACCCAGTTGACTTAGAGAGCTCTACTCAACGCCAGTCTACAGATTGGAAACCGCACTACGTTTATAGATGTGTGGGAAATTTCTAGCAGTTAAACTAAACAAAAATGCGGAAGCCTAGGCCTAGACGTTTTTCGGCCAGATCGCCCGGGTAGCCCACACTGTCCTTTGGAGATACAGCCCGGGCCCGGTGGGTTAAGCCGCTGTCACACGAGCACTTTTTCCGTCAATTTTTCCATGAGCAAGTTTGTTCTAGTATTATTTCTGGACTTTTTCACACTCGTATCGGCAACTAGACTGAAGGTAGATTATGTTAGGCGGCTGAATTCTGATAAAGTGTATTTTTTGAAGCATCCAGACCATAATTGCCCGTAGTACAAATTGCTTGAAAAAGGGATCGTGTGACACCACCTCTTACGTTCATAGACCTACGACGCCTTGAAACGGTATTGTCTAGCTCTCTCATCTCACAATCTCGGGCACCTCTCTCACTCATTCCACCTATTTAATTATTTACTCACTAGGCACTACCCCTAGAGAAATAAGGAGCCCCATGGTATACAGTGCAGCTTATGCAATCCCCCTCATCAGTAAAGGGGTTGATATGTCTTATATATAATTATATATATATATATATATATATATATATAGCATTTTAAATGCTATATATAGCATTCAAAATGCTATATATATATATATATTGTATTTAGGTTAAATATTATATACCATAATATTCGCCTCAAAATGCTACTTCAAATTATTAAAAGCATAACACGTGAAAGTGGCCATTAATTATGATGCGTAATAAAACAGATAAACTCATTACCATTATTATAAAGAATTACCAGCGCTGAACCAAACTCGTTTTATTCCTTCACCACCATTACGTAACTTTCATCCTATGGTGGTTACCCTTAGATGATTTTCTTTAGCTTATAATATACCTCTAGAAATCAAATGGGTAAATACGATCTCAGTAAACCCCCCTAAGAGAACCCCCCTTGCTTTTTTTCTCTTTCTCTCCCTCTCTCTTTGGCTTGTATTCAATCGGCCCCATTCAGCCTACTGTTTTAAGACGTTTACCCCCATCCAGGTGTCACTATTTTCGGGCGAGCGGTAGCAAGCCAACATATATATATTTTTTGTTTTGACAGCAAGCTAAATTTGTAAATTTTTCGATAGAATTTTTTTTCCGGCGAAGCCGGATTTCTCCATACAATGCTGGCTCGCTATCGCTCGCCATAAAAAAATTGACACCTGGATGGGGATAAACGTCTTAAAACAGTTGGCTGAACGAGGCCGAATGGATATAAGCCAGAGAAAAAGAGAAAACGAGAGAAAGAGAAAACAAGCAGATGACCCCCCTTAACCCGGGAGCTGCGGGGAGACTCTTAAGAGTTCCCCCGGCGCACTGCGGGGAGACTCTTAAGAGTCAGAGAAAAAAAAAATCAACTTTTGACATCGAAAAAAAAAAAAAAAAAAAAAAAAAAAAAAAAAAAAAAAAAAAAAAAATATTTTTGGCCCCTGGGCCATGCAAAATCTCAGTCCTCAGTTTCCCCACTTTCCTCCTCTCCTTCAGTTATCACCTATTTTCCCTTATTCCCTTATTCTGAGGTATGTGTCGGTGCTAACATTAGAAATCCGATTGGAGGGTGTGGTCATCACTGATAGCAAGCGAGTGCAAGAGAGAGAGAGAGAGTATCGATCGACTGTGTCTCAGTGGCCTTGGGGGAAATTGGCGGGGAAAGCAGATTGCCTCACAACATTATACAACTCGCGGGCTATATCTCCGATTTTGACCATCCAAACGCTGTTTTCACTCGTTTTATTGTTGTTTCAGGTTAATACCTTTATAATCAACCCATTATAGGCGCATATGGATAAGTATTAATGCTATTAATGGCACAATGAAAATTTTAGTGACGGAAACACCTCAAATACGTCAGCACAGAGGGACGTTTCCAATTACCCCATGCGCACTTCAGAGGTTAATAACAGGTCCTTCTTGAACTGCATATAATCATATAATTTTAGCCACAATCAAAGGAAAAAGGGTTAAAAGTATAACGCGTGAAAGTGGCCACTAAAAATTATGTACAATAGATCAGATAAACTCATTACCATAATTATGAAAAATTACCAGCGCTGAACCAAACTCTTTTAATAACTCCCAGAACAATGCCAATATATATATATATATTATATATATATATATATATACCGGTATATATATATATATATATATATTATATATTATATATCTATAGTATATATACTTATATATATATATAATATCTATATATATATATATATATATCTTATGGTATATAGATATATATTATATATATATAATATAATATATATATATATATATATTATATATATATGTTAGTATAGTCAGGTAATAGATTCTCTTTTAAACAGACGAGGTTAAAGGCAATAGCAGTATCAGCATTTAGTATTTTATTGTTACAGTTTTCAATATTTCTAACAATTTTCCTCTGGGGTTCAGAGATGAGGTACAACAGGTTAGCAAAATTCATGGTGGATCCAACATTTCACAAGTAAACATCTTGCATCTTCAGGGAATGGGCAGGTAATGATTAGAATAAGGACAAAGCAACATATATATACAAAATTCGAGGATCAAGAATAGGTAGGTGGGCGGAGCTACTGGGTGTTGGGTGGCTGTTCATTGGTGGAAGGCAGTCTATTCGCGAGACGGGCACTAAATCTTATCGGTGGTTGGTTGTTGGCTGTGGGTGGCTGTGATTGGTTGGTGTTGTCAGTAGTGTGCTGATCGCGGAAAGGTACGGGAGGGGGGCACAGGGCGAGAGGAACGAGGGCAGTATGCCTGTAGCGCTTGCCTGAAGGAAGAATTTGAAGGTCTTGTGTTTGGTTGTTGATGCTGGGGTTGAGCGTTTGGATATATAGAGCTTCTAAAATAGCTAGTCTTCTGGGGTCTGATTCTTTGTCGAGTATGGTAGTTTGTTTGTCTATGTCGGCGCGAGTTAGGGCAAGATGGTGGGGGGCTTGATAGTGATCTTTTATAGCGCCAGATTGAAGGTGGAGGGTGAGTCAACTGCTATTGCCTTTAACCTCGTCTGTTTAAAAGAGAATATATATATATATATATATATATATATATATATACAGTATATATATATGTGTATATATATAATTATTGCTGCTTGAATACAAAAAGCGATGCATTATTTATTTAGTTTCATGAAATCACTAGTGTCCTCATTATCATAATGTTCACCATTATCAGCACAAGTAGTAGATTCATTATTATTTACATTATTTATCTAATGATGATCATCACCACCATGACAAATAATATCACAATTACCAACACCATCACTACAAATACCATAATTACCATTATCATCACATATGTGATGTGTGTGTGATGTGTGGCGTTCTGTGATGTGGCACACACAACGTCATCATCATTGCTGCCATAGAAGAATATTAGAAGAATATCCTACGAGTGGGGGTGGGGGGTCCAGAGGTGTGTGTGTGTGTGTGTGTGTGTGTGTGTGTGTGTGTGTGTGTGTGTGTGTGTGTGCGTGTGTGTGTGTGTGTGTGGGGGGGGGGGGAGGGTTTGGAGGTGGGGGGGGGGGGGGGCAAAACCATATTTTTGACCTAAAATCTTAACTATTGCACACATTCAACAACTCTTTTTTGATTGACCATCGCATTCGCGCACCGAATGTTCGTTAGAAGTTTGGTGAAAATTCGTCGAACGGTCTAGGAGAAGTATTCGGATAGACAGACAGACAGACAGACATTTCGGCCAGCATGATACCATTATACAGGGGGCGATACCACTCTGCTTACGCAGAGTTGATAATAATTCTAATAATACTAAAACTCCACTAAAACTCTGACATTGAGCTGGTATTGCCCCTGTGCCTGAGTGGGTCTCATTACTGCCAACCCTATTAATCTAAAACACAACCCGGGTTTATGACACGCCAAATTGATTATGGCCGCTAAAATCATGAGGGGGAACATTTGACAGCATTTAGTTGGTGGAAGGATTGAAATATGGTGGATTATTATAAGTTTATGCTATTTGTATTATTATTATTATTATTATTATTATTATTATTAATATTATTTTATATTATGTTTTGTATTATTAATATTATCAATATTATTATTATCCCGCACGTTTGAGTTCCCTGGGCCTTAATGTAGAATATCCATATCCATATACTTCTTAATATGGTTTTACAATTACATGATGGGTTGGAATAACGTCTTTGCATATATACAGCATATACTGTATACATATATATATATATATATATATATATATATATATATACATATATTATGTACATATATACAGTATATACTGTTACACTGTACAGTATATAGATAGATATATGTATAGATAGATAGATAGATATACCAATGTGATTATTTATTTTTACCTCTGCAATCAAACACATTATTGTAATGATAGGGGATGTCCAATCTGTGTCTGTTGAAAGGCCTCTGGCAATCAGGTGCCTTAAGTGGGGATGGTTCACTTTTGGGGCGATTTTTGCATGTATTAATTATTTTATTAGTTTCCTCCCTAGACCTCCATCAAATTAAAAAAAAAAAAACATCCATTAGATCCCCCTGCTAGATTCATTTGTACATTTTTCGGTAGAAAAATATCCCGGCCGAAGGCCGGTTCTTCCAACATTACCGACTCACTATCACTCGCCAGGCAAAAAATCGACACATAAATGGCACGAAAGGTCTAAATATTGACGACGAAATGGGGCAAAAGGTCTTAAAATCGACTAACTAATGGGGCAAACATCTTAACATCTGAAAACTAATGGGGCCAAACATGAGGGAGAAAGTGGTCCAGAAAACCGGCCCATCCCCCCTTTATCAGATCTCACCACACTAACTATGCCATGAATATATTATATAATATAAAGTATATATATATATATATATATATATATATATATATATATATATATATATAGAGAGAGAGAGAGAGAGAGAGAGAGAGAGAGAGAGAGAGAGAGAGAGAGAGAGAGAGAGAGATAATGTATGTGTTTGCGTGTGTATACGTGTGTGCTTTATTACTGTTTTTTGCAATTTACAATATTTACATAATATATTAGTTATTATATAAATGTTATGGTCATGTATAGCTGTGTTTTTATAGTGTTATTTATGTATTTACTTCATTTTTCCCTCTTATATTTATTTGTGTGTAAATTTGTGTTTTGTCTGTGTTTGTTCGTTGTTTTGTGTTGTGTCTTGTGTTTTCCCTGTTCTTGCTCTGTCTTGAGGTGGCCACCCCCCGAACAAAAATAAGCAAATAAATAAACAAATAATACAATAGAATTAAATAAAAAATAAACAAATAAAAATAGGAAAAGTGGGGATTGGGCCTGAGCATATAGATAAACAGATAAATATATATTTATTTATATAATTTATTTATCTACGCATTAATTTAGCCGTATCATTTGTATATATTTCGGTGTGTGTTTATAATATGTGTTCATTGGTTCACAGAATATGTATAACAATGTATTATTTTCTTTGTCTATGCAGTATATTTGTTGCTACTCTATATATTTACATTATTAATGTATGTAATTACTTGATACCTTGCTATTTAATTATGAATATTCTTTGTCTTTTCCTGTTACATTTGTTTACATAATATACTTGGTCGGTTTGGTTGACAAATGAACTATCTCATTTAGTAATTATATGAATCTCGTTGATTTATAAAAACGCTTTGAACTGAAATTCAGGTAATGGAGTATTTCATAATTGTTACGACCGACCGGCACAACTGAATAAACAAGGGCACTTAGTATTGGACTACAATATAGGCTAAGTATGCAACAACGGTACGCTAATTCCAAACCCTTGAACTATTAAGCCGGTGAACAAAACACACAAACCCTCTAGAGTTAATATACTAGATAACGGGGTATCAATTAACAAGGGATAAGTGTACTCTACTAAGACTTTCCAGCAATGGCAAAGCCTGCAAACAACAAGAAGTAATTACGTTAATAAAATGCTCTCAAGTATTAACAAAGCTTAAATAAACTATGACAAGATTTAATAAAAGATTAGATGCTTACGTTATGTTTAATGATAGTCTGAACTCAACATTAAAACCCTTCAATGCTATATGAAAGCACTTGAAGTCTAGTCCTACAGCAAACAGACCTGGAAGCTTCTGCAAACGTCTGATGCTCTAAGATGCTCGTAGAATATAGAACTGTAATAATGCAAGAGGCAGGACATGAAACGTGTATCTTAAATACACCAAAAAGCAGGACATCTGTAATGGAAAACACGACAATGCAGCAACTCTGTGACAGT
Organism: Paralithodes platypus; assembly: GCA_032716605.1. NCBI lineage: Eukaryota > Metazoa > Arthropoda > Malacostraca > Decapoda > Lithodidae > Paralithodes > Paralithodes platypus. The sequence goes on from CM064547.1 coordinate 38,934,506, forward strand.
AATAATAACAGCAACTCAAAAACAGTACTTCCTTAACCCGTACAGCCCCAGCGACGCGCCTGACGCGTCGGCAATGTATGTAACGCACAGCCCCAGAGACGCGCCTGGCGCGTCACCCTAATTGCGCCGACCGTAACCTCAGGTGTAGCCACTCAAGAGGGCTCAGATTTGTATGGAAACTATGTACGTATCCCACGCAACCGTGCCGATGGTTGAAAACTCTCAAAGTCCACGTGCGTGCGCGCGAGCGCGCAATAACCTGGGTTTTTGGGGTAATTGCCTTCAATTTTTTACTCTTGTAAAATACGTTTTCGGGGGCTGTGTAGGACCATTCTTTAAGCTTTTTGAGCGGTTTTTCGGGGTTTTTCCTTCATTCCTAACCCATTCGCTATTGTTTCTGGAATAAAACCATTTTTTGAAAACCGGCCGGGTTCTGGTGAACAAACATTACAAAACTAGCCGGGGCTGGACGGGTTAAATAAAGTAACAGCCACCAACGGTTGTGCCCTGCGCAACAACCTAGGCTAAACAATTCCGTGAATAATACTAAAGCACACATGATAAGAGTTAATAAGTATGTATTGTCTTCTCTATTAAAAAAGTCTAGCTGTGGTATCAGGGTATGGGAAACTAGTGTGACGTTAACTACTCCGTTAGAACCGCATGGCTTGTCCTACAGTGACTCGCTAGGATCACCAGGGCAGTGGATGTGGCTACAGTTGATGTATTATTGTGTGCTTTATTTCATATGAAAGCTTGTGTCATGGGCAGTCCAGAAAGGCTCTTTGTTTTCGCCCATGTCAAGGCTTTATATATTTAATTGCAGAGTATATGTTTATCATTAAGTAGTAATGATAGCATTTGAGAGAGAGAGAGAGAGTAGAACGGAGTGTGGGGAGGCGCGCAGTGTTTTTTGCCATACTCTATGACATCATAGCTGGCTGGTCTCTTGGGGATTGGTTGGAGGAGTTTTTTATCATGCTTGGTGACGTCATGTTTGGCTGGCTTCTTTGGCATTGGCTGGAGGACTTGTTACCGCTTTGCTTACGCGGTGCGAGCTAGTGCTAGTATATACAGCTCTCTTGCCACTCTCTCCCTCAGATCTGGTTTCTACAACGCATCTCTCTTATCCCTTTGATATCTGTCCCCCTTCCTGCACCTGAGAACCTTTTCCTCTGCCTATCTCTCTCATTTTCCATATCTTTCACCACCTTTTATTAATATTATACCCCCTCTGGTTTACTCTGCATAATCAGCTTAATGCTGGCCAGTTGTATTGTGCGTTAAGGTCTTATATAACCCATGTATGTTTAGTTGTTAAGATAAGTTGATCACGAAGCATTGGTTGGCATTCATATTGTTCAGTACCGCTTCCTATAATTATTAGTGTTCTGCTGGATTAGATAATGCTAGACTAGGAGTCTGATACTATAAGGTATTGTTTCCGATGGGTGCTGGCTTTAGTTAAAAGCTGCATGATATACCTGAGAACTGGAGTTGATTGGGTAAATTCTAGTCTGTGTGCCATTGAGAATAGAGCATGCACAAATGAGGCTTTTTGCCTATACCATTCTGCACTGTTCTAGGCTCGGTTGTTTGTCTTTGAGGTACGCCAGGAGAACGCTTAATACTTCGGTATTAAGGTTTCTCAAGAGAGCTACCCTTCACTCTAACGTAATACTTGACGCACAGACTTGAGATTTGCACTAGGCTATGCGGCATGCCATGCGCACCAGTATCTCGTATCATTGACTCTAGCTAGACTTTATCAGTCATAGTAGACATTAAGTATATTAAACCAATTACTCTTATTATGCATACCCGTTTATGATTACACAAGCATTTCGCAGCCTAGTTTGATGTATTGAGACACAAACGACTTAGGCTCTTTTTGTTGATAGGAATACTGCATTGTCGTGGCGATTATTATTGTTGTAGCGTTTAGGATATTCTTGGCTCCGACTGCATTATATATCCTGCCTTTTTGTGATCATAGCCTGCTCAAGCATTGTTCCGCTGCCTGCCTTTTTGGGTTCCATTTCCGATTCGAGCATCTTGATAGCATCTAACATTTAAAGAAGATTCCTTGTTGGTGTTGAAGGACTTTAGTGCACTTTCTTTCATGCAGGAGTGCCTGACATTTATTGATTAAAGTAACGTAAGCTGTAACTTCTCTTACCACCTTACTTTGCATACCATAACCAAGCACCTTCGGTTATAGGTAGTAATAGGCTGTTTTCACATAACATTAAGCCTAGAGTAGACGCACATTTATTGAGAGTTTGATAACCTATTATTGCATATAGAACTCTGGAGAGTATTTGTGTTCTTTGTTCACTGGGAATATACATCAGAGGTTGGATCTAGCGCTTTCCGTTGTAGCATTTATGCCATTACTAGTCCAATGAATAAGAGCCCTGATATATTTAAACCTCAGTCGTAACAAATGGCGACCTTACCTAGGATTTGGTGAACCTACATTTAATAGCAGGGAACATTTGTTGTTTTGGGGAATATTTTGCGGGGATCAGCAAGAATATTTTTTTTTTGCAACAAAGTGTAGCCCTTGAGTATTTCCGAGAATTTTTGTGTGTATATTGAGGGAAGGTGTGGTGGAGTGGTCTTGCCACTGGCCTGTGTGACGCACCCCAGTGCTCTGCAATGCAACCTGATTGTACTCCTTGGTACTCGACTGTACCGCCCGTGATCTGGCTACCGTCAGCCGCAATGTATATTGAGTGTGACAACTTATAACTATGTTCTTTGTATCTCTGCAAAGGTCTCGTCATGTGCTAACCAGTGGTGGGTTTTGTTTTAAGCCATGTCGAGACCTTCCATTTAATATGTAGTATCAATAGAGAAGTTGATCGATAAGACAATGGGAGTTCAGAGAGAGAGTGAGTTAGGCTTCAGAGCAAGAGGGTAGCAACGCGCAACGCTGCCGGCCGGGGGGGTTGCCAGACGTATGGACTGGTTGGCAGCCCTGCGCTTATAGCTAGGCGCGACAGGGTTTGTAGTCCATTGTTGCCTGCCTGGGCTGGGCCCATGTTGTCGTACAGCACACAGCCTGGAGGCTGGCTGCGTGTTCCATGACCAGGTTGCCTAGAACCTTTGAGATTCTAACATCCCTTGCCCTCTCTCCCAACTTCTCACTGTTGCACTCTTTCTCTCTGACGACATTACTCTCATTTCATTCTTCTCTCTATTTAAATGCATCACCTTCCCTTGAGGTCCTAAAGGAGTTTCAGCACTCACCTCTCGTATTACTCTTAGGACAAGCATATATTTACATGTATTAGATTTAAGGGGTTAATGTGAACAGCGATCTTCTTGATGAGGATGATTGGTGAACGTTCTACATGTTCACGAGTTATATGCCCCGCTCATCATCCCATTTGTGACTAGACTGGTGCCATGTGTAAGAGCCCGACCATGCCCAGGAGTTGTCTGTGGAGGGACGAGGACTTAGCCTTGATTTGCATACCGAGCCAGGAGCGAGTGTAGTACCTGAGACTACAGCTCGCTCGTAGTGCCGGTATAGTAGAGTAACGTAATTTATCTGTCCTTGTGTTCTCTACAGTCTTCTCCTGGGTTCTCGCTTTCGGTGCTGGGACTCGTTGTTCCTGTGACTTGGCCTGCTAGCTAGAACGCATGGGGATGATGAGTGGGATATATCTTTATTTTACTATGCATTGCAGCTCTCTTTAAGTATATATGTAACCCTTTACAATACACATTACTCACACACAAGACAACACTATTAATACTTTCATGTATCAATTAACTGCACTGTCGTTTTGCTGCTGTGTCCGGAGTTCTGTTGCATAGGGCGCATACGGACTCGGAGGGGAGACAGAGTGAGAGAAGCGAAGTAGCCTATGCGGTAGTAGGCTACCGGCGCAGTACTGTTGCCTGCAACCTTTTAGTTATTCCAAGTATAGATTCATTATTATAATAAGTGACTACTATTTATGTTCCTCCCATGTGTATTATTAGGTATCTACTGGATCATGAACATCTTGTATGCTACATGCTAGTGCATGTTAGTAGGGGACAGTTATTGTAGTGCACGCGCTTTCAAGTAGGCGTGTACATTTGTCATTTAGCATTTCACTGTCATACCTTTAGCCTGCTTCTATTCTACATTATTAGAGGCTTAATATTAACGTAGTTTCTTGAGTATTGCATTTCTTTAGTAATAACGTAACCTATAAATGTCTGAGGGAGTTTAGCCTCATAGCCTACCCCTGTTGTACACTTTCGCCGAGTTAAGGTACCTCGTTACCGTAGACGATAACTCTGTAGGGCGTTGGTGCTTTTGTTGTCTGGAGCATATAGTATTTGGGACTGGAATCGAGCGTGTCGTTGTCACTTAAGCCATTTCTGTCCTACGATCAAGAATCCCGAATATGTATTGCCGATCCAGCCGTAACAAAATGGCGACCTTGCCAGGATTCAGTAGTATCCTATCACATGTTTTTTGGAGAACTATTCTATGCTACCTAGTAGAGCTGGCTAGAATTTTCTTGCATATTGGAGGAATTTTTATTGTGTCATTATTGTATTGGTGGACTTGCAGATTGTTTCGTTAGGTGTCTAGAGTAGAGTCATTCAAGCATCTTTAACATTTTGTGAGTCGAGACTGCAATTAGTAGTAAGCACTTTTTTTTGTTTATGAACAGCAACTGTATAACCAGCACTATGTCTAATGACTCATCATTTACGGGGGAGGATAACACGGTACAGCCTAGTGACCAGCAAGTACAGCAGATATTTAGGGAGGGGAGTGTTATAAGTGGAGAGAGGGATGCCCGGGCATTTTTGCAGACACCTTTGACCGAACAGCGCCTGCAGGCTATTGATTGTTACGGTGTTCGCTGTTTAGCCACGGTTTTGGGGCGGGACTGTCCTGACAGTTGGCCCAAGAAGAATTTGGTGGCATGTTTGTTGGGTGATGGCGATGGGGCGGTGGGTGGAGTGGGGTCTTGGGGGGTTCCCTCCAAGCCTCCATTCCACTCTACCCCTGAGCTGGGCCCTCAGCCAGCGAGTCTTAGCACGATGCAGCAGGAGGGTTCTCAAGGGCAAGCTGGCTTACCCGTAAACACGTCTCGGTGTGGATCCCCCATTTTGTGCTCTCCCCCCCCAGGCCTGTCTCCTGAGATGTTATTTCAGCTAGAACTAGCTAAGCTTAAGTTGCAAGAGAGTCAACAGGCTAGTATAGAACGGATTAAGCTGCAGGAGACTCAGATACAACAGGCTAGTATAGAACGGATTAAGCTGCAGGAGACTCAGATACAACAGGCTAGTATAGAACGCATAGAGGTTGCTAGAATCCAAGCCAATCAGGATGCAACCAGGTACCAGGCTGAAATGGATGTCGAGAAGTCTAGAGTAGAGACCACGGGGCGTCATCTCGGTGGTGGGCACCGGGTTACAGACTCACTTTCGCATTTAATTAAGTTAGTACCCGCATTTGATGAGACAGCAGTGACTGAGTTTTTTGCTCGTTTCGAAAAGAAGTGTCGTGAGTATGACTGGCCGGAGGTTAAATGGGCAGCATTAGTTTCATCACGTCTAGTGGGTAAGGGGTTGAAAGCCTACGATGCACTGTCACTGGACGAGAGTGTCGTGTATGGACTGGTGAAGGAGGCTGTGCTCCGGGCCTACGAACTGCAACCCGAAACTTATAGATTGAAGTTCCGTGGCGTAAAAAAGAAGAGCGACGTCAGTTTTATGGAGCACACACCGGACTTAACAGATGCATGTAATAACTGGTTTCGGTCCGAGCACGCAGAGTCGGCTGAGGAAATTGAGCAACTTTTCTATCTGGAACAGTTTTACAAATGTACTGGAACCGATCTAACGCTGAACATTAAGGAAAAATGTCCCAAGACAGTAGAGGAGGCTGCCAAGATGGCAGACCTCAGATTATCATTGATTCGTGGTTGCGGTGCCGCTCAGAGGGCTGAGTCAGGGCAGAAGGGGCGCTATACCCCACCCACCAGAGTTTTCGATAATAACAAATCCTATGACACACTTAACCACACTAAAAGCATTGCACCTAATAACACCTACAAACACAAGCCTCTCCCGTTTACTAAAGGTCAGGCCCCTTCTTCGCCCGCACAAGGGAAGAAGCCCATTGGGGATGTGAAATGTTACAAATATCAGAAGCTAGGCCATTATTCACGTGAGTGCCCTAGTAACACTCCCGCTAAGCCGGTGTCATTGGTTCACAGTATCGGTGTGTCTCTGAAGGCTGCAGCAACTGCCCGGGGTAGGTTGTCAGCAGCTGAGGCACACGCGGTAAAGAAGCGTACGGAAGGCTCGACACCTGTCCGGGACACTTTCTGTAGCCATCGGGGACACGGGTTTGTGAGCTGGGGGAGTGAACTACGGAGGGTTGACTTGCTGAGGAATACGGGGGCTTCGCAAACTTTGTTGAGGAACTTCACAGGGAAACCGATAAATGCGGCCAGAGTTGTTGTGGTGCAGGGTATAAATGCTACGAGGTCATACCCACTTGTGAGATTGGAGTTGAGAGTGGGAGAGGTGTGCAGGGAGCTGGATGTAGTGATCGTTGAGTGTTTGCCAGTTGAGGGCGTCGACCTTCTTCTCGGCAACGACTTTGCGGTGCCCACTTCCGGGACTCCACCCTTAGTCGTTGCCGAGAGGGCGGCCAACGTGGATGGTGAGAATCGGGAATGGGTTGGGAGGTGCCAACAGGATGAGATGGCCTGTGTGGTAACCCGATCTCGCTCTGCGGCTCCTGCACATCCTAGCACTCAACCTCGGGGACAGTGGAGGAAGGATCAGGAGAAGGTTGCTAAGGGCAGGAAAAGGGACATTGATTCTGCTGCACTTCTCGGTGATTCGGTACTTGGACCTATAATAAACACGGGAGTTGACTCTGGCCCAGATATGGTGTGTAACAAGGCAGAGTTGGGTAAGACTTCGCGTGAGGCAAGAGCTGTAGCGAGAGCCACTAAGGCAGTAGAGCCTACTAGCCGGGGTAATGTCTTATTACAAAACCATCTTGATGCATTGACGCCCGGGGACATTAGTGAGCAGCAGCTGCAAGACGCTAGCCTAGCTCGTTATAGCAATGGTGCCATAGAGTTGGAGGAAGATGGGGATGCGAAGCCGGGAGATTTCTTTAGGCTCAACAGGATATTGTACCGCAGATTTCTAGACCCCAAATCGAAGTGGGAGGGCGGTGCGAGGGTAGTAGACCAGGTGGTTGTTCCAAATAAGTATAGAGAGTCCTTATTGTGTCTGGCGCATGATGTGCCGGTGGCGGGTCATTTGGGGGTAACAAAAACATTGGCGGCATTGGGCAGGTTTTTCTGGTGGCCTGGGGTCAAGGCTGATGTCTGTGCATGGGTGGCTGGGTGTGCGATCTGCCAGACAACAGGGAAGCCTAACCAGACAATCCCGAAGGCACCTTTGTTTCCCATACCTGTCATCGGGCCTCCGTTCAGCAAAGTTGTAGTAGATTTGGTTGGCCCTTTCCCGCCTACTAGTAGTGGCAATAAATTCCTGTTGACAATCATGGATGTGGCTACGAGATACCCAGACGCATACCCCATGAGAAACGGCTCGGCAAAGGCAGTTGTTAAAAACTTATTATTGTTCTGTTCCCGTTATGGATTTCCACGTGAGGTGCAGTCAGACCAGGGGAGCAATTTTACATCCAAATTGTTCAAGCAAACCCTTCAGTTGCACGGTATATGTTCTGTAGTGTCGTCAGCCTACCATCCCGAGAGTCAGGGAGTCTTGGAGCGGTGGCACTCGACCCTGAAGAGTATGCTACGCTGTTACTGTGCAGAACATGACACTGATTGGGATTTGGGTCTGCCGTATGTTCTGTTCGCTGCACATGAAGTCGCAGGAGAGAGCCTGGGGTTCAGTCCAAATCAACTAGTCTTTGGCCATAATGTGAGAGGACCTTTAAGTATGGTGAAAGAGATCTGGGAGGGCGAAGAGAAGCCGGGGTCTGTACTTAAATATGTCCTTGAGAGACTTATAGGTTGCATGGCAGCGGCAGGTAATAACTTGGTTAATGCACAGGCGGTCATGAAGCACCAGTATGACGCCAAGGTGAAGCTTCGGGAGTTTTCGGTGGGTCAGGAGGTAATGTTGCTTTTACCTTTGCCTGGACACCCCCTTTCTGCCAAGTTCATTGGGCTGTATGTGGTGGCTAAGAAACTGTCCGACCTTGATTATCTCGTTGCAACACCTGACCGTAGAAAAAAACATCAGTTATGTCATGTTAACCTCATGAAAGAGTATGTGAGACGCCCCTCAGAGCCTCTCACTGTCCCTGTGCTGGCCTGCAGCGGCCAGGGTGGAGAAGGAGGTGGGGACAGTCATGCTGCTGAGGAGGATAGCTGGGACTGTGTCATTTCCGCGGAACAGTGGGCGGGGAATACTGAACAAGAGGCTAGGCAAGCTGTAAGTCACCTGCCTGAGCACCAGGGTGCTGCTGTCCTAGGCCTGTTCATGTCATACCCCTCTGTTTTAGCCGAACACCAAGGTCTCACTACTCAGGTAACGCACGACGTGGACGTCGGTGATAATGTGCCCTTCAAGTCAGTGCCCTACCGTGTGCCCCCGGTAAAGTTGCCAGCTTTACGGGAGGAGTTAAAGTACATGGTTGAGAGAGGGATGATCACTGAAGGTTATGTGAAGTGGACATCACCCGTCACGTTGCAGCCAAAACCTGACGGCAAGGTGCGTTTCTGCATAGATTTTCGTAGGCTAAATGGCTTGACCACTACCAACCCTTACCCTTTGCCTCGAGTTGACGACAGCGTGGACAAGATAGGGAATGCAAAGTACCTTACTAAAATTGATCTTGTAAAAGGCTACTGGCAAGTACCCCTGTCGGACCGAGCTAAGCAAGTTTGTGGTTTTGTGGTAGATGGCAAGACCTACCAATGCAACGTAATGCCTTATGGGCTTAAGAACGCACCTGCCACGTTTCAGAACCTGATGAACGATATTTGTGACGAAATCCCTAACTGCACGGTCTACCTTGATGACGTGATAGTGTATGATGACGATTTTGAAAATCACCTAAGGCACTTAGAGACCCTGTTTGGGAAGTTGCACGATGCTGGGCTGGTGGTGAACCTGAGGAAGTGTGAGTTTGTAAAGGCTACTGTGCAGTATCTTGGCTTTGTGGTCGGGTTAGGCCGGGTGTGCCCCCCCCTGAGCAAGATACAGGCTATCAATATGTTTCCCAGGCCCACCACTAAGCGCCAGGTCATGCGGTTCCTAGGTATGATAGGCTATTATAGGCGCTTCATCCGGGGATACTCTACTGTCTTAGCACCGTTAACTGATCTACTGTCGAAGTCAGTGAAGTTCTGTTGGGCTGCGGAGTGTCAGAGGGCTTTCGGCCTAGTCAAGTACCTGCTGTGTACACATCCGATTTTGAGGGCCCCAGACTTCTCCAGGAGTTTTCAGCTGGCGACTGATGCCAGCGGTGTGGGTGCCGGGGCAGTGTTACCTGCAGACTGATTCCGAGGGCTTGGAACACCCAGTGAGCTTCTTTTCTCGCAAGTTTAATTCGGCACAAAGGAATTACTCGACTATAGAGAAGGAGCTTCTGGCTATCGTTTTGTCGCTCAAACATTTCGAAGTTTATGTTCCAGCCTACGGCCCGGTAGTGACGATTTATACGGACCATCATCCCTTGAAATTCCTAAATCAGTTTCACAATCGGAATATGCGGTTGACCAGGTGGTCCCTAATGCTCCAAGAGTATAATCTCAACATTCAGCATATTGCCGGGAGTGAGAACGTGATAGCAGATTGTATCAAGGGTTGATGATCCAAGATAGTCGTGCACGTGTGGGTTGAGCAGGAGTAAAATTAGGCTATCATAACGCCGTCCAAAAAGATTATAAAACAATAAAATAAACGAGAAAACTCTTTCTTTTTTTTTAGTTTTGGAAGTCTTTATTGTTGTAGCATGATGCATGCGATATTGTGTTTTATGTATAATTCACACTTCAGTTGTTGTGCACCTTTTGCAATTAGTGGCAGCTAAGGGTAGCAGGTCGGTTGGTTGCCTGTCAGATTTTGATAATGCTTCTAAGGTCGATTATCTAAAATCTTGGGGGGGCTGTGACGCACCCCAGTGCTCTGCAACGCAACCTGATTGTACTCCTTGGTACTCGACTGTACCGCCCGTGATCTGGCTACCGTCAGCCGCAATGTATATTGAGTGTGACAACTTATAACTATGTTCTTTGTATCTCTGCAAAGGTCTCGTCATGTGCTAACCAGTGGTAGGTTTGGTTTAAGCCATGTCGAGACCTTCCATTTAATATGTAGTATCAATAGAGAAGTTGATAGATAAGACAATGGGAGTTCAGAGAGAGAGAGTGAGTTAGGCTTCAGAGCAAGAGGGTAGCAACGCGCCACGCTGCCGGCCGGGTGGGTTGCCAGACGTATGGACTGGTTGGCAGCCCTGCGCTTATAGCTAGGCGCGACAGGGTTGGTAGTCCATTGTTGCCTGCCTACGCTGCCTGGGCTGGGCCCATGTTGTCGTACAGCACACTGCCTGGAGGCTGGCTGCGTGTTCCTGACCAGGTTGCCTAGAACCTTTGAGATTCTAACATCCCTTGCCCTCTCTCCCAACTTCTCACTGTTGCACTCTTTCTCTCTGACGACATTACTCTCATTTCATTCTTCTCTCTATTTAAATGCATCACCTTCCCTTGAGGTCCTAAAGGAGTTTCAGCACTCACCTCTCGTATTACTCTTAGGACAAGCATATATTTACATGTATTAGATTTAAGGGGTTAATGTGAACAGCGATCTTCTTGATGAGGATAGTTGGTGAACGTTCTACATGTTCACGAGTTATATGCCCCGCTCATCATCCCATTTGTGACTAGACTGGTGCCATGTGTAAGAGCCCGACCATGCCCAGGAGTTGTCTGTGGAGGGACGAGGACTTAGCCTTGATTTGCATACCGAGCCAGGAGCGAGTGTAGTACCCGAGACTACAGCTTGCTCGTAGTGCCGGTATAGTAGAGTAACGTAATTTATCTGTCCTTGTGTTCTCTACAGTCTTCTCCTGGGTTCTCGCTTTCGGTGCTGGGACTCGTTGTTCCTGTGACTTGGCCTGCTAGCTAGAACGCATGGGGGATGAGTGGGATATATCTTTATTTTACTATGCATTGCAGCTCTCTTTAAGTATATGTATGTAACCCTTTACAATACACATTACTCACACACAAGACAACACTATTAATACTTTCATGTATCAATTAACTGCACTGTCGTTTTGCTGCTGTGTCCGGAGTTCTGTTGCGTAGGGCGCATACGGACTCGGAGGGGAGACAGAGTGAGAGAAGCGAAGTAGCCTATGCGGTAGTAGGCTACCGGCGCAGTACTGTTGCCTGCAACCTTTTAGTTATTCCAAGTATAGATTCATTATTATAATAAGTGACTACTATTTATGTTCCTCCCATGTGTATTATTATGTATCTACTGGATCATGAACATCTTGTATGCTACATGCTAGTGCATGTTAGTAGGGGACAGTTATTGTAGTGCACGCGCTTTCAATTAGGCGTGTACATTTGTCATTTAGCATTTCACTGTCATACCTTTAGCCTGCTTCTATTCTACATTATTAGAGGCTTAATATTAACGTAGTTTCTTGAGTATTGCATTTCTTTAGTAATAACGTAACCTATAAATGTCTGAGGGAGTTTAGCCTCATAGCCTACCCCTGTTGTACACTTTCGCCGAGTTAAGGTACCTCGTTACCGTAGACGATAACTCTGTAGGGCGTTGGTGCATATAGTATTTGGGACTGGAATCGAGCGTGTCGTTGTCACTTAAGCCATTTCTGTCCTACGATCAAGAATCCCGAATATGTATTGCCGATCCAGCCGTAACACCTGGTAATCCAATGGTCCCGGGTTCAAATCCCGATGTATCAATGGGAAGGTATTATTGAGATGGAATTTGTGCTGTACCTAGTATCAGTGCATTACCACAAGCCCACCGAAACGTCAATAAAATACCCTCATTGTTCCCTGATTAAATAGCACTGTATGAATATTCCCATATTCAAAATATGCTATAGGGGTGCAATGCCTGGTGAGTTATCTGCTCAACAGGTGGCGTTGTGTGTGTGTAAGTGTGAGAGTCCGAGTGTAGGGGTTGAGACAGTGAAGCACAGGAACGAGGTGGCTTCAGAGATGGGGTCGTTTCGGGCCATGAGTGAGCACCGTGCCTCATGTGAAGGCAAGATGGCAGGTGCTCGTTGTACTCTACGTGCTTCACATGTCTCACTCCCTAGACTGGAACAAGACCTCACGGGCTTCACTGTTCATTGTAAAGTGGTGAATGTTAAGGCTCTCAGCCTATGCCGGAGAGGAAGTAAGTGGGAATATAGAAAAAAAAAAAAAAAAACAAAAAAAAAAAAAAAGAGTTTGGGGTGCTTCTTTTCTGAATATTGAGGTGGGAAATTTTTGTGAACATCATGTCTTATACCGGATCAGAGGAGAATGGAGACACAGTACGTAATGTCGAAACTGAGGAACAGCAGTATGATGAAATGGTTAATCAGGTGAACTGTGAGGAGGATGCTAGGATATTTTTGCAATGGCCTGTTACTGCCGAGCGGTTGGAGGGTATGGATCAGTACGGTCTTCAATGCCTGGCCACAGCTATCGGTCATGCGGGTACTAGCAGCATGACCAGGGATAACTAGATAACGTGTGTACTGGGCAGGGTGACTGGTGAGCGAGATGGGTTGAGTGCTCAGAGCCCTTCGGCCATGCTTCCCCTACACTCGACTCCCAGCCATCCCAGTAGTTTGCCGATCCTGAGTACGCGTCCACAGTTGGGTGGTGACTGGCAGGGTGGGTTGCCCCTGGGGGGACCACCGGTAATTTCAAACATTGTAGCACCTTCACCTCCTCAAGGGTTAACTCCAGAATTATTGCTTCAGCTCGAATTATCTAAGATCCAGCAGCAAATAGAATCAGCTAAGATCGAAGAGAGAAAGGCTATCAGGGTATCTGAGCAGCAAATAGAATTAGCCAAGATAGAAGAGAGAGCCAAGATAGAAGAGAGAAAACTATCAGTCAGCAGCACATAGAGCTAGCAAAAATCCAAGCTGATTTAGAGTCGACTAGGTACTGTGCCGACATGGACGTAGAGAAGTCGCGAGTAGAGACAACGGGACAGCGACTTGGGGCTGGTAACCGTGTTCATGATCAATCTCTCTCCCACTTATTGAAACTGGTTCCGGTGTTTGATGAGAGTGGTGTAACAGAGTTTTTCGCACGCTTTGAGAAGAAGTGCCAGGAAGACCAGTGGCCAGAGAATAAATGGGCAGCACTTGTATCCTCTAGATTAATAGGCAAGGGTCTTAAAGCCTGCGATGCGTTACCTTTGGAGTCATGTATTGTGTATGAGGATCTCAAGGAGGCTGTCCTGAGGGCTTACGAACTGCAACCAGAAACGTACCGTTTGAAGTTCCGGGGTGTAACCAAGGGAAGAGATAGCACCTTTTTGGAACACGCCCGGAACTTGCCCGATGCTATGGGGAACTGGCTCCGATCTGAGAAGGTAACAACATTTGATGGAATTAAGCAGTTAATGATGTTGGAGCAGTTCTTTAAGAGCACGGGCGGTGATCTAACTTTGAACTTAAAGGAGAAAAACCGAAGAACTCTAGTCGAAGCAGCAGAAATGGCTGATCGACGGCTGTCGTTGATTCGGGGTTGCGGGTCCTCGCAGAAGTACGATGCAAGTGCTAGGGACCGTTATCCTCCCCCTTCCCGTAGCAATGACACATTTAAACAAAAGAGCAATGAAACTAAAACTGAATCCAAACCTTACACCACGCCGTATAAGAAAAGTCAGGGGCCTTTTACATCACAGTATAAGCCGAAACCGAAATTTATGTGTTTTAGTTGCCACCAGGAGGGTCATTAAGCAAATGAGTGACCTAGTCGACCTCCTCCGGCAGCCGTGTCTTTTGCTCACGGTATTGGAGTGTTCAAGAGGACATCGGAGTTTGTTAGAGGCAATTCTTCCGAGGTAAATACGCTGCCAGTGCAGAAGGATCCGGAAGGCTTATTCCCTGTCTGTGATGCCTTTAGTGACGACAGGGGACTCGGTTGTGTGGAGTGGGGGGGTAGAAGACATGAGGTGAGAATTTTGCGTGACACTGGGGCATCGCAAACATTGTTGGAATTTCACTGGTAAACCTGTAAATACGGCGCGGGTGGTTGTGGTTCAGGGGGTTAATGCAACAAGGTCATACCCGCTTGTAAGAATGAAGATGGAAGTTGATGGTGTGACTCGTGACCTGGATGTAGGAATTGTGGAGAAGTTACCTGTTGGGGGCGTCGACCTCCTTCTCGGCAACGACTTTGCGGGGCCTACTTCTGAGGCTCCACCCTTAGTTGTTGCCGAGAAGCCGGCCGACGTGAGTAGGGAGGAGCAGGAGTGGGTTGAGAAGTGTCCGGTGCAACCTATGGAGTGTGTTGTCACCAGATCTCTTGCATCCAGGGAGTCACATTCTGGTCAACAGTCTTTAGACAAGCGGAGGAAAGGTACCGAGAAGGGGTTGAAAGTTGATGCGGTTGAGAGTTTAGTATCAACGGACATTCTCGGGGACTCATTATTAGGACCAATTTTCGAGTCTGGAGAAGACCCATTAACTGTTACTAAGAAGGCAGAGGATGGGCCTATAAAGACGAAGAGACAGCAACGATACACAGAGAGAGAGCAACGGGAGGCTAAATTCAATGTAGGAGGGGGGCATGAGTTGTTTCGCAAACACTTAGATAAGCTTGCTCCTTCGGACATTCGTAAATTGCAATTAGAAGACCCGGAGGTTCTTGAATGTGGTACCGGTGCTGTCGAGTTGGAGGAGGACAGTGATGCACAGTCGGGAGATTTTTACAAGTATCCCCTGACCATCATGGAAGTAGCAACAAGGTACCCTGATGCGTACCCTATGAGAAATGGGTCAGCGAAGACGGTGGTCCGGAACTTGCTAGTGTATTTTTCCCGGTATGGTTACCCGCAGGGGATTCAGTCAGACCAAGGATCCAACTTCACTTCTAACCTCTTTGTTCAAGCAATGCCGCAGCATGGGATTGTTACGGTTGTGTCATCTGCGTATCATCCGGAGAGCCAGGGTGTGTTAGAGCGATGGCACTCAGCCTTAAAATCTGTGCTTCATTGTTGTTGCTTTGAGAGTGGGAAAGGTTGGGATCTTGGCCTGCCATACGTTTTATTTGCTGCACGGGAGGTACCTGGGGAAAGTTTTGGATTCCGCCCTAAGGAGCTCGTCTCTGGACACCGTGTCAGAGGGCCTCTCCATATGGTTGAAGAAATATGGGAGGGCGCAGAAAAACCTTGTTCTATGCTCAAGTATGTCCTCGACAGTCGAGAACGGATGTTGCGCAGTCTGGAGTTGGCTGGCCGTAATTTGACTAGCTCTCAGGCCCTCATGAAGGACAGGTACGACCTCAAGGTTAAACTCAGGGAGTTTCACGTGGGTCAGGAGGTGTTGATTCTACTGCCCCTTGTAGGTCATCCCTTATCCGCGAAGTACACTGGTCCTTATAGGGTGGTTGAGAGGCTATCGGACCTGGATTGCTTGGTGGCCGCTCCAGACAGACGTAAGCGCAATCAGTTATGTCACGTTAATCTCATGAAGGAGTATGTGAGGCACCCCCCTGAGCCTCTCACTGTGCCTGTGATGACGTTTAGCAGTCAAGGTGGAGAAGGAGAATGGGACAGTCAAGCTCAGGTGGAGGATAACTGGAAGGATAAGAAAGTCAAATGGGTGCCTGAGTGTGAGAAGGCATTTAGAGTAGTAAAACACCTGTTGTGCACTCACCCGATCCTCAGGGCCCCTGACTTTAGCCTACCTTTCCAACTAGCAACGGATGCTAGTGGTGTGGGGGCTGGTGCCGTCCTTATGAAGAAGGACGATGATGGGCTGGAGCATCCTGTCAGTTTCTGCTCGGAGAAGTTCAATTCAGCCCAGGGGAGCTGCTCTGTTGTCGAGAAGGAGCTGCTGGCAGTTGTGCTTGCACTGAGGCATTTCGAGGTCTATGTTCCAGCCTATGGTCCGGTCGTTGTAGTCTACACAGATCGTCACCCTCTTAAGTTCTTGGACCAGTTTCACAATCGGAATATGAGGCTGACCGGGTGGTCGCTGGTGTTACGGGAGTATAGCCTGGACATACGCCATATTGCCGGTTGTGACAACGTGGTTGCAGATTGTCTTTCAAGGGTATATGATCCTGGGTAGATTGACACACGGGTAGCCTCCTGCTTTAGTTTGAATAGTATTTTACGCTTGGTGCTTGTTGCCTCGCGGTTGTAGCCCAGAGTATTGGGTCGTAAAGCAGGAGTTGAGCGTTTGGTATAGAAGAAAAAACTAGGCTTGCCCCTATAGTGCAGTCGAAATAAACAAATTAAAAACATAAAAATCAAATAAAAAATCTTTCTTTGATATTTGAATTTGTTCAGTATGTTATAGCAGTAATTCTGAGTTGCACTCCTCTCAGAATGCTGGGCTAGAGAAGCTCGCTCTTGAGGAGCATAACTACATATGATTTAACCTATTATGGTGGGGAGGGTTATAATTTTGTAAAATGTTTTGTTGAGAACTGGGCCAGCTATTTTACTGCCGCTGGGTGATGGGAAGTGGAGATGTAGCATGGGTTCTAACCATCAGATTTTTTTGGGCTTTGGGCCTCTGAGAAAAATCTTGGGGGGTGGGGTGACGTTAACCACTCCGTTAGAACCGCATGGCTTGTCTTACAGTGACTCGCTAGGATCGCCAGGGCAGTGGATGTGGCTACAGTTGATGTATTATTGTGTGCTTTATTTCATATGAAAGCTCGTGTCATGGGCAGTCCAGAAAGGCTCTTTGTTTTCGCCCATGTCAAGGCTTTATATATTTAATTGCAGAGTATATGTTTTATCATTAAGTAGTAATGATAGGATTTGAGAGAGAGAGAGAGAGTAGAACGGAGTGTGGGGAGGCGTGCAGTGTTTTTTGCCATACTTGATGACGTCATAGCTGGCTGGTCTCTTGGGGATTGGTTGGAAGAGTTTTTTACCATGCTTGGTGACGTCATGTTTGGCTGGCTTCTTTGGCATTGGCTGGAGGACTTATTACCGCTTTGCTTACGCGGTGCGAGCTAGTGCTAGTATATATACAGCTCTCTTGCCACTCTCTCCCTCAGATCTGGTTTCTAGAACGCATCCCTCTTATCCCTTTGATATCTGTCCCCCTGCTGCACCTGAGAACCTTTTCCTCTGCCTATCTCTCTCATTTTCCATATCTTTCACCACCTTTTATTAATATTATACCCCCTCTGGTTAACTCTGCATAATCAGCTTCATGCTGGCCAGTTGTATTGTGCGTTAAGGTCTTATATAACCCATGTATGTTAGTTGTTAAGATAAGTTGATCACGAAGCATTGGTTGGCATTCATATTGTTCAGTACCGCTTCCTATAATTATTAGTGTTCTGCTGGATTAGATAATGCTAGACTAGGAGTCTGATACTATAAGGTATTGTTTCCGATGGGTGCTGGCTTTAGTTAAAAGCTGCATGACATACCTGAGAACTGGAATTGATTGGGTAAATTCTAGTCTGTGTTCCATTGAGAATAGAGCATGCACGAATGAGGGCTTTTTGCCTATACCATTCTGCACTGTTCTAGGACCGGTTGTTTGTCTTTGAGGTACGCCAGGAGAACGCTTAATACTTCGGTATTAAGGTTTCTCAAGAGAGCTACCCTTCACTCTAACGTAATACTTGACGCACAGACTTAAGATTTGCACTAGGCTATGCGGCATGCCATGCACACCAGTATCTCGTATCATTGACTCTAGCTAGACTTTATCAGTCATAGTAGACATTAAGTATATTAAACCAATTAGTCTTATTATGCATACCCGTTTATGATTACACAAGCATTTCGCAGCCTAGTTTGATGTATTGAGACACAAACGACTTAGGCTCTTTTTGTTGATAGGAATACTGCATTGTCGTTGCGATTATTATTGTTGTAGCGTTTTGGATATTCTTGGCTCCGACTGCATTATATATCCTGCCTTTTTGTGATCATAGCCTGCTCGAGCATTGTTCCGCTGCCTGCCTTTTTGGGTTCCATTTCCGATTCGAGCATCTTGATAGCATCTAACATTTAAAGAAGATTCCTTGTTGGTGTTGAAGGACTTTAGTGCACTTTCTTTCATGCAGGAGTGCCTGACATTTATTGATTAAAGTAACATAAGCTGTAACTTCTCTTACCACCATACTTTGCATACCATAACCAAGCACCTTCGGTTATAGGTAGTAATAGGCTGTTTTTACATAACATTAAGCCTAGAGTAGACGCACATTTATTGAGAGTTTGATAACCTATTATTGCATATAGAACTCTGGAGAGTATTTGTGTTCTTTGTTCACTGGGAATATACATTAGAGGTTGGATCTAGCGCTTTCCGTTGTAGCATTTATGCCATTACTAGTCCAATGAATAAGAGCCCTGATATATTTAAACCTCAGTCGTAACACTAGGTAGAGCCAAGCATGCTCCCAGCCTAGTGCCACCCTTTAAGGATATCTCCCGATCTTACGTTAATGACCGGGAGGCTCTCTTGGTAAGTCCAGGTCTCTCGTACCTGGTCTTGCCCTGACGCTCCCCAAGAAGTCGAGCAAAGAGCTATCAATATACTGGCAGGAGTAGGCAAAAGACCTCTGCCAGTCCAATGCTACACTCGCATAGGAAATATCCAACAGGGCTGGCCACCAGGCTACCCAGCACCGTCGAAGTCGTATAGGCTGTAGCGAGCCGTATACACAACACTGACAACGACAACAGATACCCACCACAGTCTAGCATTAAGAATGGAGGAGAACAAGCAATATTGAAAAGCACCCTACAGTATGAAATCTATGACTCTAAACCTTGCTAAGCTAATACATAATAATATCTGAGAGCAGGAGATTGTAATACGACTGGCGGACCGTGAATGTCACTGGCGAGGGGCCAGAAGGGATGGGTAATTTACTGCAAAGCATAGAAGTATGGAAAAGAAGAAGTTCAGAGAGAGAAACAGTAGTATAGGTGGTTATTGGGGAACAGAATGCAAAGGGATGTAGACGCAACTTCACGGCGCTGTGCTCTGAGGGAGTCAGGAGGGTAGGAGCCCGTCCACTGAGCTAGGAGAGCTACAACCAACCACAGGCCACTATGTCACAGGGACACAATGCCCACGTGACCCTGTACAGCCACTCACCGACAAGCGGGCCGGCCGGGAAGGGAGCGCGCGCACACGCACTACTCCTCACTCCCCCTTATCTCTCTCATTGCAACTAACACACTGCGTATCTTATAACACTATCAATGATATAAAATACTTCTTGGTGTCACAGACAAGAATAAAGGCAAACACTAAACTGTCTGTGACAACTTAAACACTATGAAAGAAAGAGGGTCGTTCTACGACTATCATAGCCCATTTCAATGCCCTGGCGAGCGCTAGCGAGTACGAGAGCATTCTGAACAGCTGGCTAGCGTAACATAATATACCCACACATGACGGGCCGCTACCATTAAATTATTATATACATGTGAATCTGCAGCGTTAACATTTTAGCTCAAAATAAAGGGGTTACTACTCGCTTTTTCTGGATCCCCTTCTCCCTCATGTTAACCCTTATTTAGCGGCGAGCAACATAAGTCGAGTTAAATAAAGCTGGACTATGTGGCGGCGCTCGACATAACTCGAGTGGCAATTTCAGCACGTAATGTGGCTGAGAGAGAGAGACAAGTGGTGGCAGGAGACTAGCGAGCGTATGACTGCTCCAGACCACCGCGGCGAACGTACTGACACAAATCTCAGCTCCCTCCTTCCTTCTCTCACTCGCTACATACTCAATTATGTACTGAAAGTACCGAATTACCTGCTTTTTGCACTCGCGTTGCACGGTTATTGCAAGAAAACTATCCATCATACAAGGATCGTTATGGTGTCATTCGAAAGCTCTGTTTATGCCCTTTCAGGGATAGGTACTTGTTTTACGTTCTGGGTCTTATTTAGGCATGAAAATGATCACGTAAACAGCCCTATTTTGGCTAAAAACACCCCGCTGTGCGGTACACATAAATAAACCGCATAGGCCGCTCGTAAGGTGTTAAGCATATTAGTTTTGAGATGTCAAGACTTTATTTCCGTAAGTTTGTCAATTTTGAAACCATTCGCCCCATTTGTTTGTCAATATTAAGACCTTTCGTGCCATTTAGGTGTTGATATTTTTCCGGGGCGAGCGATAGCGAGCCTGTAATTTTAGAAGGAACCGGCCTTCGGCCGGGAAATTTTTCTACCGAAAAATGTACAAAATTATCTTGAAAGGGGGTCTAGGGCATGTTCTTTTTAAAGCTTGATTGAGTTCTAGCGAGGAAACTTAGAAATATTCTAAATATTCTAAATAGATAGCCTGCATATAAAGGCCCCCAAAACAAGCACTACCCCCTTAACTTCCCAAAAGTGATATCATTTCTGTTGTTTTGCTGTAATATCATGTGAAACAAGTTTACCCTTTGAGGATAAATGACACATTTTAAGGGGAGGTGTCTACTTGAGAGATTTGTTCTGAACCCCTTACTCCCTCATGCTTAGCCCCATTAGTTTTGAGATTTAACACCTTACGAGCGGCCTATGCGGTTTATTTATATGTACCGCACAGCGGGGTGTTTTTAGCCAAAATAGGGCTGTTTACGTGATCATTTTCATGCCTAAATAAGACCCAGAACGTAAAACAAGTACCTATCCCTGAAAGGGCATAAACAGAGCTTTCGAATGACACCATAACGATCCTTTTATGATGGCTAGTTTTCTTGCAATAACCGTGCAACGCGAGTGCAAAAAGCATGTAATTCGGTACTTTCCCCATATAATTCAGTATGTAGCGAGTGAGAGAGGGAGGAGGGAGCTGAGATTCGTGTCAGTAGGTTCGCCGTGGTGGTGTGGAGCAGTCATACGCTCGCTAGTCTCCTGCCACCACTTGTCTCTCTCTCTCAGCAACATTACGTGCTGAAATTGCCACTCGAGTTATGTCGAGCGCCGCCACATAGTCCAGCTTTATTTAACTCGACTTATGTGGTGAGCCGCTAATTAAGGGTTAAAGACGTTCGTCCCATTGCTGTCAATTTTAAGACCTTTCGTACCATTTCGGTGTCGATTGTAATACAATTATGTATGCCTGAAAGGGCGATAATTGAGATTTCCAATGACACCAGAACCATCGTTCTACGACTACTCGTTCTCTTGCAACGATCGTGCAAGACGAGTGCAAAATCCGTAAAATACGGTAATATCCTTACATAATTCCCTGTGTAGCGAGGCAGTGAGTGTGGATGTGTGTGGAGGGAACGTCAGTAGTCGCGTGGGACCCGTGCGGAGCGGTCATGAACCGACCTACGCTCCTCCCATCGCTCGTCTCTCTCTCAGAGCCATTATTGCTCAAAAATTGCACACAGACTTAAGTCGGGCCCCGCCACTTAGTCCTTGGTTCTCTAGGCCGACTTAAGTCGGGTCCCGCTAAACAAGGGTTAAAGCTTGATGGAGGTCTAGGAAGCAAACTAAAAATCTCCTCTTAAGGACCTCCATCAAGCTTAGAAAATTACCCCCTTCTAGATAAATGTGTGCTAGACATACCCAAAACCACTCAGACATAACGTAGGCCAATTGATCGACCAGCTAGATCTAACAGTAAGCAGAAACGCACGAATTTGACTCAAATTTTGGCTCTGGTTTTCGTATGTTTCAAGGGAATTTAGTTAGGGAGATGGCGCTTTCGCTAGCCATGAACAAAAATCGACACCCAACTGGCACGAACGGTCCTTATATTGACAAAGAAATGGAGTGAAAAGTCTTAAAATCGACCAACTAATATGGCGAACGTCTTAAAATGTTTAAACTAATGGGGCTAAGCATGAGGGAGAATGAGTTAAACAAAAATATACAAATAAAAAGCAAGTCTCTTCCCCTGAAGTATCGAATAATAATTTGCTAAGAAATTCAATTGATCATCAGCCGGAATACTACTGACTATAGCTCAGTATACCCAAGGATCTCATATATACCTTTCCATACCCAAGGATCTCATATATACCTTACCACACCCAAGGATCTTGTATATACCTTTCCACACCCAAGGATCTTATAAATACCTTTTCCATACCCAATGATCTTATAATATACCTTTCCATACCCAAGGATCTCATATATGCCTTTTCCACACCCAAGGATCTCATATAGGCTATACCTTTTCCATACCCAAGGATCTCATATAGACCTTTCCATACCCAAGGATCTCATAAACCTTTCTACACCCAAGGATCTTATAATATACCTGTTCCATCCCCAAGCATCTTAAAATATACCTTTCCATACCCGAGGATCTCATATATACCTTTTCCACACCCAAGGACCTTATAAATACCTTTTCCATACCCAAGGATCTTATTTTATGCCTTTTCCATACCCAAAGATCTTATAATATACCTTTCCCATACCCAAGGATCTTATATATACCTTTTCCACCCTAAGGATCTCATATATAGCTTTTCCATACCCAAGGATCTTATATATACCTTTCCCATACCCAAGGATCTTATAATATACCTTTCCCATACCCAAGGATCTCATATATACCTTTTCCATACCCAAGGATCTTATATATACCTTTTCCATACCCAAAGATATTATATATACCTTTTTCATACCCAAGGATCTTATATATACCTTTCCCATACCCAAGGATCTTATATATACCTTTCCCTTATCCAAGGATCTTATACTATACCTTTCCCATACCCAAGGATCTCATATATACCTTTTCCATACCCAAGGATCTCATATATACCTTTCCCACACCCAAGGATTTTTATAATATACCTTTTCCATACCCAAGGATCTTATAATATACCTTTTCCATACTCAAGGATCTTATAATAATAATTATACCTTTCCCACACCCAAGGATCTTATTATACCTTTCCCATACCCAAGGATCTTATATATACCCTTCCCATACCCAAGGATCTTATAATATACCTTTTCCATACACAAGGATATCATATATACCTTTTCCATACCCAAGGATATATACTTATTTGGCTTTATAATACCTCTTCCATCCATTTTTTTACCCAAGGATTATATATACCACGTAATACAGTAAAATGAATATAGGATTTATACTTTCCATTATAGCGGGAATTATATTCCATTATGTAGCGAGAAATTAGCTGCTAAGGGATTCAATTTACAGTCAGCTGAAAAGAAACAGAGTTTAGAGTAATCGAGCTACTATTTATATCATTTAGTATGGGTCAGATGGAGAATGTGAGTACGGAAATGTACAGCCCATTTGCTCTAGCCTCTGATAGAAAGGTCAATCACTGTCAATATACCCGAGGATTATACATAATTATACCATACCCTTTATGTACCCTTGATATATTGTTACGACTGGGGTTTAAATATATCAGGGTTCTTATTCATTGGACTAGTAATGGCATAAATGTTACAACGGAAAGCGCTAGCTCCAACCTCTGATGTATATTCCCAGTGAACATAGAACACAAATACTCTACAGAGTTCTATATGCAATAATAGGCTATCAAACTCTCAATAAATGTGCGTGTACTCTAGGCTTAATGTAATGTGAAAACAGCCTATTACTACCTATAACCGAAGGTGCTTGGTTATGGTATGCAAAGTAAGGTGGTAAGAGAAGTTACAGCTTACGTTACTTTAATCAATAAATGTCAGGCACTCCTGCATGAAAGAAAGTGCACTAAAGTCCTTCAACACTAACAAGGAATCTTCTTTAAATGTTAGATGCTATAAAGATGCTCGTATCGGAAATGGAACCCAAAAAGGCAGGCAGCGGAACAATGCTCGTGCAGGCTATGCACACAAAAAGGCAGAATATATGCCGTCGGAGCCAAGAATATCCTAAACACAACAACAAAAATAATAATCGCCACGACAATGCAGTATTCCTATCAACAAAAAGAGCCTAAGTCGTTTGTGTCTCAATACATCAAACTAGGCTGCGAAATGCTTGTGTAATAATAAATGGGTATGCATAAAAAGAGTAATTAGGTTAATATACTTAATGTCTACCATGATTGATAAAGTCTAGCTAGAGTCAATGATACGAGATACTGGTGCGCATGGCATGCTGCATAGCCTAGTGCAAATCTCAAGTCTGTGCGTCAAATATTACGTTATAATGAAGGGTAGCTCTCTTGAGAAACCTTAACACCGAAGTATTAAGCGTTCTCCTGGCGTACCTCAAAGACAAACAATCGAGACTAGAACAGTGCAGAATGGTATAGGCAAAAAACCCTCATTCGTGCATGCTCTACTCTCAATGGCACACAGACTAGAATTTACTCAATCAACTCCAGTTCTCAGGTATGTCGTGCCGCTTTTAACTGAAGCCAGCACTCATAGGAAACAATACCTATAATATCAGACTCCTAGTCTAGCATTATCTAATCCAGCAGAACACTAATAACTAAAGGAAGCAGTACTAAACAATATAAATGCCAACCAATGCTTCGTGATCCACTTATCTTAACAACTAACATACATAGGCTATATCAGACCTTAACACACAATACAACTGGCCAGCATGAAGCTGATTTTGCAGAGTTAACCAGAGGGGGTATAATATTAATAAAAGGTGGTGAAGGATATGGAAAATGAGAGAGATAGGCAGAGGAAAAGATTCTCAGGTACGGAGCGGGGACAGATAGCAAGGGAAAAAAGATGGGTGTGTTCTAGAAACCAGATCTGAGGGAGAGAGTGGCGAGGAACTGTATATATACTCGCACTAGCTCGAGCCGCGTGGGAAAACAGCGGTTACAAGTCATCTAACCACTAGCAAAGCTTACAGCATGGTAAGGGCCTCTCTCCACCAACCCCCGCGAGGCAGCCAGCCGTGACGTCATCGAGCGGGACAAAAAACACTGCGCGCCCCCTCTCACTCTGTTCTACTCCCTCTCTCTCTCCCAGATCCTATCATTACTAGTTAATGATAAAATATATACTTTACAATTAAATATAAAGCCTTGACATGGCGAAAACAAAGAGCCTTTCTGGACTGCCCATGACACGAGCTTTCATATGAAATAAAGCACACTCTAATACACAAACTGTAGCCCCATCCACTGCCCTGGCGATCCTAGCGAGTCACTGTAGGACAAGCCATGCGGTTCTAACGGAGTGGTTAACGTCACACCCCCCCCAAGTTTTTTCTCAGAGGCCCCAAGGCTCACAAAAATCTGATGGTTAGAACCCATGCTATATCTCCACTTCCCATCACCCAGCGGCAGTAAAATATCTGGCACAGTTCTTCAACAAAACATTTTTCAAAATTATAACCCTCCCCAACACCATAGGTTAAATTATATGTAGTTATGCTCCTCAAGAGCGAGCTTCTCTAGCCCAGCATTCTGAGAGGAGTGCAACTCAGAATTACTGCTATAACATACTAAAAAAATTCAACTATCAAAGAAAGAGTTTTTATTTGATTGTTATGTTTATAATTTGTTTATTTCGGCTGCACTATAGGGGCAAGCCTAGTTTTTTCTTCTATACCAAACGCTCAACTCCTGCTTTACGACCCAATACGCTGGGCTACAACCGCGAGCCAACAAGCACCAAGCGCAAAATACTATTCAAACTAAAGCAGGAGGCTACCCGTGTGTCAATCTACCCAGGATCATATACCCTTGAACGACCATCTGCAACCACGTTGTCACAACCGGCAATATGGCGTATGTCCAGGTTATATACCAATAACCTTAGTGACCACCTGGTCAGCCTCATATTCCGATTGTGAAACTGGTCCAAGAACTTGAGAGGGTGATGATCTGGGTAAACTACAACGACCGGACCATAGGCTGGAACACAGACCTCGAAATGCCTCAGAGCAAGTACAACCGCCAGCAGCTCCTCCTTGACAACAGAGCAGCTCCCCTGGGCCGAATTGTACTTCTCCGAGCTCAACTAACAGGATGCTCCAGCCCATCATCGTCCTTTTCCACAAGGACGGCACCAGCCCCCACACCACTAGCCTCCGTTGCTAGTTGGAATGGTAGGCTAAAGTCAGTGGCCCTGAGGATCGGGTGAGTGCACAACAGGTGTTTTACTTCTCTAAACACCTTCTCACACTCAGGCGCCCATTTGAACTTCTTATCATTCCAGTTATCCTCCACCTGAGCTTGACTGTCCCGTTCTCCTTCTCCACCTTGACTGCTAAACGTCATCACAGGCACAGTGAGAGGCTCAGGGGGGTGCCTCCCATACTCCTTCATGGGATTAACATGACATAACTGATTGCGCTTCCGTCTGTCTGGAGTGGCTACCAAGTAAACCAGGTCCGATAGCTCCTCCACCACCCTATAAGGACCAGCGTACTTCGCGGATAAGGGGTGACCTACAAGGGGCAGTAGAATCAACACCTCCTGACCCACGTGAAACTCCCTGAGTTCAACCTTGAGGTCGTACCTGTCCTTCCTGTGGGCCTGAGAGCTAGTCAAATTACGGCCAGCCAACTCCAGACTGCGCAACATCCGTTCTCGACTGTTGAGGACACACTTGAGCATAGAACAAGGTTTTTCTGCGCCCTCCCATACTTCTTCAACCATATGGAGAGGCCCTCTGACACGGTGTCCAAAGACGAGCTCATTAGGGCTGAATCCCAAACTCTCCCCAGGTACCTCCTGCACAGCAAACAAAACACATGGCAGGCCAAGATCCCAATCCTTCCCACTCTCAAAGCAACAACAACGAAGCACAGATTTCAAGGCTGAGTGCCATCGCTCTAACACACCCTGGCTCTCCGGATGATATGCAGATGACACAACCCCAACAATCCCATGCTGCGGCATTGCTTGTACAAAGAGGCTAGAAGTGAAGTTGGGTCCCCGGACTGACTGAATCCCCTGCGGGTAACCATACCGGGAAAAATACACAAGCAAGCTTCGGACCACCGTTTTCCCCAACCCATTTCTCATAGGGTACGCGTCAGGGTACCTTGTTGCTACATCTCCCGACTGTGCATCACTGTCCTCCTTCAACTCTTTCGTCTTTTTAAGCCCATCCTCTGCCCCTTCAGGAACAGTTACTGGGTCCTCTCCAGACTCGAAATGTGGTCCTAATAATGAGTCCCCGAGAAGGTCCGTCGATACTAAACTCTCAACCGCATCAACTTTCAACCCCTTCTCGGTACCCTTCCTCCGCTGATCTAAAGATTGTTGACCAGAATGTGACTCCCTGGATGCAGAATCTCCGGTGACAACACACTCCATAGGCTGCCCAGACACTTCCCAACCCACTCCTGCTCCTCCCTACTCACGTCGGCCGGCTTCTCGACAACGACTAAGGGTGGAGCCTCAGAAGTAGGCCCCGCAAAGTCGTTGCCAAGAAGGAGGTCGACGCCCCCAACAGGTAACTTCTCCACAATTCCTACATCCAGGTCATGAGGCACACCATCAACTTCCACCTTCATTCTTACAAGCGGGTATGACCTTGTCGCATTAACTCCCTGAACCACAACCACCCGCGCCGTATTGACAGGTTTACCAGTGAAATTTCTCAACAGTGTTTGCGATGCCCCAGTGTCACACAAAATTCTCACCTCATGTCTTCTACCCCCCCACTCCACACAACTGAGTCCCCTGTGGTCACTAAAGGCATCACGGACAGGGAATAAGCCTTCCGGATCCTTCTGCACTGGCAGTGTATTTACCTCGGAAGAAATGCCTCTAACAAACTCCGATGTCCTCTTGAACACTCCAATGCCATGAGCAAAAGACACGGCTGCCGGAGGAGGTCGACTAGGGCACTCATTTGCCTTATGACCCTCCTGGTGGCACCTAAAACACATAAATTTCGGTTTCGGCTTATACTGTGATGTAAAAGGCCCCTGACTTTTCACATACGGTGTGGTGGTAGGTTTGGCTTCAGTTTTAGTTTCATTGCTCTTTGGTTTAAATGTGTCATTGCTACGGGGAGGGGGAGGATAACGGTCCCTAGCACTTGCATCGTACTTCTGTGAGGACCCGCAACCCCGAATCAACGACAGCCGTAGATCAGCCATTTCTGCTGCTTCTACTAGAGTTCTTGGGTTTTTCTCCTTTAAGTTCAAAGTTAGATCACTGCCCGTGCTCTTAAAGAACTGCTCCAACATCATTAATGGCTTAACTCCATCAAACGTTGTTACCTTCTCAGATCGGAGCCAGTTCCCCATAGCATCGGACAAGTCCCGGGCGTGTTCCAAAAAGGTGCTATCTCTTCCCTTAGTTACACCCCGGAACTTCAAACGGTACGTTTCTGGTTGCAATTCGTAAGCCCTCAGGACAGCCTCCTTGAGATCCTCATACACAATACACGACTCCAAAGGTAACGCATCGTAGGCTCTAAGACCCTTGCCTATTAATCTAGAGGATACAAGTGCTGCCCATTTATTCTCTGGCCACTGGTGTTCCTGGCACTTCTTCTCAAAGCGTGTGAAAAATTCTGTTACACCACTCTCATCAAACACCGGAACCAGTTTCAATAAGTGCGAGAGAGACTGCTCATGAACACGGTTACCAGCCCCAAGTCGCTGTCCCGTTGTCTCTACTCGCGACTTCTCTACGTCCATGTCGGCACAGTACCTAGTCGACTCTAAATCCGCTTGGATTTTTGCTAGCTCTATGTGTTCATGACTGATAGTTTTTCTCTCTTCTATCTTGGCTAATTCTAATTGCTGCTGAAGCTCACATGCCCTTTGTTGCTGTTGAAGCTGACATTTTCTCTCTTCGATCTTAGCTAATTCGAGCTGAAGTAATAATTCTGGAGTTAACCCTCGAGGAGGTGAAGGTGCTACAATGTTTGAAATTACCGGTGGTCCCCCCAGGGGCAACCAACCCTGCCAGTCACCACCCACCTGTGGAAGCGTACCCGGGGTCGGCAAACTACTGGGATGGCTGGGAGTCGAGTGTAGGGGAAGCATGGCCGAAGGGCTCTGAGCACTCAACCCATCTCGCTCACCAGTCACCCTGCCCAGTACACACGTTATCAAGTTATCCTTTGGTCATGCTGCTAGTAACCGCATGACCGATAGCTGTGGCCAGGCATTGAAGACCGTACCGATCCATACCCTCCAACCGCTCGGCAGTAACAGGCCATTGCAAAAATATCCTAGCATCCTCCTCACAGTTCACCCGATTAACCCTTTCATCATGCTGCTGTTCCTCAGTTTCGACATTACGTACTGTGTCTCCATTCTCCTCTGAT
Source organism: Paralithodes platypus (assembly GCA_032716605.1). NCBI lineage: Eukaryota > Metazoa > Arthropoda > Malacostraca > Decapoda > Lithodidae > Paralithodes > Paralithodes platypus. The sequence goes on from CM064547.1 coordinate 38,963,898, forward strand.
CCGGTATAAGACATGATGCTCACAAACATTTCTCACCACAATATTCAGAAAAGAAGCACCCCAAACTCTTATACCTCAATATACACACAAAAATTATCGGAAATACTCAAGGGCTATACTATGTTGCAAAAAAAAAAAATATTCTTGCTGATCCCCGCAAAATTTTCCCAAAAACAACAAATGTTCCCTGTTTAATAAATGTAGGTTCACCAAATCCTAGGTAAGGTCGCCATTTGTTACGACTGGGGTTTAAATATATCAGGGTTCTTATTCATTGGACTAGTAATGGCATAAATGTTACAACGGAAAGCGCTAGCTCCAACCTCTGATGTATATTCCCAGTGAACAAAGAACACAAATACTCTACAGAGTTCTATATGCTCTATATAGGCTATCAAACTCTCAATAAATGTGCGTGTACTCTAGGCTTAATGTTATGTGAAAACAGCCTATTACTACCTATAACCGAAGGTGCTTGGTTTTGGTATGCAAAGTAAGGTGGTAAGAGAAGTTACAGCTTACGTTACTTTAATCAATAAATGTCAGGCACTCCTGCATGAAAGAAAGTGCACTAAAGTCCTTCAACACTAACAAGGAATCTTCTTTAAATGTTAGATGCTATAAAGATGCTCGTATCGGAAATGGAACCCAAAAAGGCAGGCAGCGGAACAATGCTCGTGCAGGCTATGCACACAAAAAGGCAGAATATATGCCGTCGGAGCCAAGAATATCCTAAACACAACAACAATAATAATAATCGCCACGACAATGCAGTATTCCTATCAACAAAAAGAGCCTAAGTCGTTTGTGTCTCAATACATCAAACTAGGCTGCGAAATGCTTGTGTAATAATAAATGGGTATGCATAAAAAGAGTAATTAGGTTAATATACTTAATGTCAACTCTGATTGATAAAGTCTAGCTAGAGTCAATGATACGAGATACTGGTGCGCATGGCATGCTGCATAGCCTAGTGCAAATCTCAAGTCTGTGCGTCAAATATTACGTTATAATGAAGGGTAGCTCTCTTGAGAAACCTTAATACCGAAGTATTAAGCGTTCTCCTGGCGTACCTCAAAGACAAACAATCGAGACTAGAACAGTGCAGAATGGTATAGGCAAAAAACCCTCATTCGTGCATGCTCTACTCTCAATGGCACACAGACTAGAATTTACTCAATCAACTCCAGTTCTCAGGTATGTCGTGCCGCTTTTAACTGAAGCCAGCACTCATAGGAAACAATACCTATAATATCAGACTCCTAGTCTAGCATTATCTAATCCAGCAGAACACTAATAACTAAAGGAAGCAGTACTAAACAATATAAATGCCAACCAATGCTTCGTGATCCACTTATCTTAACAACTAACATACATAGGCTATATCAGACCTTAACACACAATACAACTGGCCAGCATGAAGCTGATTTTGCAGAGTTAACCAGAGGGGGTATAATATTAATAAAAGGTGGTGAAGGATATGAAAAATGAGAGAGATAGGCAGAGGAAAAGATTCTCAGGTACGGAGCGGGGACAGATAGCAAGGGAAAAAAGATGGGTGTGTTCTGGAAACCAGATCTGAGGGAGAGAGAATGAATGAATGAATGAATTTAGAAAAGGTGGGTGAGGGTGAAAGAAGGGAAGTTTTTATTGGTTAAGTAGGAGAGACAGTGATAATAGTGGGAGAAATAGGGTGTCGGGGCTTGACCCAACGTGCGTGAGTTGAATAATTGAGCTGGGGTTGAGTTGATTTAGTTGGAGAAGTTACTTTAATGAGATTCAGGATGGCTTGCGAGAAGGGGGCAAGGGATGGGGAGCAAGTTCATTTTTGGGTGGTATAAAATCGAAAGTGCTTGCATGTTTTGGGGTTGTATTTTTGGGTGGTAGTATTCGAAAATGGTATAGGGGGAGGTAATTTTGGGTGGCATTGAGTCAAAAGGGGTACTGCTGGGGAAGTCTGTCAGTGGCAGAACCTGTAAGAAGGCTGTACTGTTATTATTATAGGAGTTACGTTAAAAGGTTGTTGTCTTGTACTTTGTCTGTGAAATTATACATTTTAATGGGAAGTGAAGCTAGGAATCTAGGTCAGGAGTGGTAGGGAGGCTGGACTGTGGACGAGCCGGCATGACCCACCTCCTCTACCAATCCTGATTTTAAGTGAATATTGGAATGGGTGCCTCTCTGTTGTTGGGGTGAAGGAGGTTTGACAAGGGGCGGTGTAAAATTATGTTGAAAATTTGGATGAAGTTATCAAGAAAGGTCTCAAGTTTTATAATTTGTTTTTCTGCTAATTGCTGCCAATAAGTATTTAGAGGGGGGATGTGGGCTAGATTGTGAAGATGTTGTGCCGTCTGGAACTCATACCACTGAGTCCCGAACATCCACCTCAGTGCTTTATTTTGTATTCTTTGATATTTTAGTTGGTTGGTAGGGGCCGAAAGTGAAATGCTGAGTGGGACGTAGCACAAAAGAGGTCTTATAAGTGCTTTGTATAAGTGAAGCTTGGTTTTTATTGAGGCATTTCTGAAACGATAGATGGTTTGTAGTGATTTTGATGCAATGGCAATGGAAGTTTGTGCTTGTTTGTGGAATCGGATGTTTTTGTCGAATGTGAGGCCGAGTACTTTGTTTGTGGGAGAGACATTTATTTGTGTGCGGTTAGGGACAGGTGCTCGGGAGTTCTGGAATAAGGGTCTTGGGCGGAGATGTCCCTTGGCAAAGTATGTGACGTGTGATTTTTGAGGATGAGCCTGAATCCGCCATTTTTGCTCCCATTGTGCTACTTTGTCAAGTTCTCTTTGAGCTCTGTTTGTCAATGCGTCTATTGTGTCTGCTCTTATTATTTGCGTCACATCGTCTGCGTACATTACTGTGAGAGAGTCATTGTGAGTGGGGTTGGGAAAGTCATTTGTGTATAGGATGTAGAGGGTAGGAGCGAGCACTGAGCCTTGAGGTACGCCTGCGTTTAGTGGAAATGAATCTGAATAAAGATTAGAAAACTTAATTTTGGCTGTTCTATTATCCAAAAAGTTGCAGAGAAGTTTCTGAGTAATTAATGGGAAGTTGAAATTTTCGCAGATTTTGTACTTCAAGCTTTCGTGCCACACTGTGTCAAAAGCTCGTTTTATGTCTTTTGTAATTAAGGCTGTCTTGTTTTTTCGTCTGGACTGTTTGTTTATGTGAAGGTAGTTTGTGATAATGTTTAGTGCTTCTTGTGTCGATCTGTGTTGTCTAAAACCAAATTGCATGTTCGTGAGGAGTCCTTCGTCTTCGAGAAATAGTCTGAGTCGGTGGTTTATGATACGTTCTAGAGTCTTCCCAAGAGTCTCAAGTAGACTAATGGGTCTGTAGTTTAGTGGATTAGTCTTGTCTTGGTTTTTCTTGGGAATGAGGATAATGGTCGCTGTCTTGAAGCAGACGGGAAAGTAGCCTGATGCCAGGATGGCGTTGTAGAGGCGAGTGAGTGCTGTTATGAAAGTGTTAGGTAGGTGCTTTACAAGGTGGTGATTAATACCCGTGGCACCAGGCGCCTTTCTCCGTGTTTTAGACAGGATGAATTTGACTTCGTCTGGCACAATGGGAGCAGTGAGTATGTTTTGAGGGTCAAGTGTGTTTAGGTTAATGTGTGTGTCATGGGAGATGGAGAGAGTGGCGAGGAACTGTATATATACTCGCACTAGCTCGAGCCGCGTGGGAAAACAGCGGTTACAAGTCATCTAACCACTAGCAAAGCTTACAGCATGGTAAGGGCCTCTCTCCACCAACCCCGCGAGGCAGCCAGCCGTGACGTCATCGAGCGGGACAAAAAACACTGCGCGCCCCCTCTCACTCTGTTCTACTCCCTCTCTCTCTCCCAGATCCTATCATTACTAGTTAATGATAAAATATATACTTTACAATTAAATATATAAAGCCTTGACATGGGCGAAAACAAAGAGCCTTTCTGGACTGCCCATGACACGAGCTTTCACATGAAATAAAGCACACTCTAATACACAAACTGTAGCCCCATCCACTGCCCTGGCGATCCTAGCGAGTCACTGTAGGACAAGCCATGCGGTTCTAACGGAGTGGTTAACGTCACAATATATATATATATATATATGTTTTTACATCGAACACCAGAAACACAGACAGGGAAAAAATAAAAGAAAGAAAGATAGAGTGAGAGAGGGAGTATGAATACATGTGTGCGAGAGAGAAAGAGCGTGTGTGTGTAAAAGAGAGAGAGAGAGAGAGAGAGAGAGAGTGAGTGAAGTGATTGAGAGTGAGTAAAGGGGAAAAACGTAAACAAAAAACTCCAGCGGGGGAAAAAATACTCCTCACCAGAATCGAGTCTGGAAAAAGAACGAGGGAAAACAAAAAAACGAAAGGAGTACAAAGGAGTATAAAAGAAATCAAGCAACAACAGATCTAGTGACCCTTCTAGGCTGCTTGTCCTCCAAAACACTGAGGATCAAGTGTCCAAACAGTGGTTTAGAGTGGGTAAGGGAACATTGGAAAGGGAAATACTGCCCTGGAACTAATGTCCATGGCAAGATTAGGAAGTTAGTAGGGGACAGATGGGTTAGTAACTGAGGGGGGGATAAAATAAAGTTATTCATTTACAAACGTAGTCAGTCGCGGGTTTGATGCAAGATACTTGTCTAGGCGAAGTTTAAAAGAATCAACGGTGCTGCAGTCTATAACGTCTCAGGAAAGCCCATTCCACAAGTTGACAACTCGATTGAAGAAGAAATTCTTAGATTCGTGAGAGTTAAAAGTTTTACCAATAATTTTGCAACCGTTTTCCCACGTATAATTGTTCATATTGTCGATGCCTTTGATGATTTTGAACACTTGAATTAAGTCGCCTCTTAATCTGTGTTGGGTTAAAGCAAATAGATTTAATTCTCTAACACGCTCCTCGTATGGGTTGTTCTTTAGGCTAGGTATCATTTTGGTAACTCTACGTTGAATTCGTTCTAGCTTGTCTATATCTTTTTAGTAATAAGGGCACCAGGATTGAACGCAGTATTCCAGAAGAGGGCGGACTAAGGAATTGTAAAGAGTTTGGATAACTTCTTTGGATTTATGCTCAAATGACCTGCCTATAAAGCCAATTATTTTGTTTGCCTTCTTAACAACTTCTGAACATTGTTGACTCTGTTTTAGGTTACTCGATATTGTTACTCCCAGATCGGTTTCTCTGTCTACACTCTTAAGCTCAGTGCCATTCATCGAATAGTTTGCTTTCTCATTTTGGTATCCGATATGTAGTACTTTACATTTATCCACATTGAAACCCATTTGCCAAATTTGCGCCCATGACAACTTATCTAGATTGTGTTGCATATCGTCAACTTGTTCTTTTGAGAGTATGCTATTTGCAATTTTTGTATCGTCAGCAAACTTTGAGATTGTACAGGTGAGACCCTCATCTACGTCGTTGATGTAAATTAGAAAGAGAATTGGACCTAGTACCGATCCCTGGGATACCCCTCTACATACATTGGTCAATTTAGATGCCTTACCATTTATTACTACTCATTGCTTTCTGTCGCTGAGCCAATTTTCTATCCATTTCAACACATCGTCTTGTATTCCATGCGCTTTAAGTTTTAGCAGTAAACGTTTGTGGTGAACTTTGTCAAAGGCCTTTTGAAAATCAAGGTATATAATATCGACAGCTTTACTCTCATCATAGAGGTTGAGGATATCGTGAAAGAAGTCTAAGAGTCGTATTCTTAAACAATTCCTTCCCTTCGAAAATGAAAGGAAGGAATTTTCTTTCGATTTCGTATTCTTAAAAAAATCCTTCCTTTCAGGACCCCTTGGGAAGGGAAAATCCTTCCCTTAACCCGGTAACGGTGAGGGGGGGGTATTGAACCCGGTCCCATGGGCGAGCATATAGGCTCCATTCAGGCCTATAATCGTAATTTTACGATAAATATAGTTATTACTTATTCATATGAGCCTATTTTACCTTCACTATGAAGACAGTAACCTGTACCAACAATAAAACAATTGAAAATATAATTTTTCTGGTCAAAATCGCGAATATAGATGGACCAGCCATGAATTATGGAGAAAATTGAGGCAACCCCTCCCTCCACGAGGCCTCAAGCCACACTGAGCCTACTCATACACACACTCGGTTATGTAACACACCCTCTAGGCACGTAAGCACATCCTCCACACAGTTTGCTAATGTTAGCACAAAAACATACCAATGAATTAGGGAATAACAGGGAAAATAGGTGATAATTGAAGGGGGAGGGGAAAGGGAGGATGGAGGGGATATGGAGGAGTGATATGAGGTATAGGGAAAACAATTTTTTTTTTTTTTTTTAGTGATACTGGGTCTGTTTAAATGGTTTTTTTAGGCCTCCCTCTTAAGAGCTTTGTCGCCGTCGCCCAGTAAAACCTCTTATGAGCTTTGCCGCTGTTTACGGGTTAAACAGGGGAAAATATTGGAATTTGAAGGACTCTCACTAGGCAGGTCTTCAGTTTTCCCTTCGTCATTTTGTTCATAACATTCTTATATAATTGGAGTCAGTGTGACTAAATATTGGATTTGACCACTATGTAATTTTATTAACATGATATAATGCACGATATTGAAAATTATATTGAAAATAAAGTATTGTTATTAAAAGTTTTAGAAGACTCCACTGATTTCGACGTAAATTCGCGTGCGGACGATTCGGGCAATTTAGGGCTGCCAGCTGATAGCCTTTTCCTCATCTTATATATATTTTGATTATTATTGATTTTCATTGGTTTACTGATGTAGCCCTTTCAAAGCATCAATTTTGTGCACGGTATGACTATATTTTGGCACGTGTTAATGCAATATGTGTCAACAATACCAGGTTTTGAGGCTTGCCAGAGATACGCTATCAACAATTCCCAGTAATACCATACTTTACATAACTAAAAATAGCTAGGCATATACTGTAATATTAATATAAATTTGTGGGCTAACAGTAATAGTGGTCAATCATCTTATATACTAATTTAGCCTACCTTACCAGTACCACATATTGGGTTAGGCTAGGCGGCTAGGCCTAGGCTTAGCCTATAACCTACAGTAGGCTACATCATCATGTAAGCTAGCCTAGCCCAGGCTAATCTATTTTTCTTATGAATTTCATGACCCATACAGGATTGTAGGCCTATTTTTTTTTTTTTTCATAGGCTACATCTCCACTGAATAAACTAACCTAGGCTAGTCTCTGTCCCTCTAGGCTAGCCCATCATAATGTTGAAGCCAACATTTGTTAGATTTTGTCAGAATTGGCTGGCCTCAGATAGGCTATCTGGATTTTAAAATGTTGTGAATTTATTAGGCCTATGGGAAGGATGTAGTATTTGGACATACTACATGGCGCCTGCCTACGCGGAACGGCGGCAGCAGTGAAAGCTCGCGATCATGTTCCAGTCTATTTTGACTGCCGCAGGATTCAATAATAGGTTGACGGGGTCCTCACCCCCCCCCCCATTACATGTTGTCATCATCATATATTATATTGCCAGCAGCGGGCAAATAACAGAAAAAATAACCGTTAAAATAGACGGGAACGTAACCACGAGCGCACTACCTATGTAAACATGACGACCGTACACCCGGATACATCCTTCACGATTCACGGAGGATGTAGTATCCTGGTGTACGGTCATCATGTTTACATAGGTGTGCGCTTGCGGTTACGTTCTAGACTAATTTGACTGCTTTTTTTAAGTAATTTGCCCCCTGCTGGCAAAATGCCTATATATGATGATGACAATAAGTCATGGGGGAGTGAGGGGGCCCTCAACCTAATGTTGTATCCCACTGCAGTCAATATAGACGGAAACGTGATTCCGAGCGTGCGAGTAGTGTAAACAAGGCAGGCGATAATCTCGAAATTCCTCGAATACTACATCCTTACCTTCATTACTTTATGTTATAGAAAGTCCGAGTTACCTTTTTACTATAATATTTTCCCTGATTTTCATAGCCTTGTACACTATCAGGGAGCGTGTTTTTAGATTATTCGGTAGCTATCGGGTATCTTAACTACAGTTCAAGGAGACTTCAGCAGCAGTTTGCACGCTCTCTGTGTTTACTTTAAATTTGACAGTGTTTGGCGATTAAACCCCCCCACCCCCACCCCCCTTGACATAATTGTCATCATCATATTCATATATAATGCCAGCAGGAGGCAAATAACCACTCACCGAGGGATGATTTCAGAAAAAAGTGGCAAAATCTGACTCATAGAACGTGCTAATATTGCCGCAGTGTCTGCTTGAATATTGTCATCATATTAGCCTAATCAAAACAAAATCCCTTGAAAAACATATTTGTAAACACTAGCCTATTCAATACTATTGGTTGTGAGTACAATTATAGGCTACCCTAATTTTTCATTACAGTATATCCTAGCCTAATCCCTCTACTTTCTTTAAATATCCAAACAATATAACTTAACCTGAGAACCTAAGATAGGCCTAGGCTATGCTAACATACAGCGTTTGATTATGCCGAGTGTATAGGCTAACTTACTAACATTGGTAGTAGCTAAAAGTCTGGTAGGCTAAAAGAAAATTTATAAGATTAGAGCCCAAAATTGCTAATGAAAAAATGTGGCTACTTATTTTGGGATGTATACAGTATGGTATGAGATTGTGTTGAAAACTTGGGATTGTTCTTGATCCCTGGCAAGCCTCGAAACCTGAATTTTCAAACTTATTACATTAACATGTGTCAAAATGTAGTCACACTGTGCACAATATTAATGCATTGAAAGGACTGAATCAGCAAAGCAATAATAGTCAAATATAGCCTACTCAATGTTTGTAAGGAAAACCCCACTAGTCACCAGAGTCCCCAGCACACTGTTTCAAATAAAATTTGTGGATTTTCTGTCTGAATTTACTTTACATTCTTAGTATTCTCTAGTCTTGAAGGTTAGGAATAATTATGGTATTATTACATACAGTACATACAGTGTTGGAACATCAGTGCTTCCAGCAGCTGTGGTGGGTGGATCGGTATCAGTCATTATTATGATCAGTATGGCAGTGGTGGACAAGTCCCCGTCAGTTTTTAGTGTGTACGGGTCAGCAAAAGAACGTGACACCGGATCTAATTGCACATTATATTGGGCTGCACAAGGAAGGCCAGTTAGTGAAACAAATAGTACAAGCCACTGGTGTATGCGAGTAATCGGTAAGAAATTGGGCGAGGCCTTACTGTACAAAGATATTTGCCTAACTACATGGTAACCTAGCCTTTGCCAAACTATATGGTAGCCTAGCCTTTGAGGGGAGAGTAAAGAACATGAGAATATCACCCAATTTTCAAAACTATACTAATGGATAGTGTCGTGAATTCTAGCTGGTATATATACCGTAGTTTGAATTTCCCGGGTTCACGACAGCTGGTTCCTTTTTGTTTATACACATTACTTTATTTATCTTTGTGGATAAATATTACTGTGGTTGCACCAATTATATCTTAGTTTATTTTCCCTTATTATTTAATCACGGGAGACAATATAGAACCCTTAAATATATTTATATTGTTACGATAAAAGGGTATCTCGGTACACTTCACACAGAGACTTCGTCCCGTTCACAACAAACACCAGTTGCTGCCACATAACAACAGAACTTCACTGAACTACACCTACCGACATGTCCATCACCTAACCTACACTCTTATCATCACAGCTAAGTTCCTTTAATACTAGAAGTACTTCATAGATATTACTGGGACTAACACAGATAACCTACACATACATGTTTACAAGTAAGTCAAACGCCGATCCGGTATCATATTTATAGCCTAGGCCATTTCATCTTCCCAGGTCTAATTATTTACTTTATATCCGTTTCTCCTCTACCCCCTAGGAATAATATTCAGGATATAATTGGTGCCGTGTGACCAGGATACTGGGCCATCTGTTGTATATTGATAAGAATTGGGGGGGTATTAGGCCTCACTAGTCTGCCTTTGTGTAGAGCTGGGCGATCCAGTGGACAAAGGCCGAGGAGCTATGTCCGTGATTTTCTGCTGGACCGTCCAGTGCAGTGACCTGCTTTTTTTTTGTTAAACAGTTCTATAGACCAGGGGCAAGGGTGGACACTGTCAGGCAGACCTCAGCCTGGGTTAGATGCGCCAGGGAGCCGGAAGGTATCAGATAGGCTACTGAACAGAGCGCATGCCTTCATTGAGGAGAAGGACAAGGCCGAGGAGGAGCAGTCGACGCAATAGGCTAGATCTAAAGACTAGGACTATGGCTGCGGCTGTTCCTCCTTCAGAGAAGTCATGATCCTTCTTTCTCTTTCTTTTTCTTTCTTTTTCTTTGTAATTTGTTAAAATTTAATATAGCCTAGCCTAGTACAGTAAATATTGTAAAGTAGAGTAATATGACATAGGGTAATTTTCCTTTTCTTTGATCATTTGTAAACTCACAGGGGGCACGCGGTCTGCATGCTTCAATTTGCTTGGTTGCTGTCGTCATCAATGTAAGTAGGTTAGCCTAGGCTTAGAATAGAGTAGAATAGGTTAGCCTACAGTGACAATTAGTATTGTTGTTCCTTAAGCTTTAGTTACCGTAAACTTTTAAGAATGGATGAGAAAATAAAGTCATTGCAGCGGTTCAGGGCTGCCAAGAAGGGAGGGATTACTAAGCTTACTTCTAATCTGTCTGAATTTATTGAACATGCTGCTACACTGCATGATGTAAAGGGTGTGAAAATCACTTTAGAAAAGGCGCTAGCTGATATCGAGTCGTATAACATAGAGTTGTATAGCTTATATTCAGATGATCAGTTAGAGGATGAGATGGTGAAAGATATGCAGTATGTTAATCAAGTAAACAGTCAGTTAGCTGAGTTAGATAGTGCTCTACAGACAACCACTACCGGTAGATCTCATGATAGTGCAGCAAGTAGGAAGTTGAAGGGTATTAAGCTACCCTCCCTGAAGTTGCCAGTTTTTGATGGGGATCCAACACAGTGGGTGGGTTTCTGGGAGCTCTTTGATTGTAGTGTTCACTCCCAAACAGACTTAACTGACTTTCAGAAATTTACGTATCTAAAGGGATAACTTAGTGGTGAGGCTCTACAAATTGTTGGTGGATTTAGTTTGGTCGCTGCAAGTTACGAACCAGCGGTCACTATATTGAAAAACAGTTATGGTCAAAAGGATTGCATCAAAGCAGCACACATAGCGAAACTGTGTAATCTCCCACATCCTAGCCAGGAGGTCAGTGCTCTGAAAGATTTTTCCGCGTCATTTGAGTGCGCGTTAGAGTCATTACGCTCTATGGATGTAACAGTAAGTGAAATGTGTGCAGTACTGTTGCATAATAAACTCCCTAGTGCACTCTCTGAAGTGATTAAGCGTGAATTAAAAGACAACTGGCTGGATGTGGATGAATATGTTCGTGTGTTTAAGACTGAAGTGTGCAATCTAGAAAGTAGACATAATTCACTAGAACAGCTTGGGGCGACCGCCACAGCAGCATATGCAGTGTATCAGAAACCCGATACCAAGCAGAAGTATGGATGTAAGTTGTGTTTAAAGACAGGACATTTTTGGGCAAAGTGTGCAAAATACAAGAACAGTCCCACCAAGTCCAATAGAGCAAGGCAGTTGAAATTGTGCGTCGGGTGCCTGTCGTCAGAACATGGCAGCCAGGGGTGTACTAACCCTAAAATTAGGCCGTGCCGATTCTGCCAACAGAAACATTTTAATTATTTGTGTCCGACGCCACGCCTTGAACAAACTGGACAACCAGCAGCCCCTGAACCAACAGTGACCATGGCTGTGGCTTCGGGCCGTAATGCAGTGTTGTTGCCTACCATTCAGATTCCCTTGACCGACAGAAACGGTCATACCAGTAGAGTAAAAGCTTTGTTGGACCAATGTTCGCAGCGTACCTTCATCTTGCGCTCTGCTTTATCGCAGCTTGATTACGTTAGGGTCAGTAAGGAACAGCTAAAGCTCCAGGGATTTACTGGCTCACTTGGTAGTACTGAGTATGAAATAGTAGAGTTAACCTATCATCACAGAAGAAGGGACGTAATTTGAGAGCTGTTGTGGTGGAAGCGTTACCAGTATACAAGCCAGGGAGAGGATTAGAGATGGAGGTAAATGCTATCAAGCTCAGGGCTACAAATTAGCAGATCCAGGTATCACTGATGGAGATATGATAGGGTTACTGATTGGGGCGGACTTTTATTACCACTTTGTACATTCAGGCTATGTCAGGGAAGGAAGTATAGTTATGTTACCCACAATTTATGGTTACGCACTGAGTGGCACTTATCAGTCAGATATAGAAGAGACCCATGTAGAGTTAGTCACTGTTCTTAAGTTAGCAGTAGACCCTTTAGTGGAGATACAGGAAGATATTGGCAGGAATTCTCCAGAATTAAAGGATCTGACAGCTCTATGGGACTTGGACCATATTGGTATAAGTCCTAATGAGACTGGTAAGGTTGGGGAGAAGGTCTTAAATAGATTTTCTGAAACGGTGCGGTATTCCGAAGCACAGGGACAGTATATAGTGGAACTGCCGTGGAGAGATAACATAGATAAATTACCTGATAACTTTAAGTTAGCCCTGGGCAGAATGAGAGGCTTGCAGCGTAAGTTTATAAAATATCCCAACTACTGTCAACAGTATACAAAGGTTCTGGATAATCAGATAGAAAGGGGGTTTATTGAAAGGGTAGAAAACAGGAATCAAGCTGGTCATCCCATTCACTACTTAGCTCACCATGGTATTACCAAGGATAGTGTTACTACGCCTGTACGGATAGTGTTTGACTGTTCGGCTAGGATGGACGAGAAGGCGTTCAGTCTGAATGACTGTCTCCATACAGGTCCATCGCTAGTGGCTGACCTCACCCAGGCGCTTCTGCGCTTTAGATGCCATCAATTTGCCTGGGTGAGTGATATTGAGAAAGCATTTCTCATGGTGGGGTTGAGTGAGAAGGATAGGGATGCTACTAGGTTTCTGTGGCCCGTTGATCCCTTGGATGTTGCAAGTCCTTACATTGTCTACCGGTTCCGTGCAGTTCTGTTCGGGGCCACCTGTTCCCAGTTCCTCCTTAATGCTACCATTCAAAAACACCTGTCTATGATACAGGAGAACAGTGAAGTAGTTAATAAGCTCAAAAGGGGGCTGTATATTGATAACTTGCAGGGGACTGGTGATGATGTAGGTGATTTGCAACAACAATGTTGGGATGCCCGTAGGATATTTTCCAGCGCTAACCTGTCTTTACGTGAGTGGGTCACAAATAATGAGAATTTGCGGGAACTGTTGCACCTGAAGGGTATAGCTTCCGCCAAACAAGACGGGGTTAGGGTACTTGGCGTTGGGTGGCTAACTAATAAGGATATGTTACAGGTTAATTGCCGTGGAAGTAGCCCTGCATTGGTTACGAAACGCGAGGCTCTAAGTCTAACCGCGAGTGTGTTCGATCCTCTAGGAGTGTTGCTACCGGTAACCATCCGGGCGCGGAGGTTCGTACAGGACTTGTGGAGATTAGAGTGTGGGTGGGATGTCCCCATTCCAAACATGAGAGCTAACTGGCAGGGTATTTATAACGATATGATAGATAGTACAGGTATCATGTTAGATAGTACAGGTATCATGTTTCCCCGTCAGGTCACTAATTCTAAGAGAGTTACGCTGCACCTATTTAGTGACGCTAGCTCAGTAGCATATGGTGTAGTGGCCTATGCGGTTGGTGATAAGGTGAGTAGGTTAGTAATGGCCAAAGCTAAGGTGGTGCCTATTAAGTCCCTCACCATACCTAAGATGGAGTTGACTGCTGTTCTTCTCGCAGCTCGTCTCACATGTTATATATGTGAGGCCTACGCGGACGAGCTGATTATAGAGAATGTATACCTATGGTCGGACAGCCAGATAACCCTATGCTGGTTGTCTAGTAAAAAGATTTTGCCTATTTATGTTCAAAATAGAGTTGATGAGATAAAGTAATTAGTCCCTGGCGCTCATTTTCGTTATGTGTCCACAGAGGACAACCCCAGTGATCTAGTTACCAGAGGGATTTCTTATGTGTCCTTAGTTACTTCTTCGCTTTGGTGGCGAGGGCCCATATGACTACCTCACCAAATGCTATGGCCTGATCATGGCCCAATAGGGGGCTCAATAGGAGGGGACACCACTGAGGGTTGTAACGTGAGTCAAGAAGGAATCCTGTCATTGCCGGTACCGGTTGCCCCTACTGCCATATTGAATTGGGACCGGTATGGCTCATATATGAAGTCATGGCATGTAATGGCATGGGTCCTTAGGTTTATTACGACTCTTAAAGAGAAGACACAAGGGAACTATCAGGCAAACCCGGCATACTTGACGGTGCCGGAATTAAGAGCAGCAGAGTCAGCCATGATTAAGGTAGCTCAGAGAGAAGCTTACTCTGAGGAACACCACTATTTGTCAAAAGAACAGGGCACACCAAGCAATATAGTGAAGCAGTTAGGCCTCTATATGGAGGGAGGCATGATACGCTGTAGAGGTAGGCTACACTTTTCAGCTTTACATGATAGCGCCAAGTACCCTATCCTTATTCCTAATAAACATCGTATAGCCACTCTCCTTAGTAATTACTGCCACAAAGTGTGTAACCATAGTGGTGTTAGTTATGTTGTAAATTACATAAGGCAAAGATGGTGGATCCCCAAGATTAGACAGGTAGTAAAGAACGCCTTAAGGGGATGTATCATCTGCAAGAGATTGCAAGGTACATCATACCGTGCTGTACAGGCCCCTCCGTTGCCGGAGTTTAGGGTTCAGGAGGTGAGTCCTTTCCAGGTAACGGGGGTTGACTACACAGGTGCCTTGCCAGTAAAAGAGAAGGGGGGTGCTGTAAGTAAACTATATGTAGTCTTATTCACCTGTGCAGTTACTAGAGCGGTCCATGTAGAAACGGTGTCTAACCTCTCCTGCGAATCATTTTTGCATGCGTTCCGTAGGTTTAGTAGCAGGAGGGGTTACCCTGAGATTATGATGAGTGATAATGCCACCACCTGTGTTAGCGGAGCCAGTACATTACGGGAGTTGATGGATGATGCAAGGTTAATAGGTACTCTAGCGGAATTCAAGTGCGAGTGGCGGTTTATACCGGCCAGGGCGCCATGGTTCGGTGCCATAGGGGAACGGGTCATTGGCATCCTAAAGGCTGGCTTGAAGAAGGTACTGGGTCGAGCATTGGTTACCACAGAGGAACTGAATACGGTATTACTGGAGCTCGAGGCCACAGTCAATGATCGCCCGCTTGGTTACAGCTACAGTGATCTTGAAGACCCTCTACCCATCACTCCTTCACAACTGGTTCATGGGAGGCGGATCAGAAGCATTCCAAGGCGGGAAGTCACTGATGAAGATCTCAAGGACACGACTTGGCGTAATAATGATTCCGTCAACCAACGCTTCCAATATGTTACGAAGCTCTCACATGGCCTGTGGAAAAGGTGGAGCACTGATTATCTAATATCACTCAGGGAGCAACATCGTCACTTAATGGTAAAAAAGGGATAGCATCGCCGCAAGTTGGGGACGTCGTTCTAGTACATGATGACGGCCCCCGACTTTTTTGGCGTATAGGTCGGATAATGAAACTTCTTTGTGGTCCTGACTACGAATGTAGGGTAGTTCAGGTAAAAACAGGAGCCGGTTTGACCACCAGACCGGTGGTTAAGCTATACCCACTAGAGATAGATTTAGAGGTAGTGGATGGCGACAGCAAACCGAACTCTGATAATATCCTTCCTGCTACTGGAGCGGACCGAGGTGATACCCCTCAGAGGCCGTCACGTCGAGCTGCTTTGGGTTCCTCCCAGTTGTGGCGATCCATGATCGGGACGGGACAATTGTAAATACTTTGTATGTAACTGGTGGCGGAGTATGTCGTGAATCCTAGCTGGTATATATACCGTAGTTTGAATTTCCCCGGTTCACGACAGCTGGTTCCTTTTTGTTTATACACATTACTTTATTTATCTTTGTTGATAAATATTACTGTGGTTGCACCAATTATATCTTAGTTTATTTTCCCTTATTATTTAATCACGGGAGACAATATAGAACCCTTAAATATATTTATATTGTTACGATAATAGGGTATCTCGGTACACTTCACACAGAGATTTCGTCCCGTTCACAACAAACACCAGTTGCTGCCACATAACAACAGAACTTCACTGAACTACACCTACCGACATGTCCATCACCTAACCTACACTCTTATCATTACAGCTAAGTTCCTTTAATACTAGAAGTACTTCATAGATATTACTGGGACTACCACAGATAATATTACTGGGACTACCACAGATAACCTACACATACATGTTTACAAGTAAGTCAAACGCCGACCCGGTATCATATTTATAGCCTAGGCCATTTCATCTTCCCAGGTCTAATTATTTACTTTTTATCCGTTTCTCCTCTACCCCCTAGGAATAATATTCAGGATAGATAGCTAATATGATGAATAACCTACTCATTGATGCCTAAATCATAACTATTGGTGATTCATCTTTTATTCAGATTACCCAAGAACAAAATCAATTTAAAAATTAGAAGAATCTTATTTAAAGGTTCAGTATTATCCAAGCAACCTTCCGCGGCGATTTGCACGCTCTGGGCCATGACTGTTAAGTTCACTTCTATTATGTCCGCTTCTTAGGTTGAGGGGGGCCTCACCTTCCCAGGAATTATTGTCATCAATATACAGTATATATTGGTTGCAGAAGGGCAAATAACAAATAATGGTAAGGGTTGTGTTAGCGGGCGTACTGTCCACTTTGTTTACAGTCGCACGCTCGCAGTTACATTCGCGTCTAATTTCATTGCTGTTATTTGCCCCTGCTGGTAATATGTATGATGATGACAACAAGTCATGGGGATGATGGGGGGTGAGCCCCCCTCAAACCATTATTGTATCCCACGGCAAAACAATTTACCCAACACCTGGCCGTGGGATACAATAATGGTTTGAGGGGTGCTATGTCCCCTCACCCCCCATGACATTGTCATCATCGTATACAGTATATTACCAGGGGCAAATAACAGCAGTCAAATTAGACGTGAATGTAACTGCGAGTGTGCGAATATGGAAACAAAGCAGGCGGTATGCCCGCTAACACAACCCTTACCAAAATAGGGAAGGATGTCATGTTGTGCGCTCGCACTTACGTTCCCATCCAGTTCGACGCTATATTTTCTGCTATTTGCCCCTTGTCATTACTGCATGAATACTAGGTTAGGTTAGGTAAGGTTGTTTGGTTAGGCTAATGTATTTTTATATCCAAAGGCATCCGCATAGTGTAAACAAAGTGGGCGGTACTGCCGGTATACCCGGTAACTACAGTCTTGCCCCAAAATAATGTATAAAAATAAAAAACGGTCAAATTAGATAATTTATAAATCAATATCGGTAGTCTAAATATAAACATTGAAAAAAACTAGTTTCATTAGCATAGTAAATCTACTATGGGCCATGAATTGCAATTTTTACCATATTGGGCCAGATGAAATATAGCCTAGCTTTTATTTTGTGTTCGCTGAATAGAAAACAAATCTAGCCTAGGCCTATATAATATATAGGCTAGGCCTACAGAAGTTCAAGTTAGTATTTGAACTCAGCACACCAGAATATGTCAGGCTATAATGTGTATTGAACTTTGAAGGTAAATACTTCTCAATAGTGGGTTATTGTACGATTCCTATAGCCTAGTTGTTAAGTTTTGGTCAGAAATGGAAGACTTGACCTTGTAACTGAAAAGTTCTCATGCTTGATATACGGTACACTAATTCGAACTACATTCGGCTAATCTAATTTATCTCCATCCCTGTTTCTTATCGTATCAGTTTAGCCTATATGTAATTATATTCTTGGATAATAGCCTATAGGCTAGGTCTAAATACAACATAATATGGCTTGTATGCGCGATTTAGAGCTAGGATCCTGTATTTATTAATATCATGTTGACAATTCATTCTTGTGTTTGTGCAAGTCAACATAATATGCTTTGAAGACAAGATAATATTCAAGACCTCTTTCGCCGCCCTATTAGAAATTATTTATTAGGGAAAATAGGGACCAATATACTCGCCATATATTTCTCATTATAGTCCACATGGAGGAATTTCGTTATCGACACTTGAAAAAACCCGATTACACCGAAAAATAACACGGAAATAATGTCCCGAACGTAAACAAAGCATTGCACCCAATGAATCCTTCGACCTGGGTCCTCTTCTTCTTGTTTTGAAAGATGTGGTGAGTGCGATTCACCCAATAAATGGCTTGAACGTTACTCACAAAAACTATATTATATTATATTAGGGTTAGGTTAGGTTAGGTTAAGTTAGGTTAAGTTAGGTTAATCTAATCTAATATAATATTTGTACATTTTGGAAGCGTGCATGGCCTCCCCCCAATTTCTCTTACCTACTGTAAAAGCGCGACCCACCCAATAAATGGCGCCATTTGACGGAGTATCTTCAGATTAATGAATAATGGGTATGTTAATGCAAATCCTCCACTCCAACCATGAAAAACAACAATAAAACACTATATTCCTTGAACAAAATATACAGAAACTTGGTAAATAAGGCGGCTCTAGCTGTCTTGAATTTTACCGAAGACAATATTTGTGGTCTAAATCATGTTTTGGGCAACAATAATGCAAGTCAACCCTTGGAAACGTTTGTTTGACAAGGTTTGTTTACTGCTTCAGGCATACCAACTGGTGCGCGCCTAGCTTCGCCTGTGGAACAGAGCTACCAACACTTCCGAAAAAATTTCCTTCCAAGGAATTCTTTAAGAATACTGAAGGGATAGAAAATTCCTTGGAAGGGAAAGGAAAGTTAAGGGAAGGTATGGGTTTTTAAGAATACGACTCTAAGAGATTTGTTAAGCAGGAGCGTTTGTTACGAAAGTCGTGTTGAGTATCTTTAAGTATGTTATTTGCCTCTAAGTGATTTACGAGTCTGTCTCTTATGAGTGTTTCTAGCATTTTACATACAACTGAGGTTAAGCTAATTGGACGATAGTTACTGGGTAGGGATTTGCTGCCTTTTTTTAATATCGGTGTTACATTGGCTACTTTCCACTGATCAGGCATAGTTCCAGACTGCAAGGATTTATTGAATAGCAATGTCAGTGGTTTAGAGACCTCATCTTTAGCTTACTTTAGAACTCTAGGTGAGATTGTATCAGGTCCAGGCGTTTTATTTACCTTAAGGTTATCTAAGCAATTCAATACTTCTCTCTCTGTAACGGCGATATTGCTAGAACATCGGAATTATTAATCTGAATCGGCGATGGTGTAGGGATATCACTGAGGTCTTCTTTTGTAAAAACTGATGCAAAGAAGGTACTGAGGGCATTACTCATTTGTACTTCGTCTTTGGTGTATTCTCCCTTGTCATCGACTATCGGTCCAACAGTTGAAGGAACTTTTTTTTTTTTTTTTTTTTTTTTTTTAAGAGACAATGAACGAAGGAAGGAAAAACACAGATAAAACAAAAAGGTCCATGTGCCTAAAGGCATCCTCCATTAATAAAATGTTTGTAACAACTGGATTTAAACATTTGTAGCTTGTAAGTTTGTGGAAAGCAACTCGAGGGAAGTGAATTCCAAAGAGTAGTAGTTCTAGGGATAAATTAATTTTGATAAGCAGAAGTTCTGCATTGTGGAGGAGAAAGTGTAAATTCATGGGCGCTCTCAGCTGCCCTAGTTCTACGGGGAAAGTTGTGGAGAGGCGGCACAATTGAAGCAAGTTCCTCGGAACAATTGCTGTGAAAATATCTGTAGAATAATGCAAGGAATGCAACGTTTCTTCGTATGGATAATGTAGGAAGGTCCTGTGTGATTGCAGGGTTATTGATTAATCTAATAGCTTTATTTTGAATGTTGTCCAACTGCCTCAATGGAACCACTCCACTTCCACTCCACAGAGGTGAACAGTAATCAGTTCTGATATAACTATAGAATGTTTTCGGGTTTGTTTTACTTTGATTCGCAAAAGAGAGAGAGAGAGGGGCAGACATGAAAAAGGGAAAGGGGGGGGGGGGGGATGAAAAGTGGGAGGGGAAAAGAGAAAGAGGAGGAAAGACGGGATAGGTAAACATAAAAACACCGGCGAGTCTATTGAGGGGAAGAGGTGCGAATCGGATTTTGTTTTGTTTTTTGTGTGTGTGTTTTTTTTATTTAATTTTTTTATATCCCCGTGGGGGATATATCTTACTATTTACTCCTTTCCGTATACCATGGTGTATTATTGCCTTTTATTCTGGCTCTTTATAGACGATTTTATTCGGAAGGGATTGTGGGAGTAGAACAGGTTGATTGGGATACACATTACCAATTCCATGCCCCGAAGACCTTCCTAAGCTGGGGAAAATCGTCTCTAAGGGGAGTCAGAAAAACCGTCATAGTACTGAAAGGGTTAACACTCTCTGTTCCGACGTCTTGTAGTTTATTGTTATATCTTGTTTTATTATAAGAACATAAGAACATCAGAAAATGGGAGTCTGCAGAAAGCCGATTGGCCTAAGCAAGGCAGATCCCTGTCCCACACAACCCCAATTCAATTACAAAGCCCAATTATAGGCTTCACACTCTAATACCCTGAGGATCATCTTACCAAAACGGTTAGAGATTAACGCAGGATTATGGAGGTCTGCAGAGCGCTGATTGGCCCAACCCGGCTGCATATTTCCGAAGTCGAGACTAGTATATATCATAGGGGAAATTAGGACCAATCAGAGGCCGCAGTGGCAGTGACGTCACCCACAAGGGGAGGAGCCAGTCTGTCTGTCACTCTCTCTCTCTCTCTCTGGGTGAGGAGCCTGCCTGCCTCTCTTTGGTTTCTCTCTCTCTCTGGTAAATAGAAGAAGTAAGTCACCTAGTATAACAAGTTATTTCATATATTAACTACATTAAGGATACATTATGATTGTGCTATGTTATGGTTATGAGTAAATAAGAGTAGCCTACCGTATTACGCGCATTGCACAGCCATGGACAGAAATTCCTTGACAATTTTAGAAGGCACAATATTATTTCACTGGCGAACTATATTGATTCCTGTGACACTTAAGCAGTTAACCTGTGCTGATAATTTCAAGAAGGAACTTAAGTCACTCATATATCTAAAGGGTTATATATACAGTATATACGTAGCCTATACATTACTTTATTTTAAATGTCATTAACACATTAACATTATCAGATAGTACAAAATATTAAGCATCAAATGTTATGAAATAGTTAATGGTTTAAGTGCATAAGGTAGAGCCAAAGGCTAATTAGTAGGCTATATAATTATACGATACGTGTTAGTGAGTTGGGCCTAGGCCTATAGGCTACTTAGGCCTTATAATGAGGAAAAACCGTACTAAAAATCCACATGGCGCTGGGGGTCTTATTCAAATGACTATCGTGTGTGATACACCATTGAGGTGTTTTGATGGTTTTCGTGATATAAGAGGTTTAATACAGTTCTCAACTATCTATGACACATAGTTGTGTAGTATATTTTTACTAGATTCATAATATGATGGTTATATACTCGTTAATGCAGTGAATATATAATAATTAACATAATTTGATACATAAATATCAGCTTATTGAACAAGAAATTTAGTTTCATCTAATGTGGTGTGATAGGCTGGGCGAAATTTTAATACTCATTGAAGTATTGTATTTACTTCCTTTTTAGTTACTAACAAATACGTGTTTCAGTAGAAATTGGCTGAACATACGGTATTATATTCTGTAGCTGTAGAATTTGGCAGGTTGAATGTCTGCGCCTGCGCACTATAGTTTCTTTCCTACAAAACTAGCTATCGTGCGCTTTTAAGTTACCAATTTATAATCCACTATCAAATCGGGCAGCTAAATATGTTACCGGCTATATTTCGTATTAGACCAGTGACAGGAAATCAATCAATGTGAATCAGAATGTCATAGAACACAGAGGCAGAAAATATGCAGGAAATTCGAAAAAGATGATGAAAAAAAAAATTACAACACTGCCTTTTCCACGGGCGACTGTTTGGGTCGTCAGCTGACCGCGGCGGGAATATACGTACGCAGTGTTGCCAAGGTCTTCTTTTGTTCGCACCATTGGGCTAGTTAGGATTCGTTCAGAAGCGTAGATTTGCGAGTTTCCATTCCAAACGATATTATATTCTTGATTTACAGTGTGATGGGGTGGATAGCCTCTGAAGTATTATCCTAACTAACTAACATTGAGGAAAGTGGAATTGGGCTGGTTCTATATACTATTAAAGTTGTAGAGGTGTCGAGTGTTGAGTAGCCTATAGCTAGGCTACATTTCATACAAACGTTCATCATGGCTTTCTGTTGGTTGTACTATACATGTATGGTAGCCTATGTGGTGGTGACTGAATAGCCTAATTAAGTGATTGTTTGTGAGGGGGGATTGGGACATTGATGCAGATTTGATGAGTGCATGATTGTGATAATAATGTATGTGGTATTTCATTAATATTTAAATAATGTGACACGTAGGCCACTACTCATACAGTAGGCTATATGGGACTAGGCCTAGTTATATTTGAGGAACTCATAGTATCATGCATGCATGGCTGTTAAAGATAAACATATAAGAAAATGTGTGTGATAGGATTAAAATAGCTGAAATTGTCTGTTGTGCGGTATTAAGCGATTGGGCTACTTTTGGGCGAGTTTGGAGATGTGATGTGCGCTGGCAACCTGGGAATACACACACACACACACACGCACGCACGACACAATCTATAACTGAAAATTTTACCTTTATTAAGACTATAATCCACATTATATTAAGATTTCCATCGTGAGAAACAAATATCTAACACCATTACTGCTAATGTGCACATAGATGCACAAAGTAACAAAGTAAGTTAAGTGGGGAAGAGATGTTTACTGTCCGAGAAGTTTCGTATAATGACTATTATGGGTAGCGAACACTGGCATAAATTTATTATGCGCTTGCCAGATCTGAAACTAGTTTATAATTGTATAATCTAATATCCAGTAAAGTGGCTAATGACGATTATTTTATAAGTTCATCTCGAGTTTTTATACATATCATTTTCATTTTAGGACATGGCTACCTATCTATTAAAATATTAACAGGACTATTTTTCGAATGACTGCCATGTGTTTTTATGGGCCTAATCAAATATGTTTTATTAATCATAAATACTTTGTATATTGGACAATGTACTGAATAGAATGTTAGAGTAATATGTCTGTATCATTCATGACTATAGAAATCCAGTGATATTTTGATGACTGAGATTTTTAAAATTCAATTCACTCGATGGCAATAAATTTAGGTTGGTGTGAACCAAAGGCGGGAAAAATAGCAGACAAATTTTTTATTGTCCCCCATTAGGGTTGGGTGTGAGCCAATCGACTTTCTGTAGACTCCCATTTTCTTTTATTCTTATGTATGACAGCTATTTCTATATTTTGCTAAATATTACTTTTATTGTAGTCGATATGTTATGATGTGACAATGTTAATGAATATTTATATAAGTACAGTAGTGGTTAGGGCTACTTGAACACCTCTTAACCCCATTATATCCAGGGCGGTACAATATTGTACCGCCCTCGGTACTTTAAGCCAATATAATATGTCATTTTTAAATAAAGCACAATGTTACAAATAATCCTGATCAAGACACTGGGAACACAACAAATAATGATTTTATGCAAAAAAACAATGAGTTCAATCAGCCTGTTCTCTAATATTAACGATTTTTATCGTGAAAGGCGCTGAACATAAAGAAACCATACGATATGAAGTGAGACATTTGGCATAAAGGTTACACTCACCTGTAAGGTTGGACTGTGATTCCAGATGTACGATGAGATATAATTGTGAATTTTGTTATTCCCTTCATATCAATCTATCACTTTCTCTCCTATCATTGATCTTTACTTATTCCCTTATATTAGTCTATGTCTCGATTCAGCCTCCCCCAGCTATGGGGTATGTGCCTGAGTGTATACATACATACATCCATACATACAGACATACATCTGTAGGCCTACATACATAATATTATGGAATGAGATCATTACATAATGCGGAGAGAGAGATTGAAAAGTGACCATTTATAGTTTATTTACGTTGTGCACGAATGTAAATTTAAATGATAATGATAAATAAAACAGGAACTATTTGAAACAATTTAACTGTCTAAGGAGAACTGGCAACACCCTCCTCCTCAAATCTTGGGACGAAAGATGCCAGAATCGCAAAATTTTCATTGTTTACTCATTGCTTTTCAAGTAAAACCATAATTAATGGGAATAACATATTGTACTCTGGATGCTTATTTAATCTAGACAGATACTATGCGAATAAATATTGATAACTTGTTATACTAGGTGACTTACTTCTATTTACCAGAGAGAGAGATAACAAACGAGAGGCAGGCAGGCTCCTCACCCAGAGAGAGAGAGAGAGAGAGACAGACAGACTGGCTTCTCCCCTTGTGGGTGACGTCACTGCCACTGCGGCCTCTGATTGGTCCTAATTTCCCCTATGATATATACTAGTCTCGACTTCGGAAATATGCAACCCGGCTGATCCCCCTTCACACCCAACCCTTCTCGTCCATATGCTTATCCAATTTTATCTTAAAGCTCCCTACAGTTTTAGATCCCACTATAGCACTTGGTAGTCCATTCCACCCATCTACAACTCTGTTACCAAACCAATACTTGCCTATATCTTTTCTGAAACAAAATTTATCTAATTTGAAACCATTGGTACGAGTTCTTTCGCTATCACTGAGCTTTAGTACATTTGTCATGTCCCCTTTGTTAATCCCACTAACCCACTTGAACACCTCTATCATATCCCCTCTAACTCTGCGTCTCTCTAACGAATGTAAACCTAATTTCTTCAACCTTTCTTCATACGAATGATTTCTAATATTATGGATCATTTTTGTCATTCTACGCTGTACTCTCTCCAATTAATCTATGTCCATTCTGTAATAAGGACACCAAAATTGGACAGCATAATCCATATGGGGTCTCACTAATGACAAGTAAAGTTTTAAGATAACATCAGCAGTTCTGTTACTCACACTCCTAGAGATGAACCCGAGAATCCTGTTTGCCTTATTACGAACGCTTATACACTGTTTTATTATAATTAAGAATTTTGCTTGGTTTTGTCATTATCGAGCAATGTATTTTTGTTTGTCCCCTAGGTTCCTAGACTTCCTTCAAGCTAAACATATATGACCACCAGACCCCCTTCAAGCTATATTTGTACATTTTTCGATAGATTTCTTCACATACCCGCTATCGCTCACCCAGAAAAAATGCGACATCTGAATGGGGTGAAAAGTCTTATTATCACTAAACTACTGGGATGAAACAAATGAAGCAAAACATGGGAGGTTCATAATAGAGTTACTGTCTAAGGATTAACTATTGTGTGTATATTTTCAGCTGCGGGTAAATTGTCATGTCCTCATCATGATTAATTCGGCTATAACGGATATTCTGTACCGGAATAGGTTTCTATAAATAAAGGTTGGGTATTTATATGACGCAGAGACACAGGTGTTTCACTTACTTCCTTTTAAGGGGCAGGTGCTCGCTTTTTATAGACCCCCTTTTCTCTCATGTTTAAACCCATTAGTTTTGCGATTATAAGACGTTCGTTCACTAGTTTGGCGATTTTGAGACATTTCGCTCCACTACTTTGTCAATATTAAGACCTCTCGTGCCGTTTAGGTGTCGATTATTTCCTGGCGAAAGATAGCGAGCCTGTAATTATATAAGGAACCGGCTTTCGGCCGGGATTTTTTTTTACTGAAAAATGTACGAATTTATCTTGAAAGGGGGAATAGGAGGTGTTATTTTAAGCTTGATGGAAGTCTAACGAGGAAACTCAAAATTAATAAATTAATTAATTAGAAGCAACAAAACAAGTATATAGGTTGCTTAGGGGTTACATTTTCCATCAGCTGGCAAAAATAGACTATAATAATATATCTGTGTGACCTCTTTCCTTCCGAGATATGAAGGGAGGGGGGGGGGGGTACCTTAGCCGTCAATGAAAAAGTAACTTCGCCGGAACGAGTTAATTAAGGGTTTTGATTATAACCTTTGATTCCGTGTGGGTCTACCTGGCTGATTAATAGCAGCTGATGGTACGAAAGAGTGGGAAAGAGAGTGAGAGTGAGTGTGAGAGAGAGACAGACAGAGAGAGAGTGTGTGTATAATTGTGATAAAGATATAATATTATTATGATTTGCTATATTTACTATGCACCAAATATTCATGACCATAGCACATTCAGTTGAGGACCATGAACCGACTCACATGATTCATAAGATATATATAATTACGGTGTACTGTATAAGGGGGGGGGGGGGTTTCTGGACCCCCCTTTCCCTCATGTTTAGCCCCAAGACTTTTTATTGTGATTCATATGTCGATCTTTTCCTGGCGAGCGATAGCGAGTGACCGGCCTTCGGCCGGGTTATTTTTCTACCTAAAAATGTACATATATCTTGGGGATATATATATATATATATATATATATATATATATTTTTTTTTTTTTTTTTAATATATATATATATATATATTTCCAGACGCTCTAATTCTCGGTCATGAACATTAGGCGTTTGTCACAAATCACTAGGTCAAGGCGCCTTTGATAGGGTACGACGCTGTTAAAAGTGCTATAGATAAAATGAAGTTCGGGAAAGCCCCTGGGAGCTCCGGCATTGTCGCCGAGATGCTAAAAGCAGCTGGAGATATTGGGGTAAAATTGGTCATACAGCTGATTAATGCTATCATAAAGGAGGAAAGAATTCCCGGTGCATGGCAGAAAAGTGTTATAGTAAATATATACAAAGGTAAGGGTGACTCCTTAAACAGGGGAAATTATCGGGATTTGAAAATGCTCGATCAAGTCATGAAAGTCAGCGAAAGGGTCTTTGCATGCATGACCAGGGAAAGTGTTGTTATCAGCGACATGCAGTTTGGAATTATGCCGGGACGTGGCACAACTGATGCTATCTTCATTCTTAGGCAAATGCAAAAGAGGTACTTAGAGAAAAACAGGGAGTTATACCTAGTTTTTGTAGATCTGGAGAAGGCCTTTGACCGGGTGCCCAGGGAGGTAGTGCAGTGGGCTATGAGAAAACTCAGAGTAGAAGAGTGGTTGGTGCGCATGATAATGAGAATGTATGAGGGGTGACGGGCAGCAGTTAGAGTAAACGGGGGCCTGAGCGAAGAGTTCCCAGTGCAGGTTGGAGTTCACCCAGATTCAGTGCTGAGCCCATTACTGTTTGTTTTAGTCTTGGAGGTAGTCCGGGAGCTAAACAAGTTGAAGTGGACATTCCGGACAAAAGCACCAAATTTTGCAGACTTGTATATTATGGGCCAACAATAAATATTATCCCCGGAATCACTCTCAGAGACCATTACATGGCCGCCATAATGGTTTTCAAGATAGCCGCCATAGACAAAATGGAATTTATGTCATGACTTTCATTAGACAATTCCCTTGGCATATTTGGTGTCAACTTATATGTTTTGGGGGATGATAAAATCAATAAAACAACTTTTCTGCTGATCAGAAGTATGATTATGGCAGAAAGCCCACTTTCTACAGTACATGCAGTGAAAATCATGAAACTTTTAACAGTGGCAGTTGACCTGTGGCGGTTCAATCCCCAAGCATCAAGTACACCAACGACATCCTGACATAATCCAGGATAAAAAGAAGAAAATATAGATGACCAAAAGAATATGTTGACTTTAAATTGTTTATGTTAAACTATAGTTTATGCTACTTTGCTGTCATGATATATGCATAATATATGCCTACATAGTCTACCCATGACCTCTGACACAACACCCGGAAAAGGATTAATTAACCCTTTCAATCAGATTCATTAAACAATATCTTCATAAATTAATCCATATGCATTTACTTCCATAATTAAGAACATAACAGATACACTCATTTTTAAGAGCCACTGTACAGTCGGCCAAATAAATAATATTTTGGCTTATATTACCTCTTGATAAGAAGATAGCATCTAACAATTACCAGGAATTACCTAAGTTATTGTGAAGGCGTCATTCAGATATTGTTCCACATTTACACAACTCATTCAAGATCTGGCAAACATTACTGCAGTGCATAGTGAGCCAAATATATAGACATGATACGTGACTTATTTGGGTGGCTGTACCTCCCGATTATTATAGTTTTATTAACCCCTTCATTCAGATGTGTTATAGCTACCTCCAACATATGTTATTCAGTTTATAGAGAACGTATATGAATCAAAGGCTTTGAAATTACCCTTAGAGTAAAATATATCAGCCCTATGTTCAATAAAATCGTCTAAATGTAGCTACAATATACTAAACATGGCGCGTTAAATTGGCCTACTGTAGGTACACTTAAAACATATAGGTATGAGAAGGGTATTAAAATAATCCATAATGTTTCGACATTAATTGATCATTCAGTAGTAGTAGTAAATCCATTTTTGTATATAATACCCTTTCCGGTGGGTGTAGATTGCGGGTATATTAAATGTATATCAGATATATTTATCACGCTTCTAAAATAATGTCCTGCATCCCTGTATGTCCCATTCATTTTTCACAGTTGCAGCTACACAGTTCTGTACACTTCCACCTGGCCTTCTTGCCAGCACACCTGTTGCTACATCCACTCTTGCTCTTGCAGCCGCATTTAACCAATTCACTGCAAGCTTTAGAAGCTACAGGTTTTGTGATCCAAACCGATGTCCATGACTGGGACTCTTTGCTGAAGGGAAATCCCCATCCTTCAGGAGTTGGAAGATTTTGTTCACTTTTCTCACAGGTCGACCATATTCGTTCTTG
This sequence comes from Paralithodes platypus, assembly GCA_032716605.1. Taxonomy (NCBI): domain Eukaryota; kingdom Metazoa; phylum Arthropoda; class Malacostraca; order Decapoda; family Lithodidae; genus Paralithodes; species Paralithodes platypus. The sequence continues at coordinate 38,992,843 of CM064547.1, forward strand.
GTATGTGACCCTCCTGGTGTGTTGGAGAAGAGCATCCTGAGTTGGTGGGATAGTCTCCATAATTTTTCCCTTCTACAATTACATGACCTTTCTTGCCTCATCTACACATTCAATGTCACTATTCTTGTTATAGAGAACAACTGTGTACCATTCAAGAAGTCTAAAGTGGGAAGTTTTGGCATCAACATGTGCAAATGGATTTCGTGCCATGAATGAGAATGCACATGTTACCTCAGGGTAATGGCGCCATGCTTCCCATGCCATAATCTTGCTGGATTCCACAGTTTGAGAGAGTCGGGAACTGAAACAGACATATCCCTGTACCATGAAATAATCCGCTGCAGTTGTACTAGATGGGTTGTAATCCAGATTGTCAAGTGCCCCAACGATAAATTGTCCATGACGACACTGAGCTGGTACAACCACTCCTTTGGTCTTATAGTTCTGGCACACTGTTGTTGCAAGTTGGCTTTCGACTTGAATAATTCTGTTGTAACTCACACTGAGACCCATGTCAAATAGTTGTGAAATTAATAACTTAGAACAAATTTCAGTATTAATTTGCAAACCAAGATACAGAGGCAACGGTGGTTCTCTTTCTAAAGAATGGCAAACTTTAGATGATGATGCATGTGTCCTAAAGTTAAAAAGGATAAGTTGAGAGACACCGAGAGTTGCAAGCGAGTCTTCTGGTGTTTGGTCCTTCCCATCAACGTCGTTTGTTAGCATGGATACAAGGGTTTTCAGTGGAGTAGGTACCGATTCCTGTTGACAACCAGATGAAAAGGCCCCTGCAAATTGAATCCAATAAAGTTGATGATTTCCTTGCGTATGATTCTAACAGATTGTGCAAGAAGCAAAGTATCTGCTTCATAATCCTGTCTCAACGTTTCTCTGAGGATTTCTTGAATTCCTTGCTAAAAAACTAACATTTTGTCCATACCATCACTCTGTTCTTGGGCATATGGGAAACATTCCAGAATCTTCTCTCTGAATCGCCCCCTGTTCATTTCCTTATCAACATTAAGTCCCAAAGTCGTTTTTGATACAGATCAAAAAACACAGAAAACCTCATTTGAAAGATTCCTTCTTCTACACAATTGTCTATGTGATTAACAACTTCAACTAATGCTTTTGCTTTAAACAAGTTTTCTACACAACCTTCTTCCTTGCTCTCTTTTAGTCTCAAAAGTGAGCAGTAACGATTCCGATAAAATATCAATCATTGCAAATGGTACTTGGCTTCAATGGCCATGAGATCCCCACCTCCTATTCTAGACATTAGTTCTGTGTCACCAAGTTCTGTAGCCATTATTCGTAAATAGACATCAGCCCTCACATGAACTTATTTCACCTTCATCCACCCTTTCTCTTTTCTTTGTTGCCCTTTCCAGCTTTTCTTTACTAAACTTAACATGGCATGACTTGTGCCACACAGCTTTATTCTGAACTAGATCGTCAACGGTTATCTTTTCATCGAAGAGAAGAGGAACTGGTAGACTTCCCAGATTCTTGAAAGTGCTGACATTCTCCAGAAAAGTTATCTATGCTTCAGTTTTTTCACCACTGACAGCATTGAGTTGACATTTAACCTGACAAGCGCGATATAGACCTAGGGTAGTTATTTGTGCATTTCTAGCCTTGGATTCTGACAGAATTTGTTATATTTACAATATAGACCATTATTTGTTTTCGGTATGCTTTTATTTTACATATATGATGTATATATGAACCTTCAAGAGTGCTAAAATAAGTTGGAAAAGCATTTGGGTGGTGAAAAACGAAGATATTGGCCACCCGGTCATAATCTCAGGCGAGAGAGAGCCACAGGCAACCCTCCCCTCTCGGTGTCTGTGAGTCAACTGAGACGAGCGGGGCGGTGTGTGCCGGTGTCTGGGTGTTGCATAACGATCTTTTATGCAACCCACTTGTGCTATATTACCGCGGGAGAGAAAAATAACCGATAAATGATGATAATAAGAGGAAAAATAGGTGATAATTGAGGAGGGGGGGGGGGGAGGGGGGAGGAGGGGAGGGGGAGGGGTGAGAAACATATGAATGAGTACTAGAGGGGAATTATCTCACCTAGAGACAAATTCCTTTGTTTTGATAGGCCCTTTTTTTTTTTTGGAAGGCTTTTTTTATGGTCTTGCTTCCGTGAGGCCTATCACGTTCCCTATAGGAAGCCTTCCGTTAGGCCTATCGCGCTTGCCGGGTTAATGGTCTCACCCTTGTTATCTTGACAAACCAGGCATTTGCACCAATCCATGTTCTCAATCGACCTGCAAAACAGAAAAACACATTATTATATAATTATATTATTATATTTTTACTTTAGATAGACATTTAACACTTACGGTGCTGGCATACTTGAGACCATATTAGGGCTCATTCAGGCACTCCTGATTGATTAGGCAAGTGTTAGGTACGCCAATATATCCAACTATTACTCTGTGTATTACTTAAACACTAGAGTACATATTTAAAGTATATCTCACTATAATAACCTTAATACAGCTACTCATATTAGTAAACATAGTATTTCTTACATCGACTGAACATGATGGAGGCAAGTGGTACTGGCGCCTAGAATCTGAGGTTTAAGTAGATGTCAGCTACCTAGTCAGCATTCCCAAGATCTCACAATAGAGTTGGTTACAACATGACCGCTCTGATGGAAACTTACCCAGAACAGGTCACGTTGGAAACCACACCTTATTACGTCATTATCGACAGGTACTAGGATTGGTCGTGATGTACACGTTGTTACGACCGGGACTCGTATAAAACAAGGGCTCTTAATCATTGGACTAGAAAGGCACACAGCCACAACGGTAACACTAGATCCAGCCCTCGAACTTATAATGCCGGTGCACAAAAACACCTATACCCTCCAGAGTTAAATCTGCGATAGCGGGGTATCCTCTAACTTGGTATAAGTGCACTACTACTACAGGCTGATGATCTCTGATACAGCCTGATCACAACAACATACAATTACGTTAATAATGTATGCAAGGAAAAAGATAGAGAGCTTAATTAAATCACTGGAATGATTTAATGCAAACAAGAAGAAGGTATAATTAAAGTTACTCTAAACAATAATAAACTGTCACTCCTATATTAAAGAAAGTGAATGAAAGTCCTAAAGCATCGAACAGGAATCTTCTGAAGAGAGTCTGATGCTGCTTAACCCTTAATTAGCGGCTCACCACATAAGTCGAGTTAAATAAAGCTGGACTATGTGGCGGCGCTCGACATAACTCGAGTGGCAATTTCAGCACGTAATGTTGCTGAGAGAGAGAGACAAGTGGTGGCAGGAGAGTAGCGAGCATATGACTGCTCCAGACCACCGCGGCGAACCTACTGACACGTATCTCACCTCCCTCCTACCTCTCTCACTCGCTATATAAGGAATTGTATGGGGAAAGTGCCTAATTACATGCTTTTTGCACTCGAGTTGCACGGTTATTGCAAGAAAACTAGCCATCATAAAAGGATCGTTATGGTGTCATTCGAAAGCTCTGTTTATGCCCTTTCAGTGATAGATACTTGTTTTACGTTCTGGGTCTTATTTAGGCATGAAAATGATCACATAAACAGCCCTATTTTGGCTAAAAACACCCCGCTGGGCGGTACATATAAATAAACCGCATAGGCCGCTCTTAACCCTTAATTAGCGGCGAGCAACATAAGTCGAGTTAAAAAAAGCTGGACTATGTGGCGGCGCTCGACATAGGTCGAGTGGCAATTTCAGCACGTAATGTGGCTGAGAGAGAGAGACAAGTGGTGGCAGGAGACTAGCGAGCGTATGACTGCTCCAGACCACCGCGGCGAACCTACTGACACAAATCTCAGCTCCCTCCTCCCTCTCTCACTCGCTACATACTCAATTATGTACCGAAACTACCGAATTACCTGCTTTTTGCACTCGCGTTGCACGGTTATTGCAAGAAAACTATCCATCATACAAGGATCGTTATGGTGTCATTCGAAAGCTCTGTTTATGCCCTTTCAGGGATAGGTACTTGTTTTACGTTCTGGGTCTTATTTAGGCATGAAAATGATCACGTAAACAGCCCTATTTTGGCTAAAAACACCCCGCTGTGCGGTACATATAATAAACCGCATAGGCCGCTCGTAAGGTGTTAAGGTGTTAAGATGATCGAATAGGATTTTGAACTGTTATATACAGCAGGAACAAGATATGACAAGTGTAGGGACATACAGTGTTAACTGGCACGGGAATAACGATAAATGCGCAATAGTATTATCTCCAACAACAAAAGAAGTACTTCCTCAGGCAACGCAAAAGCCTGCTCAGGTTGTGCAACTCAACAACAACCAAGGCTTACAATCAACGTGAATAAAAATGCTGCATACATAACATAAGAGTTTATAATCCTAATCGGGTGTCTGCTAGGCGAATAAAGTCTAGCTGGTATGTCGTAGGCTAGGAAACAATGGCTGAGCAAGCGGCTCGTAGCCTAGCGAGGTCCTTAAGACTGTACGGCCAAATTACGTTAAATGATGGGGTGCTCTATTGAGAGATCCAGATCGCTAGTATCTGGTTCTCTCCTGGTGACCCTCTTCAAGTCAAAGCAAACGAGTTAGCACAGTGGTGGGTGGCAGAGGCAAAAGCCCTCACTCGCAACACAGTGCTAAACTCACAAGGTACACAGTCAGAAAGACAACCTAGGCTTCCCACGCCTCCGTTGCGATTGTACAAGTTCAACAAAATCTGGTACACATCGGAAATCACAACATCAATAGCCTCACCCCAGTCTAGCATTAAATAGCCTAGTAGACAACCAAGAAATAGGTAGGGAGACACCGCGAGTGTGTCGAACCTCTACAGACAAAATGTTAACCCCTCCAAAATGTCTAACTAAACATGAAATATCTGAGAGCTTCAGCATATAATACGATGGCCGATATATGAAATCGTGCAGAACCAAAGGGGAGTTATGATGTTAAATAGATTAGAAGAATAAGAGGTAAGAAGTTGAGAGAGAGAGAAAGTGTTCTATAGGTGGAAGTCGGGGACAGATGGCAAGGGAGGTGTGAAGGTTATGCTGGTCAAGCAAGCTCTGAGCAAGGAAGGCTCAAAGGCAGCAAGGAGTGTGGGGGAACTACCTTCTGCTGCGGCAGAAGGGCGGCAAAGCGGCCAGCCACTCAGAGGGCCCGGCCGTGCCATGAAGTCACCGAGACAACGCGTAACACTATGCGCACAACCCTCTGCCTCCTGCACTTACTCACTCACACTCTCTAGCTGTATCATTCAGTCTTATACATTAAACTTATAACTGATGATATAAAATATAATGCATTGTCACAGACGAAAATAAAGACCACTTCTATACTGCCTGTGACATGACGATTCACAAGAAAGAAAGTATAACATTCTCTAATAACTGTAGCCCATTTCACTGCCCTGGCGAGCGCTAGTGGCTTACGGGAGGCAATTCTGCCAACGCTGGTAGGCGTCACACCCCGCCCAAGATATGGGATGCTCAACATTAGGCGAGCACCATATCTGACAAGGCAGAATGCCGACAAGACCCGCCACAACAAGCCACTCCGCCAGAAATGAAATGCAAAGCTCAATCATAAACAAAACAACATTTTAGCATAAATATAATCTTATAACCCCTCCCAAACATAATAGTATAATTTTAGCCTGCTATGCTCCCAGAGCGAGCTTCACAGAGCCCAGCCTCCTAAGTGAAAGACAGGTTCAACTTAGGACTTTAGCTATAACATTGGGAACTTACAATTAACTATAAAAAAGAAAGAGTTTTTACGTGATTTTTTTTATTTAATTTTAATGTTGTTTTTGACGGCTGCTCTACAGGGGCCCGGCCTGATTTTTCTCCACTCTCAACACACTCTGACTGATCGGCGAGGGTTCTCCTGCAAACAAACCCTCCCGTGACAAACAATCAGCCAAAACATTATCAGTGCCCTTAGCATGCCACACATCCAACTTGTGTTCCGGCAGCACAACAACACCTGACACTGATAACCTGCCCAGTTCATCACAAGACTGGCATTTCTCTTCGCTCTTTCCGGCAACGGGGCCTGCCAATAACCTTTCACTAGTTCTACCTTCGTGATGAGCGAGGCAGCCCCGATGCGGTCTATGGTATCGTCAACTCTAGGTAATGGATAGGCGTCTGTCAGGGATAATACTTTCACATTCTTGCAATCACCATACACATAGATCTTGCCACTCAACTCAGGTTGCAAACTCACTGGCAACGACCACTCACGATATCCCTTATCCCTCAGACCCTTGGGCAATGGATAGGTGTCTGTCAGGGATAATGCTTCCACACTCTTGCAATCACCATACACACAGATCTTGCCACTCAACTCCGGTTGCAAACTCACTGGCAACGACCACTCACGATATCCCTTATCCCTCAGACCCTTTTTCCACATGTGGTCTAGCTCTGTTTTCACGACAGGTTGTTGAGCAGGATTTATACGGTAGGGAATTAAACTGAGCCTTGCACTGTCTCCAGCCTCCATGTCGGATTCTACCCCGTACATCAGGCCTTGAGGAGCAACAAACATGCGGATGTACTGCCACAGCCTAGTAAACAACTTATCTCGCAGAACAACATGCCTAGTGCCTTCCCACAACCCAGCCGAGACCGCAGCTTCTAACCTGTAGTCTCCCTCCTTCTCCACCTTCGTCCCTAGAACAGCCAGGTCATGAGAGGGACAATCAGTACCACCTGTGCAGTCACTCCCATAGTTCAATATTGCTAAGGCTTCCCACCGATACCGTACATGCGCACCCCCACATTCCTTACGACTACATCTGCCTGCGCAGCATCACCCCTTTTAGCGACATGGCCAGATACAGTCGGTTTATGGTAGGGCTGTTGCATTCGATTAGAGCAGCATTGGGAGGCTATGCGACGACCGGGCACATCCACTCCACAGCCAACCTCACCAATCTGCTCAATGTCCTCCTTCTGACCACCACCCTTGGCAGCCATGGGTCGACCCTGACCTGACAACCATGTCCAAGCCTCGTCGCCCACCTTGAACCACCGAAACAACGAGGCTAACGGTGTATCCAAATTCAAGTGACCTGCCCGCGGAACATCTTGCACTGCCTGAGTTGTGAGGCTCGGGTGCTCGGCACGACCAGTGGGGAATGAACCGAGCTGGTGCTGGAGCGCTGCACACTGCTGCTCAGGCAGGTGCTCTAGCGCTTCCACAGCCACCAGACTCGTGTCCCCCGCCCACTGCTCCGCCGAGACATGACAATCCCAACTCTCCTCCACCTGTGCCCTACTGCCCCCTTCTCCTTCTCCTCCTTGGCCGCTGCAGACCAACGCAGGGACAGTAGGCTGCTCAGGTGGTTGCCTCACAAACTCCTCCAACAGGTTCACATGACATGTTTCCCCGTCCTCGTGTTCGATAGCCCCGTTCCCACAATTCTCCTCCCACTGGGAACTACTAAGTCGCGGAGGGCCATCACGCCCAACCATGTCACTAGGGGTGACAGGTTCTGGGGCCACTCCGGAGCTCACCTCTGGGTCAAGTACTAAGCCACTAAGGAGAGCCGCTGGAGCAAAACTCACAAAACTCCCAACTTTAGCTTGCTCCTTCCGACCGTTCCTCCACTGGTCTGAAGACTGAGGAATAGGCTGTGACACTTTCGATGCAAGAGATCTTGTAACAACGCACGCCATAGGTTGTACTTGACACTTCTCTACCCACTCCTGTTCCTCCCTACTCACGTCGGCCGGCTTTTCGGCAACGACTAAGGGTGAAACCTCAGAAGTAGGCACCGCAAAGTCGTTGCCGAGAAGGAGGTCGACACCCCCAACAGGCAAGTTCTCCACAATTCCAACATCCGACTCTCGTGTCACACCATCTACCTCCAGTTCCATCCTGACCAACGGGTATGACCTGGTAGCATTGATACCTTGCACCACAACCACCCGTTCCGCGTTTATTGGTCTACCAGTAAAGTTCTTCATCAAAGTCTGAGAGGCACCCGTGTCTCGCAACAGCTCAACTCCATGCTTCTTACCAGCCCACTTCACGCAGCCACGCCCTCGATGGTCGCAAAAGACGTCGCGGACAGGGTTCGAGCCTTCCGGATTCTTCTCCACTGGCTGTGTCCCAGCCTCTGACGTTATACCCCGGGCAAACTCAGACGACTTCGGGGACACCCCAATGTTGCGAGCCAAAGACACAACTGCATTAGGTAGCTTGCTTGGACAGGCTCTTGCAAATTGCCCCTTCTCATGACAATGAAAACACTGTAACTCCCCCTTGGGCTTCCCTTGAGGTGGGGAAGGGCCCGGACCCTTCTTAAACGGGACGGTATTAGGTTTATGGTCAGACTTAATATCATTGCTCTTTTTGTTATTGTTATATGGTGTATCACCGACTCGGTGGGGTGGAGTGTTGCGCCCCTTGTTACCTGCATCGTTTCGTTGTGCAGACCCGCACGCACGAATCAGCGATAGCCTACGGTCAGCCATCTCAGCTGCCTCCTGAAGAGTTTTCGGGTTTTTTCTTTAAGATTCAACGTCAGATCGCCGCCTGTACACTTGAATTTTTTTTCTAGAAGCATCAGCTGTTTCAACTCCTCAAACGTCGATGCCTTCTCAGAACGCAGCCAGTTTCTAAATGAATCGGACAGATCCCGGGCATGCTCAAGAAAGGTGCACTCACGACCCTTCGCTACACCCCGGAACTTCAATCTATACGTCTCTGGTTGTAACTCGTACGCCCACAGAACAGCTTCCTTCAATATCTCATAATCGACGCAAGATTCCAAGGGCAACGCATCATATGCCTTGAGTCCTTTGCCAACCAACCTAGAGGAAACAAGGGCTGCCCACTTAACCTCGGGCCATTGGTGCTCCCGGCACTTCTTCTCAAAACGCATGAAAAATTCGGTGACACCCGACTCGTCAAATACAGGGACCAACTTGAGCAGGTACGATAAAGACTGATCAAGACCTCGATTCCCAGAACCGAGACGCTGCCCTGTTGACTCCACCCGAGACTTCTCAAGATCTATGTCTGCACAGTACATGGTCTTTCTCTCTTCAGACTGAATCCTAAGCTCAGATTCCCACTGCTGCTGTTGTTGCTTGAGCTCAGCCTCATGTCTGGCCTTTCTCTCCTCAGCCTGAATCCTGAGCTCAGCCTCTCGCTGCCGCTGCTCGAGCTCAGCCTAATGCTTTCGTTGCTCAGCCTGCATTTTAGCCATCTCAAGCTGGAAGAGCATATCTGCCGTTAAACCTTGAGGAGGAGGAGATGCATCAATTGGAGACCCACCCAGTGACAAACTACGCTGCCAGTGACTATCAGCCTGCGGGAATATACCCGGCTCCGGAGCCCGAGGAGGCGCCATGGTAGGAGTCGAGTGGAATGGAGGCTGGGCCGAAGGTGCCCCAGCTCCCGCTCCGCCCGAAGCCCCACGCACCCCGCCGAGCACCCAGGCCACCAGGTCACCTCTCGACATGCTGCTAGTGCCCACATGCCCCATGACCGTGGCCAAACACTGGAGACCATACCGATCAATCCCCGACACCCGGTCAACAGTAATAGGTATCTTCAGAAACTTCCTTGCATCCTCCTCACTAGTTATTACTCTAAGGCCTTCTAACAAACCCCGCTGCTGCACCTCAGAGTCTGCTTCCCATACTGTATCCTCACTGTACACTGATCCGTCGTCTGACATAGTGTCCACCAAAAATTCTCAACGTTTATATAAAAAAAAGGAGTACCTAAACTCTCATGTAGCACTATTCACTCAAAAATGCTTGAAGACTCTTAAGTGTTATACTACTTGCCAAAACAAATCCGTGTCCACTATATTCCTTTAAACAAAAAAAACAAATGACCACAACACTCCTGCAATATTTCTCTAAGTTCACAAAATCCTAAGCAAGGTCGCCATTTGTTACGACCGGGACTCGAATAAAACAAGGGCTCTTAATCATTGGACTAGAAAGGCACACAGCCACAACGGTAACACTAGATCCAACCCTCGAACCTATAATGCCGGTGCACGAAAACACCTATACCCTCCAGAGTTAAGTCTGCGATAGCGGGGTATCTTCTAACTCAGTATAAGTGCACTATTACTACAGGCTGATGATCTCTGATACAGCCTGATCACAACAACATACAATTACGTTAATAATGTATACAAGGAAAAAGATAGAGAGCTTAATTAAATCACTGGAATGATTTAATGCAAACAAGAAGAAGGTATAATTAAAGTTATTCTAAACAATAATAAACTGTCACTCCTATATTAAAGAAAGAGAATGAAAGTCCTAAAGCATCGAACAGGAATCTTCTGAAGAAAGTCTGATGCTGCTTAAGATGATCGAATCGGATTTTGAACTGTTATATAAAGCAGGAACAAGACATGACAAGTGTAGGGACATACAGTGTTAACTGGCACGGGAATAACGATAAATGCGCAATAGTATTATCTCCAACAACAAAAGAAGTACTTCCTCAGGCAACGCAAAAGCCTGCTCAGGTTGTGCAACTCAACAACAACCAAGGCTTACAATCAACGTGAATAAAAATGCTGCATACATAACATAAGAGTTTATAATCCTAATCGGGTGTCTGCTAGGCGAATAAAGTCTAGCTGGGATGTCATAGGCTAGGAAACAATGGCTGAGCAAGCGGCTCGTAGCCTAGCGAGGTCCTTAAGACTGTACGGCCAAATTACGTTAAATGACGGGGTGCTCTCTTGAGAGATCCAGATCGCTAGTATCCGGTTCTCTCCTGGCGACCCTCTTCAAGTCAAAGCAAAACGAGTTAGCACAGTGGTGGGTGGCAGAGGCAAAAGCCCTCACTCGCAACACAGTGCTAAACTCACAAGGTACACAGTCAGAAAGACAACCTAGGCTTCCCACGCCTCCGTTGCGATTGTACAAGTTCAACAAAATCTGGTACACATCGGAAATCACAACATCAATAGCCTCACCCCAGTCTAGCATTAAATAGCCTAGCAGACAACCAAGAAATAGGAAGGGAGACACCGCGAGTGTGTTGAACCTCTACAGACAAAATGTTAACCCCTCCAAAATGTCTAACTAAACATGAAATATCTGAGAGCTTCAGCATATGATACGATGGCCGATATATGAAATCGTGCAGAACCAAAGGGGAGTTATGATGTTAAATAGATTAGAAGAATAAGAGGTAAGAAGTTGAGAGAGAGAGAAAGTGTTCTATAGGTGGAAGTCGGGGACAGATGGCAAGGGAGGTGTGAAGGTTATGCTGGTCAAGCAAGCTCTGAGCAAGGAAGGCACAAAGGCAGCAAGGAGTGCGGGGGAACTACCTTCTGCTGCGGCAGAAGGGCGGCAAAGCGGCCAGCCACTCAGAGGGCCCGTACGTGGCATGACGTCACCGAGACAACGCATAACACTACGCGCACAACCCTCTGCCTCCTGCACTTACTCACTCACACTCTCTAGCTGTATCATTCAGTCTTATACATTAAACTTATAACTGATGATATCAAATATAATGCATTGTCACAGACGAAAATAAAGACCACTTCTATACTGCCTGTGACATGACGATTCACAAGAAAGAAAGTATAACATTCTCTGATAACTGTAGCCCATTTCACTGCCCTGGCGAGCGCTAGTGGCTAACGGGAGGCAATTCTGCCAACGCTGGTAGGCGTCACAACGTGAATGATAATGAGTGGTTTTACGTCATAAGGAGGGGCATAACCCAACATAATATAAGGTGGATATCCAGAGAGCGAGGGCAGGAAAGGCATAGACCCCCGGCTCACTCATCGAACGGTCAGAGGTTAGCTCTGTGTGTGATAAACAGATTATACCATACTTGAATTAATTGTACTGTTACGAATACTTATACAATCAACATATTAGTATACTTCTGAATAAGTCTTAAGATATCTTTCATTATACTATTGTTAATTTTTATCAAGTTTCATTTACCTAATAACAACATTTATTTGAGTTATCTAATTAATCCCAGGGTGAGCCTGCGATGGTGGCAGCTTTTATATAGGAAAATTGATACCATTATTAATCCTTTTCTCCTCCACCTTTCATGGTGTGCAAGCGAGTGGTCCTTTTTACAACAGAGGCTACACTCACGTGTCGATTAATTAACCGCTAAAGCTACTAAAAGTATTTAATTCAAGTCACTGGAGTCTGTATAAATATATATAATTCACACACGGCGGGCTGAAACACTTGTACATCTGGCAAGTTTCCCTCCCTGCCCGCTACGCTCCCCACACAACTTCGGAGCTGGTCGCAAGCGTCGTCATAAAATTCTGGCGGCGGAAGCAGGGAATCCTCAACTTTGTCTGACGGAGGAGGAGTCTTCATGGACATGGTACCGACGTGTGGTGTATTTGGCCATACATAGGAGTTTGAGTGACAGTGGTTTGAGGCCGAATTCTGGACGTTGCCAGCAGTGAAAACACCCAAGCTCCACCGCCGCTAAGTCAAAACAATTCTCTTCAGCCTAGCCAACCACAGAGGTACTGCAAGGCAGTTGTATCTTGCCTGTGTTTGAGTGAGGATTCGAAACAGCCAGGCGTGACATTGAAGAGGTAACGTGTTACTGGAGGTCTTAAGTGCATCTTTCTATCCATAAAATTATACCAATCTTAATTCAATACATTCATTCAATTGTGTAATTCATTTTTTTTTATCGCTGTCTTTTAATTAATTAATTAATTGTGCAAAATAGGGTGTGTGGTAAACTATCAATGGAAGTTAAATATTACTAAGCTATAATGAATCAAATAAAATCAATCTAAATGAATACTCTATATCTAAATTGAATTCAATCTGAAACAAGCTAATTTATATCCAAAGGTCTCACATAATAAATGTATATAATTATAGGGTAAGGTTATAAGGGTTAATATTAGCCAGGAATTAACTCACCAATAGTTCCACGTGGCAATGAGGCAAGGGAGAACGTTTTACCCAATATGGCGGTGGACAATGGGGAACGAGACTTCGGTCCCAAGACACGAGTCAAGTTAAAGAAAGAATAAATGATTACATGGGAATGGATATGAATAATATGCTTATCTATCAGTCAGTCATGATGTCGATGAGAGCGTCGTGATGGTGTAGTTGTGTGTATTGTGATTAGAGGCACAAAAGCACGATCAACTGAGGGCGGAAAATTAGATGTTAACTGGTTGGTGTTCGTGAAGGCTCTGGCGTACCTCAAAAGCACACCTTGCTGCCTTGGCAAACCACCAGGAGCCCAAATTATCGTACCGCATTTAGGTTGCTCTATACGATAAATTATATTAATATATACGATAAATTCATATATACTACATAAGACCATGGCAATATTGCTTAATAGCATATTAGGCCTTTTATAACTTAACTTATTTACAATCTTATAATATACGATCTACTCGTCCTACGTCGTGCTGTAGGAGAGATCGTGACGTCACAGAGACATACAAGATCACAAAAGAGTCATATTCTATCGTATTTATACGATACACTCCCCCCACAAAAAAGACCTGAACCCCACCTTAAACCTAAAGTTGCCCAGAGGCTATCTTCTGATGCCACAAGTCGACGGCGCCAGCAGCAGCGCGTCTGGGACGCGTCCCGGTCCGAGAATGATCACCATCAGTATGAGGTGAGTCGTTCCTTTGAGAATCCTCGGACCCAGCAATAACACGTGGAGCCTCAGATTGCAATGCGGAATCGAGCTCCAAAGCGTACAAACGTGCGATAGGACGAACAGTAGTTCCAGTGACTGTCCTTAATAGCGCCACCCGCTCTACAGAGTCTGCCCCCTTGTATACCTCCAATACGCGGCCTAATTTCCAGTATAAACGAGGACTATCTTCTTTAATTAAAACAACTTCACCAACTGTAGGTGCCGTTGGTCTACCAGAGGGAGTAACACTCCTTTCCCTCAATGCTAGCAGATATTCACTAATCCACCGTTTCCTAAAATCCTCGATTATCCTGGATATATACTGGTATCTCTTAGACACCGCTACCTCAGAGTACAACGAGGGATCCTCTAACTCTACTATGGATTGGAAATCAGATGGAAACGCAGTCAATGGTTTCCCATATAGCAAGTGAGCTGGCGTTAATGGTAGTGGTTCTTGCAGGTCGGTGTACACGTATGTAAGCGGGCGATCATTCACGACTGCCTCTATCTCTGTGAGGACTGTCGTCAACTCACTCTTCTTTAATAGAGCACGTCCTACAACCGCTCTGAGTCCTGACTTTACTATGCCGACACACCGTTCCCACATGCCACCAAACCAAGGTGCCTTAACTGGAATGAACCTCCAATCGCACTTCTTCTCTCCCAAAAAAGTGATGATAGTAGGATCACTACTCATATCCTTTAGATATTTTGATGCTTGGACATAAGTGGGAGCATTGTCGCTAAGAATGAGTTGAGGGAATGAACGACGGGCAAAAAACCGTCTAAACGCCAGCATAAATTCTTCGCTAGACATATTATCACATAGTTCTAGGTGTACCGCTCGAGACGTTGCACAGGTAAACAATAATATATAAACTTTCTCATGCTCCCTCGTCTTCAATGCCCCTGTGTAATCTAATCCTACCGCTTGGAAAGGTTCTACATGCTTTACACGGCATTCAGGTAGGGGTGGAGCTGGTCCAGTTGCATATGGTTTACCCTTTAGTCTCTGGCATATTACACACTTTCTCACTACGCGTCGAGCTACTTGTCGAACTCTGGGTATCCACCATATGAGACGTAAATTTGATATAATATGACATACCCCGTAGTGTTTTACATCCCTATGTGCACGTATGATCAATAGATCAGTAACGTGATGTCTTGTTGGCATAAGTATAGGTCGGTTTGTGCCGTCTGGTACACCCGACCACTTCAGGCGACCCTCACACCTGATGAGGCCATTGTCTAGGTGCAACCTTAGTTGACGCACTATATTAGGCATTAATGTCTTATTCGAGCTTTTCAAGGATTCTAATTCATTGGAAAAGGTTTCTACTTGAACCCATTTGATCAAAGTTACTTCAGCTGCTTTAAATTCACGAGCATCAATGTTGTGACCCCTGTTGCAGAGTTGGCCCGTTACTTTAACACCTTACGAGCGGCCTATGCGGTTTATTTATGTGTACCGCACAGCGGGGTGTTTTTAGCCAAAATAGGGCTGTTTACGTGATCATTTTCATGCCTAAATAAGACCCAGAACGTAAAACAAGTACCTATCCCTGAAAGGGCATAAACAGAGCTTTCGAATGACACCATAACGATCCTTGTATGATGGATAGTTTTCTTGCAATAACCGTGCAACGCGAGTGCAAAAAGCAGGTAATTCGGTACTTTCAGTACATAATTGAGTATGTAGCGAGTGAGAGAGGGAGGAGGGAGCTGAGATTTGTGTCAGTAGGTTCGCCGCGGTGGTCTGGAGCAGTCATACGCTCGCTAGTCTCCTGCCACCACTTGTCTCTCTCTCTCAGCCACATTACGTGCTGAAATTGCCACTCGAGTTATGTCGAGCGCCGCCACATAGTCCAGCTTTATTTAACTCGACTTATGTTGCTCGCCGCTAATTATGGGTTAAGCTTAAGATTGGATACATATCGCAACACCCAAGCTACAACTCTGACTACTTTATTATAGTCACCGAATCTTGCCCACTTTATGATAGGACCCGGTGGCTCATTTGGTTGGGCTGTAACTGCCACTGTTTCCAGTGGCAGAAGTCCCTCACCAACAGCATGCCATATCGTCCATTCACTTTCATGGAGCAGCCACTTTGGACCATGCCACCACAATTCGGACTTCATTAACTGGCTAGCCGTTATACCCCTAGTTATGAGATCACTAGGGTTTTCCTTTGTATTTACATAATGATAAGCAACGTCTGGCAAAAGGGCTCTAATCTCATCTACCCTATTCCGCACATAAACTGGCAGAGACTTCTTGCTATGTATCCAGTTGAGTGCGACCTGACTATCGCACCATCCGTGAACGATTTCAATATTTAATTCGCTCTCGTATGCTGCGCGTACATGTTGCACCAGACGTGCTAATAGCAGCATGGCAGTCAATTCCATTTTAGGGATAGTTACCTTTTTAACCGGGGCTACTTTGGCCCGGGCTGTAACTAAATGTGCCCCAAATGAAGTAACAACATATATGGCTACCCCGTATGCCGTGGCGCTAGCATCGCAAAACGTGTGTAACGTAACGTCACCGAACGCCGCCACTTTACGAGGTATAGGTTTAGTACATAGGATGGCATATTCATTCAACAACAATGTCCCTCGGTCATTCAGGTCCTCGGGCAAACTGTCATCCCATCCTATTTTACGTCTCCAAACTCCTGCATTAGAATCCTAGCTCTTATGGTAACAGGTAATGCTAGACCCAAAGGATCAAAAAATTGCGCAACTTTGCTCAACAGACTTCTTTTTGTGTGCGCTCCTGTCTGCTGAGCAAAAGACCTTGTTTGAAAAGTTAGTATGTCATGTTTAGGTTGCCAGATCATCCCCAAATTTCTGGACTTTTCCTGGTTAAGAGATGCCGTACCATCCACTTGTATTAAACTCTGAAGATCTTCACTATTAGTAACCCACTCGCGGAGAAATAGATGTGCATCCGCAAACAATCTGCGTGCTTGCCAGTATGCATACAACATATCATCTTGACTATCGCTAGTACCCTGCAAATTGTCAATGTATAATCCGCGAGATAGTTTACTTGTGTCCTCATGAGTGTCAGCTAGATGTTTTCTGATTGTGGCATTTAACAAAAACTGCGAGCAAGTGGCCCCAAAGAGTACAACCCGAAAACGGTATATTATGATGGGACTTTCAGAGTCGCTAATGTCGCCGAACCAAAGAAAGCGGGTAACATCTCTATCTTCCTCCTTTAGCTTGACCATCAAAAATGCTTTCTCGATGTCACTGGTATAGGCATACTTCCCCAGCCTAAACCGCAATAGATGTTGGGACAGATCCGACACCATGGACGGACCTGTCAACAAGGCAATCATTCAGACTGGGTTGTTGACCTTCGTGGGCAGAACAGTCATACACCACCCGTATTGGTGTGGTGACACTGTCTTTCTTTACCCCATGATGGGCCAGATAGTGAACCCTACCCTTCTTACACGGTTCCTCGACATCGACTCTCTCAATAAAACCCCTATCCTCATAACTCCGAAATACATCGTCATACGCCTGGCGCGTGCTCGGTTCGTTAGACAATTTCCGCTGCAATGCGCGCAAGCGACCTAATGCCAAACCATAGTTGGTAGGCAGGCTTATCTCACTGTTCTTCCAAGGTAAACTAACTTTATATTGCTTGTCTGAGGCACAGTAGCACACAGACTCGTCAAACCTTTGTAGCGCAACTTCCGAGTCATAATCAGTCTCCATAGGATTAATGCCTATGTGATCCAATCTCCACAGTCGTTCCAGGTCGAACTCGGCAGCCATCTTAGGGTCACTAGGTTGGGAATCCTCCCTTCCCAACTCCTCTGCCGCGGTTACATTGACTCTATATATCGAGACCGTGTCGACCAGGACCTTTGACTGTGTAGTATGCACCTTTCCGCTCATGCAGTATCCAAATTTAGTGGGGATTAAAATTACACCACACATCTTTTTAAATCCAGGGTATACTACTTCATAATAATGATCCACACCAAGTAGAACATGCACCTCACTCTGATTTCCCATGGGATCTGACAAGTTAACCCCTTTGCTACGTAATGCGTGTTCCACCTTCTTCACACCCACAGATATATATTCTGGTAGGGTGTCTACTACGATACAAGTCATAAAGTACCGGTTTTTACGATAGAAATATGAAATCTCCGCTATCTCGTAGTCTTGTTTATCAGTAACCCCTGTGAAGCCCTGTAATCGAAGAGTCTCAGCCCCCACGATTCGGTGCTTCAGTCCCACTAGTACGGACCTCTTTATAAAAGAACGTTGAGATCCTTGATCTAGAAGTACCCGACAAACTTTGTTACTGTCATTACCTTCCATGGGAATCTGTATTGTGGGCAATATAGTGGTGTCTTGCGTGCTACCTAGTGCCACAGTTGTAGTACCCTCATTTTTGACGTCTTTGACTTTATCTGCAGTAGGACACAACTTATCAAAGTGATGTCCTTTGCAGTGCCGACAGGGCCTTAAGTATGTAGCAGTACATTGTCCCTGCTTACCATGTTCCCCACTTAGACAACCTACACATAGCTTCAATCTTTTCGCCTGTGCTAGTTTTGTCTCATTTGTTGGGTATTTTATGCAGAAACTCCATTTATGTTTGTTGTTACATAGCTTACATAGAATCTGAGCAGGTTTCTTATACGCACCCTCTTTCTTTACTTTAGTCCCCACTGTCATGCTTACTGTTCCCCTCTTCTCCTCATTCTCACTCCCTCCCGACTCATACATTCTCCCTTTGTTCAACTGTAGATTATTGATCTCCTTACTGAACTGAGTTTTGAACTCCCCCAGCTCAAATGATCTTACCTTATCAAGTATTGCCATAGGAAGCTTCTGACGCAAGATAATGACTATCATTTCCTGCGTGGTAAGCCCTAGGGTATCTAGCGATCGAGTATGGCACTCCATATTTGCCCTGAAGTTTGTCAACTCATCAACCTTATACTGTGGTTCTGCGAGCCCCAACAAGGCAACGACATGGGCCATCTTCAACTGCTCTCTATCCCCGTATGTGGACTCTAATAAGTGTACCGCTTCAAGATAACTACCACCCACTACTGCAAAACCCTCTATTAAATGTAAGGCCTCTCCTTCCATTTGTCCCTTCAGATAGTGAAACTTGCGGACATTATCCAAAGAGGATTCATGAACCGTAGACCGAAATACGTCCCAGAAAGCTAACCACTCGGTTAACTTGCCCCCAAATGTAGGAAGATTGAGCTTTGGGAGGTGTACAGTATGTTTTGGGTCAGCCCTTCTATGGGCCTCATCATCGCCTCCCTTCTTACTTGCGACAGCACGCTGTAATAGGTACTTCGCTCTAAAGACAGGTTCGTCATAGAGGGCCCGATTATCACATTCTGTAACAATCTCTTCCTCCTCTATCATGTCAGCCACAATCACCTCACTCAGAGCCGTAATACGACCGTGGGTAACCTGGACGTTTTCTAATCTAGCCTCCAATTCCTCTAGTTCAGCAGTAGTGATGAAAGTGTTGACGTCCACTATTAGCCTATTTATTACTCCCCGAAGTCCCGCCCTTTGATTTTTAGGGGCTTTGTTCAGCACCCCACTAGACGGTGTCTCTTTACCGTTTTTGTTCATTTGGCTTGCGAGCCTATAGGCTATGTATCTAAATATTACGTCACAAAAACAACGGCCAAATAACAGGCTACTTAAGAGACGCCAACCGGCGGACTTCCATGTTATGGAGAAAAAATAGTACACTATATAGCAATACCTACTAATGGATCATATTGAACAAGAACAAATGTTAGGTCAGGTCATATGTCACAGGAAGTATGAAACGGAAAAGAAAATTATTGGGGAAAGATGATGGGTGGGATGCAGAACTTGGGCAGGTGCAACGATGTGACCCTGCATTCCGGCTCTAACCATCACTTGGCTAGCCTTGCCAGTTTATCATAGAGTTGTTCCTGCATCCTGTTATATGTCCTCGTTCATTGCCTTAAAATCCCTTACTGGTAGCTAGTTCCCGGGTCTGGGCACCAATGTGGTAAACTATCAATGGAAGTTAAATATTACTAAGCTATAATGAATCAAATAAAATCAATCTAAATGAATACTCTATATCCAAATTGAATTCAATCTGAAACAAGCTAATTTATATCCAAAGGTCTCACATAATAAATGTATATAATTATAGGGTAAGGTTATAAGGGTTAATATTAGCCAGGAATTAACTCACCAATAGTTCCACGTGGCAATGAGGCAAGGGAGAACGTTTTACCCAATATGGCGGTGGACAATGGGGAACGAGACTTCGGTCCCAAGACACGAGTCAAGTTAAAGAAAGAATAAATGATTACATGGGAATGGATATGAATAATATGCTTATCTATCAGTCAGTCATGATGTCGATGAGAGCGTCGTGATGGTGTAGTTGTGTGTATTGTGATTAGAGGCACAAAAGCACGATCAACTGAGGGCGGAAAATTAGATGTTAACTGGTTGGTGTTCGTGAAGGCTCTGGCGTACCTCAAAAGCACACCTTGCTGCCTTGGCAAACCGCCAGGAGCCCAAATTATCGTACCGCATTTAGGTTGCTCTATACGATAAATTATATTAATATATACGATAAATTCATATATACTACATAAGACCATGGCAATATTGCTTAATAGCATATTAGGCCTTTTATAACTTAACTTATTTACAATCTTATAATATACGATCTACTCGTCCTACGTCGTGCTGTAGGAGAGATCGTGACGTCACAGAGACATACAAGATCACAAAAGAGTCATATTCTATCGTATTTATACGATAGGGTGTATTTAGATTCAGGATTTATTGTGCAGTGTTTTTACAGGAATTATTTACTATATATATGGGAGGATTTTATATATTATATGTTTATCAAGTGAAATTTCCACATGTCATTTAGACGACTGCTTCAGAAAAACCCTAAGATTCCGGCTCTCACAGTTGGACCAGAATTACCTAATATTACAGAGGATAGCGATTTTTCGGACGATTATTGGAGTGAATTTGATAATCATTATTCAGAGATTGAGTCTCAAGCAAATCCGGCTTCTTCGGGACTTCAACCTTTGTACCAAAATGTACCTTTGTACTAAAATGTTAATCAAAGTGTGTTGAAAAACGGTACTTTCAAAGATACGACCCCCACCTATGTGGAACCATTGCCTAATATGGTAATTCCCACACATCCCGAAGATAACGTCATTATGTCGGTAACGAACCCCAGGCTTTTCATTTAAGTGTGACCCATGGTCAGGCCGTCAAACATTTCACTGGGTTGGAAGAACACAGAAATATTTTTTCAGTTTTGGATAATGTAGAGACGGAAATTGCAGCAAAGGGTATTACTCAGGAGAAGGCCAAAATTGAAATTTTTCGCTCGAAAATTGACAAGGGGAATACTCCAGCTGGGTACCTTTTGGCTTGCGATGACCTCATAAATGCTAAGACTTACGACGGACGAGTTCAGGCTAGAATTCCTAGAGAAGTTTGGGTCGTTAGCTAAGGGGGAATTTGCGAAATTCCATGATTTCGCCGATCAGCTATTGAAGCAAAAGAAAAATCTGTCAGTAGATACATTATTGGCGCAGTGTTCAGCGTTCACAGTTCGCGAATTGTATGTCGCATGATCTAGGTCAGCAAACTGCGCACAGACCGGCTATCATGGCTGGTGCCGCGAATGGCCAGCACAGAGATGTTATGTGTTTTTATTGTGGTGTACGGGGTCACATTGTTCCTCGATGTAACATCAAGGCCAAAGAGCTATATGAATATACGGCAGGTAAGCAACCTTACTGTCGTAGATGCAGGTGTAATGATCATCGGACCGGAACTTGCCATGGAAGTAAAGGTAGATTTGGACGATTGGAAAGCCAGTCACCCTAGGTCGGGGGAAGCTTACGATCACTCCCAAGCAAACGTAACGTAAAACATCAATGTACACAAACTCCGGAATGTCCTACGTTAATGATAAGTGCCCTTATTCATTCACCTGACTCGTTCATTTTGAAGTCATGTGTAAATAATACAGATATAAGTGTTTTAATTGATACGGGTTCTCCTGTGAACCTAATGTCTAGCTCTGTATTTAACAAATTGAATCATGATGATTCGTTTAAACTTGAATTCCCCGATGTTAATCTTCAGAGTGTTTCAGGGGATAATATTTCAATATTGGGGGTTACATACTTGCCGTTAGCATTGCATGAGGACTTGGATTTAATGACGGAGAAAGTGTACGTTGTTCAGGGTTTAAACATCTCTTCGAACCTTCTGTTGGGTTTTAAGACAATGAGGGCCCGCACATTTATTTTAAGCCTAGAGATGAATGGTGTATCTATTGATGGTACTTTTATTGAGGCGTCATCTAGATCCCCAGAACATTTACAATTTGTATCAAGGGGTGTACGTAAGGGTATTGTGGAAAGCAGTGAATCTTTGCAGAGGAAACGTCGTACATCTGGCAGGAATAGCGGGAGAGGTAGATGCAGGCACTGCCACGATACCACCCCCGCTCTTCCCGCCGTCGAGATTAAACTGCATGATTATTTAGAACAATCTATGGGAGATTCTGATATTCTCATTCATTGTAATACTATTATTGAACCGCATTCTGCGAAGGTTGTTAATGTTTATGCGAATAATCTTCAGAGTACAGTAAATTCAATTGTATTTTTTTTTTTTTTTTTTTTTTTCTATGTGATTGAGGGTGGCAAAAGGCATAACTGCCTATAGCGAGTGCCTCCCCCATAGTTGAAAGAGTGACAGGGCCAAAATCAAGGGACGTTCGAGTCAAAATGCCTGGACACACGGAGTTTGAAGCAATTTAAGTCGATTCCTCAGCGATCAAGGGTATTACGTTCGCTCAAGCGTTACATGAGGTGAA
The DNA here is from genome assembly GCA_032716605.1 of Paralithodes platypus. NCBI lineage: Eukaryota > Metazoa > Arthropoda > Malacostraca > Decapoda > Lithodidae > Paralithodes > Paralithodes platypus. The sequence continues at coordinate 39,015,472 of CM064547.1, forward strand.
TGACACCAATGTTTTCCAAACTCTCATTTTAAATGCCACAAATGGCTTAATGAATTTATATACGGATACGAAGTTATGTAATGCTTCCTGTGTACCTTGTAAATTTGAAGAAATTAATTCTCTTCCCGTGCCATCAGTGCGCACAGGGAACTCTCCTGGTATGGATGATAGAATGCGTAAGATTTACAAGGATTTACAAGGTACCGACTTTCCTGAGGCTCAGGGTCCGCTTAAGGCGTTATTGAGGGAATTTAATGAGTCTGTACATTTGAAAGGGGACGCTAAAGGGTTTACTGACATTATAGACCATAAAATTGTGTTGAGTGACATGGATCAGAAGCCCATTTACCTGCCTATGTATCGCTTATCGCACAGTCAACGGGAATTGACTGATAAACATGTTTCATATTTACTTTCTCAGGACGTAATTTAACCACCAATGTCACTTTGGCGATCACCTCTTTTCTTAGTACCGAAGAAGGCGAAGGGGGAGTTTAGAGTCGTGGTAGACTTTAGAAAACTTAATACTATTACGGAGACCGATCATTTTCATATGCCGGCGATACCGGAAATTCTTGCTAGTTTGGGAATGAATAACAAGGTATACTCAACCCTCGATCTTTCGAGTGGGTTTCATCAAATTGGGTTGTCACCAGAATCAAGACAATATACAGCATTTAATTCTTCCTCCGGTACTTTCGAGTACAAACGTCTACCCATGGTCCTTAAAAATTCACCAGCGATTTTTCAGAGATTAATGAATAATGTATTGGCAGGATTGATCGGTCACAATGTTTATGTATATATAGACGATATTATAATTTTTTCTAGAATGGTAGAGGAACATCTTATCGCATTGAGAAATATCCTGTCTAAATTAAATGAGGCAGGCTTAAAAATTTTAATCAGTAAATGTGAATTCTTTTAAAAGAATCTGTCATTTTTGGGGCATGAATTAACTCCGGACGGGTAAATACCACTGTTCAATTAACAAATTCTATCACTAAATTTCCTACGCCCACTAACGTAAAACAGTTAAGGCAATTATTGGGACTATCAGGCTACTATAGGGCATTTAAAAGAAACTACACTAGTATCGCGAAGCCTCTATATATTTTACTCAAGAAGGACGCAGAATTTTTGTGGGGAGTTGAACAAGAGGGTTCTTTTGCTGAATTAAAGGCGAGCTTAACATCTCGACCGACCCTTGCTTTCCCTGATTTTAAGAGACCTTTCTATATTAATTCTGATGCATCATATACTGGGTTCGGGGCTGTTCTTATGCAGTATGACGATAGGAATCTCTTACGGCCGTTAGGATTCGCTAGCCGTTTTTTGAAACCTGCAGAACAGAATTATTGTGTTACCGATTTAGAAGGTGCAGCGCTAATTTGGGCGTTAAATATTTTTCGTGAGGTAATATATTGTTATGATGTAACTGTTTGGACAGACCATAAGCCTCTAATTAAATTGTTTGATGATAAACTTCTCACGGGTAGACGTGCCAGGTAGAAGTTAACATTAGCATCATACAATCCTACATTATTGTACGTTGAAGGCAAGCTCAACACAGTTGCCGATGCGTTATCAAGGATTCCTGTTGGTTTAGTGTCGGTTAACGCACTGTTGTGCAGTAAAAGTATTGCGTTAGACCAGCTTCAAGATAGTTATTCTTGCTTTAGAATCGGGTAATTTTAGCGGCAATCTCCCTAGTCACCCCGATTTAGCAGGTTTTGATTATTCTAATTTTGTAATGCATGAAGGGTGTTTGTACAGAAAGAGGGATTTAAATGACAGGGCAATTTTGCAACTCGTCATTCCAGATTCGCAAATTTGTACTTTATTACCTATTTTACATGGACATGATACAATTGGGCATCCGGGGAAGCTTCGATGTTTGACACAAGCCCAGAGAAATTATTATTGGCGGACGATGAAAAGGGATATAGATAGATATATTGACTGTTGTTCTACATGTACCACTATTAAGCCAAAGTTGAGCCCGGAAGTGAAAATCGGGGAATATCCGATTCCGGCGTATCCTTTCGATGTGGTTGCTATAGATTTATTGAAACTTCCACTGACTGACGCCGGAAATCAATACATTATGCTCACTATTTGTCACTTTTCACGGTATGTCGTGTTATCAGTGTTGCAGGATAAAGAGGCGAAATCGGTCGCTAATAAGTTTTTAGCGGACGTCGTGTGTAAATTTGGTTGTCCTAATACAATTATAACTGATAATGGTACAGAATTTTGTAATTCTTGTATGACAAGACTATGCGATGAATATACTATAGATCATGTTACTGTTTGTCCTCATTCACCCCAGTCTAATGGCTTGGCGGAACTTGCTAATCAATCTCTTATCCGTGCGCTTCGCGGCTTGTTATTAGATCGTGATACGAGTACTTGGGATTCAGTTTTACATTTTGCAGAATCAACACTAATTGTTCGATAAATTCCTCAATTGCGGATTCGCCTTATTTTATTGTTTTTGGTAGAGATATGAGACTTCCTCATAATTCGTTACTTCAGTCTAATTCTCCTGTTTATAACTGCGATGATTACGTGTTGTATCACTTGAATCATTTTCGGTCTATTTATAAGACTTTACGCAGTTCTCTTTCGAAATCAAAGGAAGCCATGATGGACGTAGCGAATAAACGTAAGAGGAATGTTAATATTGTTGTAGCGGATCTTGTTTATTTGAGGGAATTTTACGCCAAAGATGAATTACAACCTCTTTTCGAGAGTCCTTACCGCGTAATTTCAGTCGACAAGAATAGTACTGTTATAAAACACTTAGAAAAGGGCGTTGAATAAAGGGCTCATGTGAATCATTTGAAACGTGTTATATGCAATTTACCTGGTTATGAAGATATTTCTGTTGACCACAAACCGATGAGTCCGAGGAATGTCAAGGGACGTAAACGGCCTAAAAAGACAATTGGTGCTCATAAATATAATTTAAGAGCGAGTAATGTTGCTTTTGTTAAAGAGGACAGTAATTGTGTTGCTCAATGGTGGGTTGATAATTTGGGAATGAATTTGGATTAATTTTACATGTAAATTTTTAGTCATCATTTGTTGTTTTCGGTTCCTCAGATGGGTGTCGTAGGAAGGATTGTAGGGTGTGTCTTGGTATTATGGATACCGGGATATTATATCTACTATTTTGGGGAAGAATTTTGAAAGATATATGCATGCTTTAATTCACGCGGAGAATGGTCTTGTGACATCTGACTTACTTTCCTTGGCTGTCTTATTCGATTTGCTGAGATTGGCAACTAGGGAATTTGATTTGGTTTCTTTAGTGGGTCCCTCAGAATTTAAGTCTTATTACCGTTTTCTCGAGATATATGTAAGTCACGGTAAATTTCTTATTTTTGATCCCTTTGGCATCTGATTTATTTCTTGGTCTGAAATTATACCTATTCCGGTAAAAAATTCATAATTCCTTGCTCACTATTATTTTTCCTGCCGAGAATTTGCTAGTTTCGAAAGGGTGATGATTACTATTCGTTACTGAGTTCCTCCACTGTTCATGCGTTTTGTCACACGGCTCTAGGCTTGTTTACTATTTGCCCAGCGTCTGCCGTTCCTTTACTGCCATTGAAGTCTAACGACTGCGTTCAAGCTATTATTGGGAATGCCGATATCCTGGATAACTGAAATTACACTCCGGTTCAATTTCACAATTTTGTTTTTTTCATGTTCAAGTAATTAATACTAATGTTCTTTATTTTGTGAAAGCTTCAGAACTACTTGTTACTTGCCCGGACAGAGCACCCTTTCATAAATCATGTATTGGCCAAGTTTATGTGAGGGACTCGTGTCTGTTGGTTTCATCTCATCTTACTCTTTACCCATCATTCACTCACATGCTTTCGTTCACAGAACAGGATATTCTGTTTGCTAGCATTCCGTCTGAAGTAAACATTACAAACAACTTTTCATTTCCCAAGATAATTTCGCGTGAGATTGAAACTTTGGAGCTGATTAACACATCCATGGATACGTTGTCAATCATGCATTTCGTTCGCTCAGAGTACATCTACCCTATGCCACTGTTCACTGGTCTTGTCGTGCTTATTTTCATTATCATTTTCCTTGTAATTTCCAAGAACAGTGAGGGTAGGTTGACAAGGAGTGAGATTATTCAAAATGTTAGACCATCAATTGTTTTCATTATGTGTAAGGCAGTAGAGGCCTGTAAACAGACCTGTCGCATTTTTGTTGGTACGATTCCGTGTTTAACTTACTTTGCATAAATTGTATTTGTATATTAGAATTGTTCTTTTTCAGGTACTATTTTTCAGCAATTTGGTTTTGTATATCTTCTATGTAATTTTTATTGTGTATATAACTATTTTGCACATTTAATTTGTTATTGCATATTGCATATTATCTGATTGGTTTAATTTTCTTTCCTTGTTATTCCATGTTGAAAACCAGATTTCAAAGGTATTTCCTATCTCTTTCTTTTCCTTAGTATAAGCTCCAACGTAGTGTTTCTCTATATTGAAAATTAGTTGCACTCTACATCTACAAAATCATCACAGTGTTATCAATGTTGAAATCTAGTATTATAACTCTTGAAACACGAGTTATCAATTTTAATTTAAGTGTTAACTTGGACTATACCCTACTATTTATTGTATTCATATTTCAGAACAACTAATGACTGGATACAATTTCGATCAAAGACATTAATTAAGTGGTGTAGTAATTGGTGGATCCTATCGAAAGGATGATGAACTTTCTCTACATTGCTTTAATTATGTTCGATTTGCTCTTATGTCTTTGTTGTTTGGGATATGTGTACACTTATATATATATATATATATATATATATATATATATATATATATATATATATATATATATATATATATATATATATAATCTCTTTATATTATTCTTATGTACATTTTTCTTCCAGATTCTTCTTAATTTTAAATTCCTTTTTTATATAATGGATTTACAAACTTCAAAAATCTTACAAAAAAAAAAAAAAAAATCACAAAACAAGAACATTTATTCTTAATACTATACTCACTTTCTATTATATTTTATTTGGGAGTAATTTCAGTGGTAGAAATGATATCTCTTATTTTTAAGGGGGCGTGTTAGGTACTCCAATATATCCAACTATTACTCAATGAATTACTTAAACATTAGAGTACATAATTATTTAAAGTATATCTCACTATAATAACCTTAATACAACTACTCATATTAGTAAACTTAGTATTTCTTACATCGACTGTACATGATGGAGGCAAGTGGTACTGGCGCCTAGAATCTGAGGTTTAAGTAGACGCCAGCTACCTAGTCAGCATTCCCAAAATTTCACAATAGAGTTGGTTACAACGTGACCGTTCTGATGGAAAGTTACCCAGAAAAGGTCACGTTGGAAACCACAACTTATTACGTCATTATCGACAGGTACCAGGATTGGTCGTGATGTACACGTGAATGATAATGAGTGGATTTACGTCATAAGGAGGGGCATAACCCAACATAATATAAGGTGGATATCCAGAGAGCGAGGGCAGGAAAGGCAGAGACCCCCGGCTCGCTCATCGAATGGTCAGAGGTTAGCTCTGTGTGTGATAAACAGACTATAAACCATACTTGAATTAATCATACTGTTATGAATACTTATACAATCAACATATTAGTGTACTTCTGAATAAGTCTTAAGATATCTTTCATTATACTATTGTTAATTATTCTCAAGTTTCATTTACCTAATAACAACATTAATTTGAGATATCTAATTAATCCCAGGGTAAGCCTGCGATGGTGGCAGCTTTTATATAGGAGAATTGATACCATTATTAATCCTTTTCTCCTCCACCTTTCACAAGTGTCTGAAAGAAATTAAATGTATTCAGCCGAAAACTAAAAGAAAATAGCTTAAAAATTACACCAAAACGAGCTTTGTAGCTCGCGGGGTTCACCCGCAGCGCTACCATAGACATTTGCTAAAATAAGCAATTCTCGCTAATGTCTCGCTACATTTGCCTTTGGCAGCACTGTATATCTCGCGAGACTCTGACTCAGAGCCTTGAGTGGCACGGCCGCTTGGCTGGGAGACGGACATGTGGCCTGTCACACTCCTGCTTCCTTTCACTCAATTTTACAGGCTTTTAGAGGCTTTAAAAGCCTGTAAATTCCTGTAAATTGCCATGGCGTTCGGGAACGACTCCCGCAGCCAATGGGTTAAGGATAATATTTATTATTTAATTGCATTCCTGACATCAAAATATGTAGGTTTTGGAACTATTTCTTTACAATTACTTTTAGCAGTTGTATGTTGATTTTTAGTTGGCAGCCATCTTGAATTTCCAAAATGGCCGCCAAGATAGAGTTGTGTGACTTGGTTCCGGGGAAAAATTGGAAGCTAAGATCCTGAACAACATTTGAGCCATGTTTGGTGCTTTTGTCCGGAATGTCCACTAACTTCAAAAATCGGGCCCTAAGCAACTGGACTAAGGCTCTGTCAAGGGAATTTAGGACAGGACTCCCATGGGAGATGTTATATGCAGATGATCTAGTTCTTATCGCAGATAGTGCGCAAGAAGCAGAGGTGATGTTCAACAGATGGAGGGAAGGTATATCAAATAAGAGTCTAAGAGTTAACATAGATAAAACAAAGGTCATGATTAGTGGAGTAGGGCGTGGAACTATGGAAAGAAGCGGCGACTATCCATGGGAGTATGTGGGAAGGGGGTGAGAAGTAACTCAATTTAATGTTGCGTCTGTAGTGACGGGGTACACAAGAGATGTAGTGTAGCTAGAGGACCTTTGACAAGAATCATACACTTTGAATGTGCAGTGTGCAAGGGAGATCTTGTATTAAATGACCCGCCTGTCAGTGTTGATTTCGACAGTGTAATGCAGGAGTGTGTGAAGAAGTTCTGCTACCTGCGCAATACGGTTTCCGCCGGAGGTGGGGCTGAAGCTAGCTCCATTGCGTGAGTCAGAATTGGCTGGGGAAAGTTTAGAGAGCAGTTGCCACTCCTGAGCATGAGAGGGCTCCCACCCCACCTTAACGATACTTGCGTTACTATACAGACCTCCAGCTCAAACAGTACAAACTGACCGAGAAATTTACGAACAAATTGAAGATGTAAGTAACTCACATGATACCGTAATCTTGGGCGACTTTAATTTACCTGTGACCAAGTGGGGCAATACTCTTACTTCACACTCCGGACATGGCTTGTATACGAACTTGCAAGAGAGTTCGCTTTATCAATTTGTTCGAACGCCGACCCGTGGTAATAACGTTCTTGACATTGTACTTGCAACAAAAGAAGAATTGATAGAGAATTTGAATGTTGGTGATGAATTCAGTAACAGCGACCATCGTACGATAACTTTTACTTTAAAGTTTACTAGTAACGAACCAAATAGTAGCATCGAAAAAGTCCCTAATTTCAAGAAAGCAAACTTCCATAAACTTAGAGCTATGTTTAAAGAAACTGACTGGAGCTTTTTAATTAACAATAACAACATAAATACATCTTGGAAGTTATTCGAAACCACTTACCTAAAAGCAGTGCAAGACTGCATACCATCGAAAATACGGCGTCCAGGCCATAATAATAAGCCCAAATGGTGGAATAAAGATATTTCAAACTGCCTGCTTGCTAAAAAATTTGCTAATGATAGATTAAAATCCTCACAAAATGACGAAGAACGGGTGAAAATTGTAGAGCTACGGACGCAAAGCCAAAAAGTTAATTAAGCAAAGTAAAAAGACTTTAGAGTTACATATTGCGAATCAAAGTAAAACAAACCGGAAAGAATTCTATAGTTATATCAGAAAGAAAAAAATAGTTACTTCAACTGTTGGACCGTTAGTCGATGAAAATGAAGAATGCACCAAAGACGAAGTACAAATGAGTAATGCCCTCAATACCTTCTTTGCATCAGTTTTTACAACAGAAGGCCTCAGTGATATCCCTACACCATCGCCAATTCAGATTGATAATTCAGATGTTCTAAGCAATATCATCGTTACAGAGAGAGAAGTATTGAATTGTTTAGATAAACTCAAGGTAAATAAAACGCCTGGACCTGATACAATCTCGCCTAGAGTTCTAAAGGAAGCTAAGGATGAGCTCTCCAAACCACTGACATTACTATTCAATAAATCCTTGCAGTCTGGAACTATGCCTGATCAGTGGAAGCTAGCCAACGTAACACCGATATTCAAAAAAGGCAGCCAATCCCTACCCAGTAACTATCGTCCAATTAGCTTAACCTCAGTTGTATGTAAAATGCTAGAAACGGTCATACGAGACAGACTCGTAAATC
>CM064547.1:39028805-39069688 GCA_032716605.1 Paralithodes platypus
CTGTTCTTGTGATTTGAATATTAAAAACGTGTCGTCCACGTATCTTCTGTAGAGTTGTGGTTTAAAATCTTCAGGGCAGTCATTCAACCAGATATGTTCATGATAACTTAAACATATGTTACTTAATGTTGGCCCAAGTGGATTACCCATCGTAATGCCATCTACCTGCTTGTAAGTATGTCCATTAAATATAAATATACAATCCTCAACAGCAATATTAAGAAGTTTCCGCAGTTGTGCGCTATTAAAACCAGAAACACAATTTTTAAAATTTAGAATTTTAAATTTTAGAATTTTTAAACAGTTGGTTAATGCATATATTTACAGTCTCATCTAGAAGGATATTTGCAAAGAGGGACTTTACATCAAAACTCGCCATTGTACAGTTATTTGGGCTTAGATCTGAAATTTCTTTAACGAAGGAAAATGTATCCTTGCAAGTGTATTCATTAGAAGTGATGGGGGTCAGTATAGGAACAAGACATTTAGCAATGTTATAATTGAATGTTCCAATGGCAGATAATATGGGTCTAAGGGGGAAATTTTGTTTGTGGACTTTTGGGAGTCCGTACATGAACCCGGGTTTAGAGCCAGAAGACCTAAGCGTTGTGTAAGTTTCATTACACAAAACTCCATCTTTTTGCAATTCTCTAAGTATTCGGTTAGTTCTATCTTCACACCTTAGCATCAGTGGAAATGTGTCATCATGTACACGAACAAACTTGGAGGGATCATTTAGAATGATTTGCATTTTGTTGATGTAATTATCCTTGTTAAGTATGACAATACCATTTCCTTTGTCAGGTTTAGTTACAATAAGAGAGGGGTCATAACCAAGATCTTTTAATGCGAGATATTCATCTTTATTCAGATTATTAAGTGAATTATTGTTTTTTGTGTAGAATAATTCAAAGGCTAGGTGTCGAAATTAACTTTTAAAGTGATCAAATCTTCCCCCATCCTGATTATGAAACTCATGGGAACTTAAGGTCCTATGTAATTTCTCAAAGCAAAGGAAATGGTTAACAAATGTTGCCTTTCCTGGTTGAACAGCATATTTCAGTCCGTGTGAGATTGCAGTTTTCTCTAAAGTAGAAAGGACTCTATTAGACAAATTAAATATGACAGTGTCAAGTGGTAAGTTAGCATGACAATTGTATCCGAGCTTATTCAATTTAGAGGTTTGGACAAATTCTACTCTTGATATTGATTTAACATTTTGCTGTTCAATTACACTAGACACATGATTGAAATCTAGCCATGATACTTGTGATCGCCATTGATTATGCAAAGTTGTTTCTCCTTTCTTCTTACTTCACTGTTCAAGAAAAACTTTTGACATTTTCTATAGGATCGAGAATGTTGCAGATTGTTTTTAGCAAGTTTGAATGTGAGAACATTTGGCACTAGATTTTCTCAAATTCAAACTATATATATATATATTGTATACAGGGTGTTTTAAAACAACACTGCGAGACCGCATCTGCTAATTAGTAAATACAATGGAGAGCTGAGTGAGAGCACAGTGAGAGCACACGGGTTGGTTGAGCTCCTCAAAAGAGGGGATTTTCGGAGGGGTATCGTGGGGCTAAGTGACCCATATACGTATCAGAAGATCGGCGATGATACGGTGTTTCGGCACATAGTAAACAGAACGTGGTTCCTTGTTTAAACATCGCCCACAAAGCATATTTAGTTTAATCTTGAGAGTGTTATTACCAGTATCAGTGAGGGGACAAGGAGCCGTCAGGCACTAGCCCAGCCCTGCCCAGGCACCATAATCCAGCAGTACAAGGTGAGTGAAGTAACCGTTTATAGGGCAGGCAGTTTCACCCTTATGGTTCCCCACCATAGGCCTTATCTTCCATCTACCCCAAGGACCTGACCCTCGGTCTTTCAACTTCTCAAACAATTCTAACCATTATGAAGTACTTGCTATAAGGTCCATTTTTATTTCCCTCTCTCTAACCATTTAGGAAATACTTGCTACAAGGTCCATTTTCATTTATCTCTCTCTCTCTCTCTCTCTCTCTCTCTCTCTCTCTCTTTTCGGTTAGGATAGGCTATAACCCCTGGTGGCCTATTTCTGTTTAAATAAACAAAATTGTTTTCAGTTCGGCTATCACTGCGTATTCAAATTAAATTTTGTTTTGTTTTAATTTTCGGTTAGGCTATCACCGCTGATAACCTATTTGTGTGTATTTCAACATTTTTGTTTTCGGTTAGGCCTATATAAGTAAGTGAAGCGACCTGAAGGGAGTGAAGTGTTTTTAAAGTGAGTTTAGTGTTTTTAAAGTGAGTTAAGTGTTTTTAAGTGAGTGAAGTGATCTGAAGAAAGTGATCGTCACCATGCCTCGTGCCTGTACGAACTGCGCCGATAGGTTTGGTGCTTCCATGTTTGCTCCTGCCGATCCACAAGTCTGCCGACTCTGCCAGCAACGAGAGGATTTGACAGCAAAATTGGATGAAGCCCACAACAAGATCAACGCCCTCACCAGGAAGCTGGAATCACTCCAAGAGTTTGTTACACTCAACGTTGGAGTATCACTAACTCCAATTGTTTCAACTCCAGCATCCACCACCGCCCCAACGTCATCTGCCAACAATCCAACACCTGCAGTAGACACTGCAGCAGATGCTTCTGACGAACCTGAGCCGACATCAACCCAGGACAGCCGCCCTGTTCACCTTAGTCTCTCCCCCACTCCTCGTGCAAGAAGCCTGCTAGCACGAACAGTACCAACCCCTCGCCCCCATTCTAACCACTCCTCTCCCCGACCTGTACGTAGAGTCCCGCCACCACAGGTTTCCGGATTTACACCAGTGAGGAACGGTGCACGGCCAACGCAGAATAGGTCTCATCTACCAGTCACAATGTCAAACAGATTTGAGATATTGGTAGAGATGGAAGACGAACCAGAAGAGACCAGGCTCGTTGGGGAATCCATCCTATGAGGACAGGTCGAAGAGTTCTGCGACAGAGTCCCAAATCAACGAAAAAGATTTTGCATCCCAGGAGCTGGACTGGACGACATTGTGGAAGCCTTCGAAGATACCACAAAGGATGCAAATGAAAATACCCTTTTTGTCATCCATGCTGGTTCAAATGACGTCATGCGCACCAGATCCGAAGAGTTGATGGAGAAATATCGCAAGATGATTCAGCACTACAAAAACAAGTCAAGGAATATCATCATCTCAGGCATTCTCCCCAAGATCGACGCACCTGACAAATTCTACGACAAGGCCTTCAGCACAAATAGCCGACTAAAATATTTGTGTCTGAGGGAAGAAGTTGAATTCATCAACCTCTGGGACAACTTCTACAACCAGCCTACTCTGTTCCGCAAGGATGGCACTCATCTAAACCCTGTGGGTTCAGCACGCATGGGTCGTCTCCTACACGAAGCAGTCCGCAGCCATGGATCAAAAAACGCCATCCGAGAAGAAGCAGCAGTGACATAAATCATCCAACACCAAGAAAAAAACAGAGGCAACCGAGGACCACCAGCGATAAGGACCGAAGACAGCGAGGACCGAGGACCGCCATGAACATAAATGTAGATCCGACAAGAACCAAAAATATTATTAAAGAGCGTTCTGTGAGTTCTAAAATAACAAATTTAAAGGTTTTCTATGCAAACGCTCGTAGCATACGCAATAAATTTTCAGATTTAGAGAAGCTAGTGTTTACAGAAAATTATGATGTGATTGGCATAACAGAATCTTGGCTCAATACAGAAGATAGAGACTTTTTAGCAGAGTATTCACTTCCCGGTTATGTAATGTTTGAGAAAAGCCGAATAAATCGAAATGGAGGTGGCGTTTTACTTTATATCAAAGAAAGTCTTAACCCTACCCTCTTGTCAAAACCTCAAATTGTGAACGTCGACGCATCTTTTGTGCTAATAAAGAATAATAAAGGTACAAAAATAATACTTGCATTAATATACAGACCTCCAGCTCAATCAGTGCAAACTGACCGAAAAATTTATGAACAAATTGCAGATGTAAGTAACTCACAAATTACCGTAATTTTGGACGACTTTAATTTACCTGTGACCAAGAGGGGCGATACTCTTACTTCACACTCCGGACATGACTTGTATACGAACTTGCAAGAGAGTTCGCTTTATCAATTTGTTCGAACGCCGACCCGTGGTAATAACGTTCTTGACATTGTACTTGCAACAAAAGAAGAATTAATAGAGAATTTGAATGTTGGTGATGAATTCAGTAACAGCGACCATCGTACGATAACTTTCACTTTAAAGTTTACTAGTAACGAACCAAATAGTAGCATCGAAAAAGTCCCTAATTTCAAGAAAGCAAACTTCCATATATTTAGAGCTATGTTTAAAGAAACTGACTGGAGCTTTTTAATTCACAATAACGACATAAATACATCTTGGAAGTTATTCGAAGCCACTTACCTAAATGCATTGTAAGACTGCATACCATCAAAAATAAGGCGTCCAGGCCATAATAATAAGCCCAAATGGTGGAATAAAGATATTTCAAACTGCCTGCTTGCTAAAAAATTTGCTAATGATAGATTAAAATCCTCACAAAATGACGAAGAACAGCTGAAATTTGTAGAGCTACGACGCAAAGCCAAAAAGTTAATTTAGCAAAGTAAAAAGACCTTAGAGTTACATATTGCGAATCAAAGTAAAACAAACCCGAAAGAATTCTATAGTTATATCAGAAAGAAAAAATAGTTACTTCAACTGTTGGACCGTTAGTCGATGAAAATGGAGAATACACCAAAGACGAAGTACAAATGAGTAATGCCCTCAATACCTTCTTTGCATCAGTTTTTACAACAGAAGACCTCAGTGATATCCCTACACCATCGCCGATTCAGATTGATAATTCAGATGTTCTAAGCAATATCACCGTTACAGAGAGAGAAGTATTGAATTGTTTAGATAAACTCAAGGTAAATAAAACGCCTGGACCTGATACAATCTCGCCTAGAGTTCTAAAGGAAGCTAAGGATGAGCTCTCTAAACCACTGACATTACTATTCAATAAATCCTTGCAGTCTGGAACTATGCCCGATCAGAGGAAGCTAGCCAACGTAACACCGATATTCAAAAAAGGCAGCAAATCCCTACCCAGTAACTATCGTCCAATTAGCTTAACCTCAGTTGTATGTAAAATGCTAGAAACGGTTATACGAGACAGACTCGTAAATCACTTAGAGGAAAACAACATACTTAAAGATACTCAACACGGTTTTCGTAAAAAACGTTCCTGTTTAACCCTTCTTTAGCGGCCTATGCGGTTTATTTATATGTACCGCCCAGCGGGGTGTTTTTAGCCAAAATAGGGCTGTTTACGTGATCATTTTCATGCCTAAATAAGACCCAGAACGTAAAACAAGTATCTATCCCTGAAAGGGCATAAACAGAGCTTTCGAATGACACCATAAGGATCCTTTTATGATGGCTAGTTTTCTTGCAATAACCGTGCAACGCGAGTGCAAAAAGCATGTAATTAGCCACTTTCCCGATACAATTCCGTATATAGCGAGTGAGAGAGGGAGGAGGGAGCTGAGATTCGTGTCAGTAGGTTCTCCGCGGTGGTCTGGAGCAGTCATACGCTCGCTAGTCTCCTGCCACCACTTGTCTCTCTCTCTCAGCAACATTACGTGCTGAAATTGCCACTCGACCTATGTCGAGCGCCGCCACATAGTCCAGCTTTATTAAATACGACTAATGTGGTGAGCCGCTTTTTAAGGGTTAACAAACCTCTTAGACTTCTTCCACGATATCCTCAACCTCTACGATGAGAGTAAAGCTGTAGATATTATATACCTTGATTTTCAAAAGGCCTTTGACAAAGTTCCCCACAAACGTTTACTGCTAAAACTAAAAGCGCATGGAATACATGACAGTGTGTTGAAATGGATAGAAAATTGGCTCAGCGACAGAAAGCAAAGAGAGCAAAGAGCAGTCATAAACGGTAAGGCATCTAAATGGACCAATGTAAGTAGCGGGGTACCCCAGGGATCGGTACTAGGACCAATTCTCTTTCTAATTTACATCAACGACATAGATGAGGGTCTCACCTGTACAATCTCAAAATTTGCTGACGATACAAAAATTGCAAATAGCGTACTCTCAAAAGAACAAGTTGACGATATGCAACACAATCTAGATAAATTGTCATGTTGGGCCCAAATTTGGCAAATGAGTTTCAATGCGGATAAATGTAAAGTACTACATATCGGATACCTAAATGAGAAAGCAAACTATTCGATGAATGGCACTCAGCTTAAGAATGTAAACAGAGAAACCGATCTGGGAGTAACAATATCGAGTAACCTAAAACCGAGTCAACAATGTTCAGAAGTTGTTAAGAAGGCAAACAAAATAATTGGCTTTATAGGCAGGTCATTTGAGCATAAATCCAAAGAAGTTATCCTAACCCTTTACAATTCCTTAGTCCGCCCTCTTCTGGAATACTGCGTTCAATCCTGGTGCCCTTATTACCAAAAAGATATAAACAAGCTAGAACGAGTTCAACGTAGAGTTACCAAAATGATACCTAGCCTAAAGAACAAACCATACGAAACCATACGAAGAACGTCTTAGAGAATTAAATCTATTTCCTTTAACCCAGCGCAGATTAAGAGGTGACTTAATTCAAGTGTTCAAAATCATCAAAGGCATCGACAATATGAACTGTAGTAAGTACTTCACTATCGACCAATCTAATTACACACGGGGAAACGGTTGCAAAATTATTGGTAAATCTTTTAACTCACACGAATCTAATAATTTCTTCTTCAATCGAGTTGTTAACTTGTGGAATGGGCTTCCCCGAAACGTTATAGACTGCATCACCGTTGATTCATTTAAACTCCGCCTAGACAAATATCTCGCATCAAACCCGCGACTGACTGCGTTTGTAAATGAATAACTTTATTTTATCCCCCTCTCAGTTACTAACCCATCTGTCCCCTACTAACTTCCTAATCCTGCCACGGACATTAGTTCCAGGGCAGTAATTCCCTTTCCAATGTTCCCTTACCCACTCTAAACCACTGTTTGGACACTTGATCCTCAGTGTTTTGGAGGACAAGCAACCTAGAAGGGTCACTAGATCTGTTGTTGCTTGATTTCCTTTGTACTCCTTTGTACTCTCTCTCTCTCTCTCTCTCTCTCTCTCTCTCTCTCTCTCCTTTTTATCCTTAACATCTTTCCATCCACTTTCAATCACCGCACTTAACCGTCTCATTGTTATTATTTTTTGGTTTTCTATAACTTCAGATCGCTTTTTATCATTTTAGTTATTTGTTTTTCCCTAACATCTTTCAATACCCAACCAGGCCAGCCCCCTCTCCAGCTCGCTTTCTTTCTCCCTCGCCCCCGCCCCTGCTCTCTCTCCCTCTCTCTCTCTCTCTTAACATTTTGTACAATTTAAGCATTTTTCCATAACTGCTGTCCTAGATTCGGTTACCCACTCAGATCCTGGCTCTCGCTCACTCTCTGGCTCTCTCCCTATCTTGATGTTGACAGCATTTTTAATATCCTAAGCATTTATTAATACTCAACATCAGGGTGGCGTCGCCAGTGTAAGTAATCATAGGATATAATTGGCGTGCTTCCCATCAATCAGTTAGATCTTTTAGTTGTACTGGTGCCCAATGCCGAGGATTTATACATTTAACCACTTAGCTTTAGGAGAAGCAGGCCAACTGCCCATCAGAAAGGTTAACTATGATATGTGATTTTTTTTTTTTTTTTTTTTTTTTTTTTTTTTTACATATCCCATCAGAAAGGTTGACTATGATATGTGAATTTGTATGCATCCAGCCAATTATACATTAATAACAACAGCAATAATCTAGATATGTGCCAGGAGAGATTTCCCGGGGTTTCTGAAACAAGGGAGACATTGTAGAGATGGAAGCACCACGGGAAGATCAGGAGGACGGCTTGGTAGAGGCAGAGGGACGGATAATCTTGGAAGACTATGGCCTAGCAGATACTAAGTGTTTTAAGTGCGGAAAAACCAATGCAAGAAAGAATTCGCGAAAATGTTCCGGCTGTCTTAGATCTATTCATTTATCTTGTGCTAAGCTGACAAAGAAAACATCAGGAGAACAACCAAACTGGAAATGTCTCGCATGCCCAGGGCCCACTGCAGAGCCAACCGGGGCAACACCGGCAACACCGGTCGCCGACTTGACCCAACTTGTGACCAAATGGAAAGCGCGGATCCAGGTCCTTGCCCGGGTACCTAAAGGAGCCAGAATCCAAGTGGCGGAGGCCCTACAGCTCAAGACACCCCTCGCATGGGCACGGCTCCTGGGTTTCTCCTATGGGGCCCTCCGAAAACCACCCAGAACCATCATACAAGACCATCTTCAGGTTTCACTAGCCACCAGAGTAAAACGTCAAGTAGCACAATATATGGATGGAAACAAACTGGTGGAACCCCCCGAACAGCAACCAAACAGGGCCCAGAAGCAACAGGACAAGGAAGAGGAAGAAGCTGAACAGCTACGTAAGAGGGTCGCGGCGAAGCTGGCGGATAGTGACATCAAAGGGGCCGTCAGACTGTTGTCCTCTTCAGAAGGTTTTGCTGGTCAAGGCACCGAAGTTGTTGAAGCCCTACAAGAAAAGCACCCACCTACACCTAGGGACCTAAACCTCCCCCCTGCCCCAAATAACCAGATGCGCCAACCTTTAGTTGTCACGAAGGAGCAGGTGGTTGCTGCAGTGACTTCATTCCCAGCAGGCTCAGCCGCGGGCCCAGATGGTATCCGACCCGCCCACCTCAAAGGCCTCTTGGGTCAGGGATCAGGAGCTGCTGGGGAGGCACTCTTGGAAACCCTCACCAAATTCATCAACATGGTTTTAAGAGGGGAAGTACCCGACTGTGCCACACCCCTATTTTTGGGGGCATCACTCTGTGGACTGGCAAAAAAAGATGGCGGTGTGAGCCCAATAGCAGTAGGGAACACCTTCCGCCGCCTTGCCACAAAGGTGGGTTTGAAACCACTCTCGAATGGACTAGGTCAACACTTAAGACCAGTTCAACTAGGTTTCGGAACTCCAGAGGGGTGTGAAGCTTCTGTACACGCAACCCGCACCTACCTCAGCCAAGCCCAAGAAAAACGAGTGCTTCTAAAGATTGACATGCGGAACGCATTCAACAGCATTCGCAGGGATGTCTTCCTCCGTGCAGCTCAAGAACACATCCCCACTCTGTACCCCTACTTTGGCAGGCTTATTCCAAACCTTCAATCCTGATTTTTGGCGAGACGGTAATCCCATCAGCGACCGGGTTACAGCAGGGAGATCCAGGTGGTCCTGCTCTTTTCTCAATAGGGGTGGATGCAGCAGCTAACAAAGTAAGGTCAGAACTGAATGTATGGTACCTGGACGATGCAACCTTGGGTTGGTCAGTAGAGAACGTTCTAACCGACCTAAATAACATCGTAACTGACCTCGGCCAGGCTGGGCTAGTTATAAATGACTCCAAATGTGAACTTGTCCTCCTCAACCACACACGTGAACAAGGAGAAGAGACACAGGCCCTGTTTCGAGACATATTGCCAGATGTAAAGATCCTTCAGGAGCACCAGCAAACCCTATTAGGTTCCCCACTAACTCTGGCAGCAATCCCACCAGCACTTCAAGTTAAAAAGGAGGAGCTTCAACGTCTCGTGAGTCACCTCATACACATCGATGCCCACTCAGCTCTGGCCCTGCTCAAGAACTGTTTCTCCATCCCAAAACTCCAATACCTCCTGCGCACATCGATGACTTACACGAACAATGGTGGCCTCCAAGAATTAGACAGCATAATCCGAGAAGCAGGGACCAGCATCACCAACGTGGAATTTAAAGAACGGGCCTCGACACAAGTCACCCTTCCTGTCCGCCTCGGGGGCTTGGGCATACGGAGAGCCTCGGATATTGCCTTCCCTGCCTTTATCTCTTCCCTCATCGTGACCAACGACCTTGTAGTGTCCATTCTTTCTTCTCAACTCGGAATGACACTTAATGGGGACGTAACAGCAGCGATTAACACCTGGAAGGGAAGTACAGGGGTAGAGGAGGAGCCTCAGGGTACCTCCAGGAGCAAGCAGAAAGCGTGGGATACCATCTCGGCGAAGAAAACTCAAGAAAATCTCCTAACCAATGCAGACCAGGTTGCAAAAGCACGCCTCCAGGTAGCCGCCCGTTCGGAGAGTGGCTTGTGGTTACACGCCATCCCCATTCCACCTCTTGGAACTCACTTGAAGCGCTCCGGGTTGCCATCGCGCTCAGAGTGGGTGCGGCAGTTTGTCACCCACACACTTGCAAGTGTGGTGGGGGGATGGATGCTCAAGGTCACCATGCCTTGTCATGTAATTACAACGCAGGCTGCCTGCCAAGACACTCTACACTAAATGATGTCATAAAACGGGCCCTGCAGAGTGCTAACCGTGCATCAATCCTCGAACCACATGGACTTCACAGAGAAGACGGCAAACGGCCAGATGGGATGACCACTTTCCCTTACAAGAATGGCCGGTGCCTCGTGTGGGATGTCACATGTGTTGACACTTTCTCCACAACCAACATCGCCAGAAACGCCGACGAAGCAGGTGAAGCCGCCCGGATAGCAGAAAATAAAAAGCGAGAAAAATATCAAGCCATCACCAGAAATCATCAGTTCGAGCCCCTGGCATTCGAAACTTCAGGAGTCTTCGGCCCTACCACCCTTAAGATGGTGAATGAAATAGGCCGTAAAATCAGAGAAGTTTCAGGAGAACCCCGGGAAACCCTCTGGCTCAAACAAAGACTAGGGATGGCTATCCTCCGGGGCAATGCCACCAGCGTCATGAGCTCAGTTCGACAGGACTGGGTCATGCCACTGTGTGAGGCCCGGGCAGGAGTGGTGTATCCGTAGTATTTCCACAGTAGGGTAAAACAAAACATAAACTTTATTTGTATGTTACATGTGTGATGCACATAAATAAAAGGGGATGTGTCGGATGGTTGAAAGCCACAGTTGCTCGCTTGTTTGGGGCTAGCAACATGTATTATGAAAAAAATGTATCCTCCTTCATTCACTGTCCCCCCCTTCACTCACTCAACCCCACAATTTGCCGGAGCATAACAGGTTTTTCACAATACGTAGACGGAGGTCTTTTTAAAATAACGAAGAAGATTATCTTAGAACAAAATGCAAAATATTATACCATTAATGATTTAAACCGCATAGAGTAAAATAATTAGTGACACCCAGGTATGACTTATAATCCGAACACGGGCTAGTGTCCCCCCTCCCCCCCAAATAGCCTACCTCTTGCCTCCCATCCCAGTTCGAGTTTTTCTTCGAAGCTTTGGAGTCATAACGAATCTTCTCATGTGTTTAATCATCTGCTCAGCCATGGTGCTATCTTGTTCTGTCATAGTGATTTTATGTACCTTATAATATCACATAAATATGGATTGTCGTTATTTAGGTGTGTCTCTGCCTTTGTTATTTTATACTCGTTAAGTCCAAGTGACGTAAATTGTTTGTTTTGGGTACCATTAGATGATATTAAATATTCATTAGTGAACACCGTATACTTGTATGTCTACAGCTACGTAAAATCGTCAAACTTCAACCATAAAACTGATAGATATATTTCGTTAGTACTCTGTGATAATAGTAACGTAAGGAGGTATTTGTATTGAAACAGTAAATTGCGCAGGAACAATTTTTTCCCATTCAAACAGTTTCACGAAAGATTAAATTACCTATAGCAGTGTGTTCGGATACCTGACCCAGACTTGAGATTCATTATTTTACCTCTTGGTCATCGTTACAAATGGTGCATATCTTTTTACGCTACTTGGATTATAATACTTAGCAGTTTTCTTCTAATTGCAAAATATCATTACCAATTTTATGTTACTTTGATTTTGTAATTATTCATATGTGATTAGGTCATTAGATATCTCCTCTTTACCTTTTTTATTTGGTAATCATTCATATAATGTATCATATGTTTTGTGCTGAGCTCATAAATCTGTTTTGCTACATTTCTAAATAACCATTTATCTCTGTTACAATATATTTTTGGTAAAAAAAGAATAGAAATATGTGTATTATATATTTTTATCAATGTGGTTGTCATACTCTGGCAGTGTTGTTTTAAAACACCCTGTATATACAGTAAGTATATATATATATATATATATATATATATATATATATATATACCAGTATATACTGTATATATACCGGGTATATATATATATATATATATATATATATATATATATATATATATATATATGTGTGTGTGTGTGTGTGTGTACTCTTGTTGAGAAAGTTCCTAACCCCATAGGCTACGTCGAGGTAAAGAAAAACATGTGACCTAACCTATCGCTGTTTTGGATCACATTACCAAGCTATGTAAATATTTCAAAGTTCTCTATGTACTAGCCGCATGCTTGTGCAGACTGCACTGCTTCACCCAACAAGCCACCAAATGCTTCAACTTTAGTCTCAGTCCAAGATAACTTTACACACAGAGGGTCTGACTAATCATGTAGTACAGTCACGGTGGTAAGTCGTAGACCAGGGGCATGCCAAAGTCCTAGCCACACATTGGCAGTAGGTTCGAACAATGTCCATCTTTGGTGGTTCAGCGGGCACGACTCCAGTGAAACAAGTGCATTGATAGTTAATAAGCTCCGCCCATACCCAGTTGCATATGTAAAGGTAATATCGTAAAATATACAATAATTAAAATTATTGTATTATGATTTTGTTTGTGGTTCCTTACAGTTGAAATGCTACTGTATGTAATACAAATTATCAGACTACAACGTTTATTGAAACTCCAGAAATTTGGTAGACTACAACATAATACAATATCCAATCTGTTCACGCGTGTTTGGAAGACATATTTAGGAATCTTGAATGGGACAATAAAGGAATACATGTTATAAAATGGGCTTGGGTAGATCATATATTTGTAAAATATTATAACAGAAGGACAACAACAGCAACAGAATGGGAACCTAGAGGTAGAGCTAGAGGAAGGGATAGACAGAGAACCAGATGGAAGGATGCGATCGGAAAGTTTGTAAAAGTAGGATGGAACGGGATAACATCTGACCAGCTAGAGTAAAAACGTTTGGGAAAGGCCTTCGTCTTGCAGTAGACTAAGGCTGATGATGACGAAGATTATGAAATAATAACATATTAATTTATAGTATAATAATAAAGTAACTACAGTTAAGTAAAACGACAAATAACATAGTAATATCCTACCGTAGGTCAATTTACTTGTTTACAATAAAATCAACGTACACAACGTATCACCTAACAATTGAACTGAGACAACCCGGGGATATGGAAATAATTAGCAAAACAATATAAGTATTACTCCATAATTATGCATTTATCCTTTGCCGAATACAAATGACAACAAGGGAATAGAGTTCTCGAACAGAGACTCCGGTTTTGAAATGCCCATTGACATATACTGGCTTAATAATCCAGCAGGGTCGATAGCCACTAAGCCAAGAGACTAAGCCCTATTTCAATTAATTATTTTAACTAATAATACAATTGTGCATAAATTACACCATTATTATAGATTTCAAGGAATAGATTAATCTCGCTTACACAGCTCGTATACATATTTCATGGGTAAGCCATATATGGAAATTAACCTTACAATGGAAAGCGGTAATGTTAGTGGTAGTTGGTTAAAAATAGGACTTCAGAGGATATGAGGCCTTAATTAAGTATCGTCTAACCGGCTAATCAGGACATTCAAGTCTGGAGTCTGATTTGAGAAGCCCCGTCTCATAAAATTTATCTTGGTCTTTGTTAGTATATTATACTCTCTCTCTCTCTCTCTCTCTCTGTATAATTCATTATCAAACATATGTAATGGCACTGACGGACGTATACTAAACGAGGTCAGAAAACGTGCAATATATGGGATTTTACATAGAAACACTATGGATTTGGTTATTCGCTTTTATTCGTCTCTATGACAAATCGTAGGTGGGGACTATAACCCTTTCAGTATATAATAAATGTACATTCCAGGCCCGAGCAAAAAACAATGTTTAGTTTTCCCCCTAAAACAGCTTAACTGGGTGAGAAATGAAGGAAAAGAAAAACACTCACCTCGGTCATCTCGGGGTCCTAACGGGGGAGGGGGGGGGGGAGCTTCAGCCATCAGCTGGGGCCTGGCGCCTCTTCAAACCTCCCACGTCGGCACACCCAAGCTATGCGAGGCAGCATGGCTGATGTATGATGCCTCCAGTTTTCTAGTGACGGTTATTTACACCCCCCAAGCCTAATGTGTGTCTTCATAGCTCATAATATATTATCAACATGTATCACATAATGTCCTTGTAAGTGAAGTTACACTGTGATAAGTGCATAGATTTAAGTTTTATAAATGCCGACGAGTGGCAAGGCCCGCGCGCGTCCTGGTTACCATGGCTACGGGCGGCCATCTTGGCCCAAGATGCACGCACGTACACACGGCCAGCTCACTGACACCCCACTCCCCTTTATTTTCACTTATATTGTGCCTCTCTCACGCACTCTGTTTATTGATTTTATACTTTATCGTATGATTTATAGTTAGAATATGAGTTTTACACATTGTTTTAGGCACTTTTCACCGAGAAATATGGGTTTTCACATTGTATTTTTAGTGGGGAGAGTGTGAGGTGGTGGTGAAGGCAGGCGTGGGGGAAAACCATGCCGCACTTGTTGTTGTGTAGCAACATTACCTTTCATCCTCAGCTCGTCTCTTCTGACCCCTACAATGACCTGGCGGAATTTTGAGGAATGCCATGGGATCTGGGTCATCCTCCTCCTCCTCTTCCTCACTTGGTGGGGAGTTACCTATGTCATGGGGGGCAGTGGGGGACTGATACCCACTCTCCTCCCTTTGTTCCAACATCGCGAGGCGACGAGGTAGGTCAGACACTCGCGAAGTCAACGGGAAAACTATCTTCCCCCCTCCTTCCGCGCGTCCCACGCCCCACTCCCCACCGCGGGTATACTTGGGGGTTGCCAAGTGTTGCCACTGTTTGACAACATTATAAGGTATATCCCATACAAATTGAACCTTCTAGCTACCATAGGACAAGAGTAAATAAGGTCGAAAGTGGCGGTAAAATAAGAGGGTAAACTGGCGTTCCCCACCCGCGCGGCTGGACTTGGGGGTTGCCGAGTACTGCCACTGTTTGGCAATATCATAAGGTATATCCCATACAAATTTGAACCCTTTAGCTACCATAGGACAGGAGTCAATAAGGTTGAAAGTGCCAACGCAGGTGCTGCGGCGCTGGGGTTTATCGTTACATACATTCTATCTATCTATCTATTGCCTGACGCCGTGATCCCTGAAGGGATGGCCACAAACGAACCGCCCCCATGCACCTCTGTCCCCAGTCAGTCGACGCCCCTCCCCCCAACCAGCACCGCCTTCGTTCATGTAGTTCCTCACTCCATCATTCCACCTCATATTCGGTCTAGTCTCCCTCTCTGTCCCTCCACCTCGCTCTCGTACACCCTCTTAGTCATTCTCTCGCTTTCCATACGTTCCATATGGCCGAACCATCTCAAGTTGTTCCTTTTCACACTTTCCAGCACATCTACCTCCACACCACACCTCCTTCTTACTTCCTCATTAGTCTGTCTATCCCTCCATGTAACTCCGCACGCACTCCTTAAGTAATTCATTTCCACTGCTCTCACTCTTGGTCTCTCAACCAACGTCCATGCTTCGCTTCCGTAAGTCAGTGTCGGGATTACCACACTGTCATGCAAGGACTTCTTCACTTCCGTACTGACCACCCTATTTCTTGTTACTGCTTTTAGCGTTCCTGCACCCATCTTCCCCTGTTGTACCCTCTCCCGACATTGCCGACACATAATTATGCTGCGGCGCTGGTACCCAGTGGGTTAATCGCACGAAACGGGTTAAAACCTAACTGCAGTAAACATTATGCAAGGGACGTGAGTATTGAACATTAACCTGGTCTTCATCTTAATTAACGCCTATTCCGTTACGTGCCTGAACATAACATAGTCGATACCAAACTAAAACCGTCTCTACAGTAAATAACATTAAATTTATAACTTAGCATACCTACGATATATAATGTCAAATTGGCACTCTATCCAGGGCTTAATGTATATTTGGCTTATACACACTCTTTTTCAAAGCATATAATGAAGTGTTTGTGGGTGTCTAAACCATTTATATTATGTTTTCCGCCAACTGACTGGTGACCCAGTAGTGGGCGAAGCCTGGCAGTATAAACTATCCAGTTTCACCGAGTGTAGACTGTCTTCAGATGTGATACATGTGCGTGGTGTCAAGAAAGGGGTTTATCCCCTGGTCTACAATTTACCGCCATGACTGTACCTTAACATCTTAAGAGCGGTCTATGCGGTAATTTCTATGTAACGCCCAGTGGGGGTTTTTACCATAAATGGGGTTGTTTCCGTGCTCTTTTTCATGCATAAACAAGACCCAGAGCGTAATACAAGTATGTATCACTCCAAGGGCGTAAATTGATCTTTCCAATGACACCCGAACCATTCTTCTACGATCACTGGTTGTCTTGCAACGATCGTGCAACCGAAGGGCAAAATCGCTAAAATACGGTAATTTTCTTACATTATTACGTGTGAAACGAGTGAGAGAGGGTGGAGGAGGGTGCAGTAAATCTCAGTAGGTCCACGGCAGCCGTGGCGAGTGGTCAGGAGGTAATCTATGCTCCTCCCAACGCTCCGCTCTCTCTCAGAGCACATTACGTGCTCGAAATTGCATTCGACAATAGCTGGGCCCCGCATATGGGCACCTTTTCTTTCACTCGACAATAGCCGGGCGCCGCCAGTTAAGGGTTAAAAGCTGTGTAAGAATCTCCAGCGACTCCACTAGGATCACTGAATCATGTACAAAGTGAAAATCAATGTTCTTGAGATTGCCGACTGATTTATGTCCATTACAACATGCTCCCTTGCACACTCTTCATCCTTGAGAATTTCAAAATGAACACTTTTCGGGTAACATTTACAGATTTCTACTATTTTTTAATGCGCAGCCATAGTGTAGCAACAACGAGCCTATAGTCGGTAGCAAAGAAGTCCTGAACACCCAACAATTGTAAAGGGTTTTCCATTGAATGCTTACAAGAATGTGGTCAATCTCTTTTATAGCATTGCCAGCATTGTAAGTCCAGCATTGCAGATCTTGTCTCAGATTCTTGCAATCCTGGACTTCATTAACTTGTGAAGTTAAGGAATAGAGCTATTGACATTTTTTGTTACCAGAGCCATGAGGATCTACATAGCTCTCATAGCCAGCCCTGTCAGTAACAATAACAGTATTAAAGTTTCCAAGGACAACATGTCTCCCGAGCGTGGAGCTGGTCCTCAATGCAGTCCAGTTTGGTATAGAACTCTTTGTCTTCTAAATCACTCTTCTCAATTAAAGCGTACACTGCTATGAAAGATATTATTAAGTCTAACATATGCTTCAGTCTCTCAAGCAGTATATGCTCATCAACTGGAGTAACCCCCACCACTGAGGGAACAAGGGAGGATGGGATTATCACAGCCACCACCATTATCTGATAGTATTGTTTACTAGACCAGTAGAACATATAACCATCACTACTGGTCTCACCATTGCCTGGTCACCTCAATTAGAAGATGACCTCTATGTCAATCCAAAGTCTCAACAGTTCTCCAAATAGGAAGTGCAGTCAGTCATCATCCAATAGTATTAGGATGTTCCAAACCCAGACCCAGAGATCTCCTTAGAGATTAAATCAGATAAGAGGGGCTTCAGGGTCATGAAACGTCTGTGTCATTAGCGATGATTTAGTCCATTGGGCCAGGTAAACAATAGGAGGTTGGTGGGTCAGGTTCACAGAACACTGATATCCAGGTAAAGGATCACCCATCAAGGCTATGCCAGAGTCATTCTTGTGACCCTTGGATCACCCATCAAGGCTATGCCGGAGTCAATCTCGTGACCCTTGGTTCACCCATCAAGGCTATGCCGGAGTCATTCTTGTGACCCTTGGTTCACCCATCAAGGCTATGCCGGAGTCATTCTCGTGACCCTTGGATCACCCATCAAGGCTATGCCGGATTCATTCTCGTGACCCTTGGTTCACCCATCAAGGCTATGCCGGAGTCATTCTCGTGACCCTTGGTTCACCCATCAAGGCTATGCCGGAGTCATTCTCGTGACCCTTGGTTCACCCATCAAGGCTATGCCGGAGTCATTCTCGTGACCCTTGGTTCACCCATCAAGGCTATGCCGGAGTCTTTCTCGTGACCCTTGGTTCACTTTCTTCTTTTGGCTTTAGTGTCAAACATTGTCTTTTATAACTGGAATCCATGATATGAGGGGAGGGTTCTTGTACAGAGTTTTCCTTCCCTTAGTCAGGTTGCCGGCTAAGGCTATAAACGTGGTTCACCTTCCCCATTTTAGTCGCCTTCTTTGACAGGTAATTGGGATACGGAGAGAATATTATTTGTGCACTCTGCTCCGTATTAGGGTAGAGGCCCCCTTACCTCTAGGGTGTGTAGGTGTGTGTGAGTGTCTGTGTGTGTGTGTGTGTGTGTGTGTGTGTTTGTTTCTGTATGTGTGTGGGAAGATACAGAGTCGAATTCAATTAGGTGGAGTTATTGTGCCCACTGGGAGAGGGACCGGAAAAAGATATTAAAAGAAAGGCAACGGAAAATTGGAGAATACAAAGAGGAAGCTACACCGGTAGTGTGCTATGCGAATTATATACATACCGGTATATATATATATATATATATATATATATATATATATATATATGTATTATTAAGATATATGAGACATTTATTTGTTGATTCTGAACTCAGTTGTATACATTACTTTATAGGGTAAATAAGCATTTTCAAAGTTTATTCTGGCTATCATTAGACAATTTTATACAACTTAAGAAGGAGCAGTTGGAGTTATAAGGGTAAAGATTATCTCAATCAACCCTCTGACTTCCATATATTCTTCCTGATCTTAATTAAGTCGTCTAATAATAGCCAGAGCACGTATTAAAAGAAGTGCGTCATTGTATCTTGAAAGGTTTATCCCCTTCACCACCATTACGTTATTTTCATCATATTCGGGTTACCATTACACGATTTTCTTTAGTTCATCATCTACCTCTACGACTCAAATGGGTAAATACTATCTCAATAAATCCTCTTAAAGGGACAGTGGCTGTTTGTTTGGTCTATTAATTCAATTATTCATATTTGTTTATAGTTTCCTCCCTAGACCCCCATCAAGCTTGGAAAAACACCCCTATAGATTATACCCCTATAGATTATACCCCTATAGATTATACCCCTATAGATTATACCCCTATAGATTATACCCCTATAGATTATACCCCTATAGATTATACTCCTATAGATTATATCCCTATATTATATCCCTATATTATATCCCTATATTATATCCCTATATTATATCCCTATCCTCTACTATATTATATCCCTATATTATATCCCTATAGATTATACCCCTATAGATTATACCCCTATAGATTATACCCCTATAGATTATACCCCTATAGATTATACCCCTATAGATTATACCCCTATAGATTATACCCCTACAGATTATACCCCTATAGATTATACCCCTACAGATTATACCCCTATAGATATACCCCTATAGATTCCTATAGATTATCCCCCTATAGATTACCCTATAGATTATACCCTATAGATTATACCCTATAGATTATACCCCTACAGATTATACCCCTATAGATTATACCCCTAGATTATACCCCTATAGATAACCTATAGATTATACCCTACAGATTATACCCCTATAGATTATACCCCTATAGATTATACCCCTACAGATTATACCCCTATAGATTATACCCCTATAGATTATACCCCTACAGATTATACCCCTATAGATTATACCCCTATAGATTATACCCCTACAGATTATACCCCTATAGATTATACCCCTATAGATTATACCCCTATAGATTATACCCCTATAGATTATACCCCTACAGATTATACCCCTATAGATTATACCCCTATAGATTATACCCCTACAGATTATACCTCTATAGATTATACCCCTATAGATTATACCCCTACAGATTATACCCCTATAGATTATACCCCTATAGATTATACCCCTATAGATTATACCCTATAGATTAGACCCTATAGATTATACCCCTATAGATTATACCCCTACAGATTATACCCCTATAGATTATACCCCTATAGATTATACCCCTATAGATTATACCCCTATAGATTATACCCCTATAGATTATACCCCTATAGATTATACCCTATAGATACCCCTATAGATTATACCCCTATAGATTATACCCCTATAGATTATACCCCTATAGATTATACCCCTATAGATTATTACATTTTTCGGTAGAAAAATGTCCCGGCCAAAGGCTGATTCCTCCTAAAATTACAGGCTTGCTATCGCTCGCCAGGAAAAAAATCGACACCTAAATGGCATGAAGGGTCCTAATATTGACAAAGAAATGGGGTGAAAGGTCATAGAATCCCCAAACTAATGGAACCAACGTACTACAATCTCAAAACTAGTGGGGCTAAACATTAGGGAGAAGGGGGTCCAGAAAAATGGTCTGTCTCCCCTTAATAAGTTAGGTCGTTCTTAAACTGCATAAAGTCATCTAAATGTTGCCAGAATCAAAGGCCAAATTAAAGGCGTAATGGTGCGGACGGGGTTAACAGTCACACATTATGCAGATGGATTGATTGAAAATGTTCCAGTCTTTCTGACAATCACATTATGACGCCTTTATTCCACTATATTCTGGCTAACAATAGACGATTATAATTAGCTTTAGAAGGCCCTCCAGGAAGCGAAGGTGTAATGTATATCTTAATAAACCTTCTGATTATACGCTGGCTCCCCCGATCCCTTTTTAAGGGGAGGCAGACCGTTTTTCTGGACCCCTTTCTCCCTAATGTGTAACCCAACTAGTTTTCAGAATTTAAGACGTTGGTTCCATTAGCTTGGGGATTTTATAACCTTTCGCCCCATTTCGTTGTAAATTTTAAGACCTTTCGTGCCATTTAGGTGTCGATTATTTCATGGCGAGCGACAGCGAGCCTGCAATTTTAAGAGGAACCGGCCTTCGGCCGGTACTTTTTTCTACCGAAAAATTTACAAATTTATCTTGAATGAATTAATAGACCAAACAAACGGTCTGCCTCCCCTTAAGCAGATTGAAATCGTCTAATGATAACCAAAGATAAATGAAAGAATGCGCCATAGTATACTGAAAGGGTTAACCTTTTGCTTAACCCCTTCAGCATGATGACGCCTTTTTATCTTTGATTGTGGTTAAGATTTGCTTAAAAAGGATGTATGTTATTCGGAGAGGTTATTGAGATCCAATTTACCGCTTTGAGTCCCAGAGGTAGATTATATGCTGAAGAAAATAGTCTACTGGTAACCAGAATATGATGAAAATAACACCATCACCTTGTCCAATGTCCTGCCTTTATATTGACACAGAGCCAGATAACGATATGTGTACCAGTAGAAAATAACACCATCACCTTGTCCAATGTCCTGCCTTTATATTGTCACAGAGCCAGATAATGATATGTGTACCGGTAGAAAGTAACACCATCACCTTGTCCAATGTCCTGCCTTTATATTGACACAGAGCCAGATAACGATATGTGTACAGGTAGAAAATAACACCATCACCTTGTCCAATGTCCTGCCTTTATATTGACACAGAGCCAGATAACGATATGTGTACCGGTAGAAAGTAACACCATCACCTTGTCCAATGTCCTGCCTTTATATTGTCACAGAGCCAGATAATGATATGTGTACCGGTAGAAAGTAACACCATCACCTTGTCCAATGTCCTGCCTTTATATTGTCACAGAGCCAGATAATGATATGTGTACCGGTAGAAAGTAACACCATCACCTTGTCAAATGTCCTG
Source organism: Paralithodes platypus (assembly GCA_032716605.1). NCBI lineage: Eukaryota > Metazoa > Arthropoda > Malacostraca > Decapoda > Lithodidae > Paralithodes > Paralithodes platypus. The sequence continues at coordinate 39,050,834 of CM064547.1, forward strand.
CCTTTATATTGACACAGAGCCAGATAACGATATGTGTACCGGTAATGTCCTATTCACTTCTCGTCAATAACACCATCACCTTGTCAAATGTCCTGCCTTTATATTCACACAGAGCCAGATAACGATATGTGTACCGGTAATGTCTAATTAGTTCACTTCCCGTCAATCATTCAGAGAAATGTAGGATTTGAGAGATTACCTGGTAAGGGGAGGCAGACCGTTTTTCTGGACCTCCTTCTCCCTCATGTTTAGCCCCATTATTGTTTAGATTATAAGACATTCGGTCCATTAGTTTGGCGATTTTAACACCTTTCGCCCCATTTCGTTGTCAATGTTAGGACTTTTCGTACCATTTACGTGTCGATTATTTTCTGGCGAGCGAGAGGGAGCCTGAAATTTTAAGATGAAACGGCCTTCGGCCGGGAAATTTTTCTACCGAAAAATTTACAAATTCATCTTGAAGAGGGTTCTAGCGGGTGTTTGTCTAAGCTTGATGGAGGTCTAGCGAGAAAACTAAGGAATATATGAATTAATAGACCAAAAAAACAAACACAAACCGGTGTGTCTCCCTGGCAAGGTGATCTATCAAAGGACGTCTATTCCTGTCATTCCAGGAACTCCAGGGATTGCCACTCGGACATTTTCAGTCTTATCCGTCATGTTGATTTATCTATTGGGTATTGTTTATTTGTACTTAGCTGACGGTAAATTTCCTCTCTTAGCAATTGAGTTATCGATGAATAATGGAAACGTATGAAACCCCACATCTCGCAACCGTATGTAAAGCCGCTGTCACACGAGCGATTTTTCCGTCAATTTTCCACGAGCAAGTTTTTTCTCGTTATATTTCGGGATTTGTTTGCACTGGTATCGGTAACTAGACTGAAGGTAGAGTATGTTTGGCAGCGGAATTCTAATCAAGTGAAATGTTTGAAGCTGCTAGACCATAATTGCCAGTAAAAATTGCTCGCAAAACGGCTCGTGTGACTCCGGCTTTAAAATGGGCGTTATCATAGAATCAAACAGTTCCAGCTGTAAATCAATAGACAAATTTTGCTTAGGACATTTGCCTATCATCCTATACATCGCTCTCATTACCGATTGTATTGGTTCCTCTTGTGCTCTTGTAAATTGACCATTAAAGGTTGGCTTGTATCCATTCGGCCCAATTCAGCCTACTGTTTTAAGACGTTTATCCCCATCCAGGTGTCAATATTTTCCTGGCGAGCGGTAGCGAGCCAGCATATATATATATATTTGTTTTGGCAGCAAGTTAAATTTGTACATTTTTGATAGAAAAATTTCTCCAGCGAAGCCGGATTTCTCCAAGCAATGCTGGCTCGCTATCGCTCGCCAGGAAGAAATCGACACCTGGATGGGGATAAACGTCTTAAACAGTTGGCTGAATGGGGCCGAATGGATACAAGCCAGGGAAGGAGAGAAAAGGAGAGAAAGATAACAAAGCCGGTGACCCCCCTTAAACCTAAGTATTTATAACTATGAACAACCCTTACCTTTTCACCCATGCACCGGATATCATATCTATCTACTGTTTATTTGCCTCTTCCAAAGATGGTTATTTTGGTTTGACTACAGGGGGAGACTGGCCGTGTGTTTGGTATATTAATTAATTTTATTCATATATGTTTTTAGTTTCCTCCCCATCAAGCTTAGAAAAACACCCCCTAGACAAGATAGATATGTACATATTTCGGTAGAAAAATGTCCCAGCCGAAGGCCGGTTCCTCTTAAAATTGCAGGCTCGCTATCGCTCGCCAGGAAATAATCGACACCTAAATGGCACGAAAGGTCTTAAAATTGACAACGAAATGGGGCAAAAGGTGTTAAAATCGCCAAACTAATGGGCCGAACTTCTTATAATTTTAAAACTAGTGGGGCTAAACATTAGGGGGAAGGGGGTCCAGAAAAACGGTCTGCCTCCCCTTAAGTTTAGCTTCCATTCTTGACAATAATTTTCCATTGTTTTGAGTGCTTTATGTAAAAGCCGGTATCACACGAGCGCTTTTTCAGTCAACATTTATCCTTAACACTGGTCTGGCAGCTCATAAGGGAAACATTTAATATTTGTATGTTACCTAAATTTATCTACCAACATGTGCAAAATATTCCAGAAATGTTGCCAGAAAAATGTTGATCATTGAATGTTGACTATAAAAGCTCTCGTGTGATACCGGCTTAACCTTGTTTCATTATCCAGACTAACAGTATGTTAGATGATGATATCGTCTGTTTTGTAAGTGTATTGTTTTGGCTTCCTCCCTGTTCGCCTTCCTCCCGCTCTTGATATTTGCACGAGGACAATCTCTCGCCCTTTCTTCTCACCAGCCGTTTGTACTTTCTCTTCCTCCGCCGTTGTCCCTTTTAAAAATTGCTTGCTTTCGCTCTTGCGCGCGCTCTCTCTCTCTCTCTCGTTCACAAACACTCTCTCTCTCTCTCTCTTGATATCCTGACCACCTCGCTGGGATCGTAAGGGCTGTGTGGTCAGTGTATCTATGTAAATATATGTAAATATTCACATATAAGATCTGGTCTACTTGGAACAAACTTCCCACAGAAGTTTTAAACAGTTCTTCAGTAGAGCAGTTCAAGAAGAGAGTAAATCTAGTATATTGCACACTCTGTAACGAGTGTAATAGTGTAATGCACTATGCAATCTCCCTCTCTTTCCCCTTCGAATGTCTCCCGGAATGGACCACAGGGTCTTTGAGATACTAAGTATTCCTCGTAACTCTTCCCCACACACACACACACATACCCACACCAACACACACAGACACCCACCCATACCCACACACACATATACCCACACCAACACACACAGACACCCACCCATACCCACACTCACACATACCCACACCAACACACACAGACACCCACCCATACCCACACACACACACACACACATACCCACACCAACACACACAGACACCCACCCATACCCACACACACACATACCCACACCAACACACACAGACACCCACCCATACCCACACACACACACAACACACACCTTCACACCCACACTCCTCACCCTCACCTTGACATCGCTGGTATATTGGTGGTGGTGATGTCTAGCAGTAGTATTGATAGGCTAATGCCCCTTTCCCACTGGTGAGACAAGTCACGATTTTCGTCGCCGATGCCTTCGTTTTGTCAAATTCGCAAGAATACGTGTGACCTTCACGATTTGGACCTTACAAACAGATGACAAATTATACTTGGCGAAGATGTCGCCGATGTCGGCGACGCAATCGCCGCATCGGCGATGTTATCGGGGAAGGGAGCGATGTTTCGCTGATGAACCTCTGGGAGGCATGTCACATTTTCAAAAATCTCTTGCGAGATCATGCGAGGATGAAAGAATACTCGCCGTATGTTCTGCGAAGTCTTCAGCGATGATCCAAGCGATGGTTCGGCGTTTACTTCGGCGAGGTGATAAGAGTATTTTTTTAAGGCACAAATTCTTGTGATTCATCGTCGATCATCGTCGTTGGCATCGCACATACGTCGGCGAGATCGGCGAGGTGTGCGCAGCTGAGCGTATGTAACGTGAATGTGCTAATTGCAGAGTGGAATTACCATATCCCGCCAAACTAATGGGCCGAACGTCATAAAATATGAAAACTTATGGGGTTAACCATGACGAAGAAAGGGGACCAGAAAAACGACCCATCTCCCCTTAATTCGGAGGTTGGCAATGCTTCGCCGGAGACATTTTTCTATCAAATAATGTACAAATTTAGCTTGCTCTCAAAACAAAAAATATATATGTTGGCTCGCTACCGCTCACCAGGAAAATATTGAAACCTGGATGGGGGTAAACGTCTTAAAACAGTAGGCTGAACGGGGCCGAATGGATACAAGGCAAAGAGAGAGGGAGAGAAATAGAAAACAAAAAAAGAGGAGAGAGAGAGAGAAAGAGTAAACTAAAAAAAGCGAGGTGGGCTCAATTGTTAAGCCGTAACGCAAACATTGAGCCCACCTGCTGTTTGTTGTTTTCTCTTTCTCTCCCTCTCCTCGTTTTTTATTTGTTTTCTATTTCTCTCCCTCTTTCTTTGCCTTGTATCCGTTCGGCCCCGTTCAGCCTACTGTTTTAAGACGTTTATCCCCATCCAGGTGTCGATTTCTTGTATTGAGAAATTCGGCTTCGCCGGAGACATTTTTCTATCGAAAAATGTACAAATTTAGATTACTCTCAAAACAAAAATATATATATATATGTCTGCTGAACATGATGGCGGTGTTTAGATTATTCTATCATCATTATTGGATTTTATAGAAATAAATCTATGACGATAGTTTTTCGCTCTTATAGAATCCATTCCGCAGCAAAATATTAACTCTGTCTGTTTTCACCAATAATAACTGCTTTTTATATTTGTTTGTTTTCATGAACGGCAAGAGGAAAGGTTATTCTATAAGATTTCATCAACAACAACAACAAATATAACAATATGTGGAATTTCACCGTAGGTGAAGGCATATCATCATTCCGCCCGTATTTGCCCTAACTCTCAGTCGGTTTTCACCCATAATAATTGTTTTTTATATTGTTTTGTTTTCATGAACGTCAAGAGGAAAGGTTATTCTATAAGATTTCACCAACAACAACAACAAATATAACAATATGTGAAATTTCACCGTAGATGAAAGATATCTCAATATAGGCCTAATCATTTTTTTTTACCCACCTCTCCGAAGTTGCTCTTTGGCCTCGGCAGGTGTGTCTTGAGCATTCCGCGACGTCGCAAGGCCCTTCGCATGCCTCGCCGCCTCGTGCGGAGCATACCCCTGGCGGGTATACTCTCGGCGAGTATTCGTGCGCACGTCGACGACTAATCGACGAGGAAATCGCCGATGATCGTCGATGTTCTCGGAACATCCGAGAACATCGGCGATCCGTCGTGCGACGTTTTAGAACATTTCAACGATTTTCTTCGTGCGACAAACTCCGCGATGTCTCGCCGATGTCGCAGATGATCGCAGAAACCCTTCGGCGATGCTCGACGATGGTTGCGAGGGTAACCAATCATCGTGAGTCCTCGTCCAAAATTTTGAACTGTGCGAACATTATGTGACGACCCGACCCGCCGCGAGGGCCCTTGCAAGGCCTGAGAGGCCTTGAGAGTCAAACGATTTTTCATGAGAGGTGTTGAGACATGTCACGAATGTGCCAATTTATTGGTTTCAGCAACGAAAATCGTGACTTGTCTCACCAGTGGGAAAGGGGCATAAGGGGACGTTATATTATTGTATTTGTTTGTTTTATTTTACTGTATTACCGGTAAATGTAATTGTTTTGTTTGCTTCCTAGACCTCTATCAAGCTGTAAAACAAATACCACCAAGACCATCCTTCGAGATAAAGTTGTACAATTTTCGGTAGAAAAATGTCCCGGCTAAAGGCTGGTTCCTCGCAAATTACAGGCTCGTTATCGCTCGCCAGGGATAAATCTATACCTAGATAAATGTAATTTTTTCCCTGTTGAGCATTCTACATTATACATACTGTTTGTATATGTATACTTGATATTGACAGACAACTTTAATTTAAAGGCGATAATAGGGTTGGCTGGTGGCTGATAACTACCGTGTTTGATGGAGGAGCAATAATGGTTTGGTGGTTCTCACAGATAAGCCACGGTAGCCTTGTCCGTTTCTTAGCCATTAATGTGCGACTTTAGCCTCATGACACAGGGACAAGTGGCTTATTTCTACACTTGTGGTAATGCACTATATTGAAAAAAAATAGGGAACGGTGTGAAAAACGCTGTGTAAAAATATCATACTGATCCAACTGTTTGTTAACAAGTTATTCCCGAAAAACGATGCTGAAACCCATAGTAGGTGTCGATTATTTCTTTGCGAGCGATAGCGGGCCTGAAGTTTTAAGAGGAACCGGTCTTCGGCCGGGACATTTTTCTACCGAAAAATGTGCAAATATATCTTGAAAGTACAAATATATCTTGAAGGGGGTCTAGATTTTTGTTTCTTTTTCTAAGCTTGATGGAGGTCTAGGGAGGAAACTAAAAAAAATATGAATAAATTAATTAACCCTTAATTGGCGGCGCGCAACTTATGTCGTGTGAAATAAATTTGGACTAAGTGGCGGTTCACAACTTATGTCGTGCGCCATTTTCAGCACGTTATGTTGCCGAGAGAGAGAGCTGAGCAGTGTGAGGAGTGTAGCAACCCTATGACCACTCACGACCACCGCGGTGGACCAACTGAGGTGCCTCCCACCCTTCCCTCCCCTCTATCACTCGCTACACAGGGAATTATGTAGGGAAATTACCTAATTACAGGGTTTTTGCACTTGTGTTGCACGATCGTTGCAAGAGAACCAGCAGTCGTACAAGGATGGTTCAGGTGTCATTGGAAAGCTCTGTTTATGCCCTTTCAGGGATAGATACTTGTTTTACGCTCTGGGTCTTATTTAGGCATGGAAATGATCACGTAAATAACCCTATTTAGGGTAAAAACACCCCGCTGGGCGCTACGGTCCGCTAGACCGCCGCCTAGCCCGCTAATAAGGTGTTAACACCTTACGAGCGGCCTATGCGGTTTATCTATGTGTACCGCCCAGCGGGGTGTTTTTAGCCAAAATAGGGCTGTTTACGTGATCATTGTGCAAAAAGCAGGTAATTCGTTACTTTCGGTACATAATTGAGTATGTAGCGAGAGAGGGAGGAGAGCTGAGATTTGTGTCAGTAGTTCGCCGCGGTGGCCTGGAGCAGTCATACGCTCGCTTCTCCTGACCACTTGTCTCTCTCTCTCAGCATTACTGCTGAAATTGCCACTCGAGTAAATAACAGCGCCGCCACATAGTCCAGCTTTATTTAACTCGACTTATGTTGCTCGCCGCTAACTAAGGGTTAATGGACCAAACACACAGTCTGCCTCCCCTTAAACAGAATATACCCGTGATGGACGACACAAAATATTGACTGATTGATTACGAAACATGGTTGAACGAGATTATAATTATATTTGTGTGGCAGAAAGTACTTGTGTTTTGATAGTGAGGGATGGGGAAATATATTGGTTGTGTGTGTGTGTGTGTGTGAAAGATAAATTATAAAGATATAGATAGATTGATTTAGATACATTAATTACAGAGAGAGAGAGAACACTTATTTTGTATGATTCCATTAACCCCTTCTTTACCCGGGATGTGTTTTTAGCTTCAATCTGACTACTATCAGTCGATTTTATTTAGCTTAATAAGGGCCTCTAGTAAATAACAGGCTCGGAACCATCTCCTTACCCTTTTTTACTAACACAGATCCTTCTTAAACTGCTCAAAATCGTCTAAAAGTAGCTAGAATAAAATGAAAAAGACGTCTCCGGTATAGAAGGGGTTAACAAAGCCACGCCCCATGCTTGCCGAAAACCCAAAGACGTAAACAATATAAGAGCGTTGCCCACGAACAAATCACCCTCTTATAACTGCATCAGGTTCCTTTAAAAGAGTTAAGGGGGAATGGGCAGGTTTTCTGGACCACTTTCTCCCTCATGTTTAGCCCCATTAGTTTTCAGATGTTAAGATGTTTGCCCCATTAGTTAGTCGATTATAAGATCTTTCGTCCCATTTCTTCGTCAATATTTAAACCTTTCGTGCTATTTAGGTGTCGATTTTTTTCCCTGGCGAACGATAGTGAGCCTGTAATGTTGGAAGAACCGGCCTTCGGCCGGAATTTTGTTCTACAGAAAAATATACAAATTAATCTAGAAGGGGGTTCTAATGGATGTGTTTTTTGTTTAATTTGATGGAGGTCTAGGGAGGAAACTAGAAAAGAAATGAATACATGCAAAAATCGGCCAAAACGTGAACCATCCCCCTTATATTGAGAGGGTAGTGGTTATATTGAGAGGGTAGTGGTTATATTGAGACGGTAGTGGTTATATTGAGAGGGTAGTGGTTATATTGAGAGGGTAGTGGTTATATTGAGAGGGTAGTGGTTATATTGAGAGGGTAGTGGTTATATTGAGAGGGTAGTGGTTATATTGCCAGCCTAGTGGTTATATTGAGAGGGTAGTGGTTATATTGAAGAGTAGTGTTATATTGAGAGGGTAGTGGTTATATTGAGAGGGTAGTGGTTATATTGAGAGGGTAGTGGTTATATTGAGAGGGTAGTGGTTATATTGAGAGGGTAGTGGTTATATTGAGAGGGTAGTGGTTATATTGAGAGGGTAGTGGTTATATTGAGAGGGTAGTGGTTATCTTGAGGGGGTAGTGGTTATCTTGAGGGGGTAGTGGTTATCTTGAGGGGGTAGTGGTTATCTTGAGGGGGTAGTTATTTGAGGGGGTAGTGGTTATATTGAGAGGGTAGTGGTTATATTGAGAGGGTAGTGGTTATATATTGAGAGGGTAGTGGTTATATATTGAGAGGGTAGTGGTTATATTGAGAGGGTAGTGGTTATATTGAGCGGTAGTGTATGGCTTATATTGAGAGGGTAGTGGTTATATTGAGAGGGTAGTGGTTATGTTGAGGGTGTAGTGGTTATATTGAGAGGGTAGTGGTTATATTGAGAGGGTAGTGGTTATATTGAGAGGGTAGTGGTTATATTGAGAGGGTAGTGGTTATATTGAGAGGGTAGTGGTTTTATTGAGAGGGTAGTGGTTACATTGAGAGGGTAGTGGTTATAGTGATAGGGTAGTGGGTATATTGAGAGGGTAGTGGTTGATGAGAGGTAGTGGTTATATTGAGAGGGTAGGGGTTATATTGAGAGGGTAGTGGTTATATTGAGAGGGTAGTGTTATATTGAGAGGTCGTGGTTATATTTGAGAGGGTAGTGGTTATATTGAGAGGGTAGTGGTTATATTGAGAGGGTAGTTGTTATATTGAGAGGGTAGTGGTTATATTGAGGAGGGTAGTGGTTATATTGAGAGGGTATTGGTTATATTGAGAGGGTAGTGGTTATATTGAGAGGGTAGTGGGTATATTTAGAGTACAGGTAGTTGGTTTATTGCAGAGGGTAGTAGGTTATATCTGAGAGGCGTCAGTGGTTTGAGCTATTGTGAGAGGGTAGTGCGTTTATATTTGTGATCTAATTATCTCTTTATTTTATTGCGATATGTTTATACGGTAACCTACCTTCGCTAGAAGAATCCTCCTTCCAAGCCGTAAATCCACAAAAAACACTCACTAGTAACCTTCCCTTTCAACGAGTATTGATTTGTTATATTTTTCGGTAGATTTCAAAATCACGTCTGTAATATCCCCAGTCCGAAGGCCTGGTTGTTTCGCCCTCCTAAAATTACACAAATAGTTCTCATATCCGACCATTAAGAACCATAATGAAATGGTTCGAAAGGTTCTAAAAAGCTTCGGCCCAAAACTAATGGACACGAACGTCTCGTAAAATGTCCAAAGCTAGATGGGACTCCTAATATATATATATATATATATATATATATTACTGACCCCGTATCTCTAGATACTCACACAATACACGTGAGCCACTAAAATGGGTTTCTAATCTCTTAGTGGGTGTTCGATGACCGCCCGACCAGTCAGGACGATAGCCGACGTCACTCTTTAAATCAACTGCCGTGGTGTAGTTGATTAAATTAAAGCGCTCCCTGTTGGTCTCTATCGTCCTGACGGTCGGCGGTTCGAACCCCACTGAGAGATTATAAATATATATATATATATATATAGTTGACCAAAGATGGAACCCTGTGGAACTCTTAATCTGACAGGGATCCATTCATAAAAAACACCGTTGAGTAGAAATCGCTGCTGCCTACCAGTTAGTCTACTTTCTATACAATATGTGAGTGAGAGTGAGAGTGAGAGTGAGGGAAAGAAGAACAGAGAGAGAGAGAGAGAGAGAGAGAGAGAGAGAGAGAGAGAGAGAGAGAGAGAAACAAAAAATGCGAGCAGGAGAGAGAGAGAGAGGTAGAGGGAGAGAGAGAGCCAATAATGTTAAGGAAGTGCGAATCTGTGAAGGGACCTGCGGATCAAGATAAAGACTTCCATGATCCGACTACCGCCAAGTTGGGAAAGGGGAAACTGGAAAGAAAGAGAGAGAGAGAGAGACAGAGAGTGTGTGTGTGTGTGAGAGAGAGAGAAACAAAAGTGTTTGTATGTGAGTTAGAGAGAGAAAGATAGTGTATGTGTGTGTCAGAGAGAAAGGGATAGGGAGAGAGAGAGGGTGTTAATGATCTGAAAGAGAAGTGTTTATAATTAAATTTAGAACGAGAAAGATGTTACGTGTGTGTGTGTGTCAGAGAGAGAGAGAAGATCAGTCGCCACTGAATAGGGAAAGGTCATTATGTACCAACTGCATGTTTAGATAAGGGGGGGGGGGTGAGAGTTGTGGAAGAAAATACTACAAAAGTAAACAAGCCTGAAAAGATAAATGTATATAAGAGAAGCAGAGAGATCTGTTTTCCTGTGTGCTAGCATATACTGACGCTTATATTAATGATAAGTATTAATGTATGAACATATGTATGAGTTTACTGTATAATAGAGTATATATATATGTATAGAGTGTATACTGTATGTGTGGGGCTAAACATGAGGAAGAAGGGGGACCAGAAAAGATGAATGTATAATAAGAGAAGCAGAGAGATCTGTTCCTGTGTGCCAGAATATACTGTACTTACTGTATATTATGAATAGAGTTATATCTATATATTATAGATATATATATATTCGTCTGTTGTTGACCAAACGAGGCGATACCCCTGTGGACCTCTTAAACTGACAGGGATCCATTCATAAAAACACAACCGTTGCGTAGAAATCGCTGCTGCCTACCAGTTAGTCTACTTTCTATACAATATGTGAGTGAGAGTGAGAGTGAGAGTGAGGGAAAGAAGAACAGAGAGAGAGAGAGAGAGAGAGTAGTGTACGAGCTGAGAGCGAGAGGAACGAGAGAGAGTAAACAAAAAATTCGAGCAGGCTATGAGACAGACGAGCGTGTAAAGTGAGATGAGAGAGCCTAATAATCGTGTAAAGTGGGAATGGCTATCTGTTGAATGGGACCTGCGGTATCAAGATAAAAGACTTCTCATTGATCCCTGCACTTGCTCTACTCCTGCAAGTTGGGAAAGGGAAACTGGAAATGAAAGTAGTATGAGAGAGAGAGAGTAGACAGAGGTGTGTGGATGTGGTGTGAGAGAGAGAGAAACAAAAGTGTTCTTGCGTAATGGTGAGTTAGATTGAGAAAGATCGTGTATGTGTGTTTGTCAGACGATGCTGATAAGGGTATGAGGGAGAGAGAGAGAGGGTTAGATAGATATGAAAGAGAAAGTGTTAGAATATAAATTAGAAAGAGAAAGATGTGTACGTGTGTGTGTGTGTGTCAGAGAGAGAGAGAGAGAAGTCGGCCACTGAATAGGGAAAGGCATTATGTCGGTAACAACTGCATTGTTAGATATGGAGATTGTGGAAGAAAAATAATAGCAAAAGTAAACACGCCTGAAAAGATAAATGTATAATAATAAGAAGCATAGCAAATCTGTTCCTCGTGTGTCAGAATTATACTGGTACGTATATCTGAATAGAGTATATATGAACATATGTATAGAGTGTATACTGTATAATAGAGTATATATATATGTATAGAGTGTATACTGTATGTGTGGGGCTAAACATGAGGAAGAAGGGGGACCAGAAAAGATGAATGTATAATAAGAGAAGCAGAGAGATCTGTTCCTGTGTGCCAGAATATACTGTACTTACTGTATATTAAGTGATATCTCGAGTATATATATATATATATATATATATATATATATAGATATGTATATATATATATATATATATATATATATATATATATATATATATATATATATATAGATACAGTATATATATATATATATATATATTAAATATAATTGTGTGTGTGTGTATATATATATATGTGTATGTACGTATGTATGTGTGTTTGTGTGTGTTTCACCTGACAAACATTATAATTACATTACTGTATTACGTAGATTATCTCTTACATACATATGGGTTACACGAACAAGTGTTTCAGACACCACCAGGATTCGATCCAGAAACACTCCTGATTCAGTTTACTTTAAAACCTTAAATCAACAACATTGGACAAGACATAATATTATACTGTCTCATACACACTTTACCCTATTTTTTTTTTATTTTTTTTGTTAGTCCCTACTGTAGGTAGGTGATTTATCGATAACTAGTGGGCAAATGAGGAACTATTATGTCTGCATCCTGTTATTGCCCATATTTCATAGTAAACAACATATTTGAGTCTTTGACTATTAAAACGTTGCAATAGTTGAGTGATTAATATGGAAACAGGCCAATTTCTCGCCAGCTTAGAAATTAAAAATAAATAACAAAATAAACTCACCTTTAAATGTGTCGATATAGGAGACATCTTTAGGCAGAGGGTCTTTATCCTACGTATTGTTGTATTTTTATTCTCATTAGTATTGTTATTTTCGTTTTGTTTACATAACAGACTGGAAAAAAACACAAATAATGATCATGAAAAAGTATTCCATGCACCAAATAGTGCTCTCCATTCAAGAAAACACTCTAATCTACTGTATGTTTCCTTGGATGAACATCACCTTAAGGGGATAGGGTTCATATTTTGGTCGGTTTATATATATATATATATATATATATATATATATTTTTTTTAGTTAGTTTCTTCCCTAGACCTCCATTAAGCTACACAAAAAACACCCCCTAGATTCCCCTTCAAGATAAATAAACTGAATAATATCTTCTAGTGAGAGCCAGAATAATCTGTTGAAATGCGTAATAACCCTCATGAGGTTTACAGCATGGTTCACACATGCCCGAGTCCGATCCCGAGTTTCCCTGGGTCCCCAGTTGCGGGAACTCGCGTAATGACTCGTGCATTATCACGGGAACTCGTGGGAACTCTGGGAAAGTCGTGGGTCACTCCCGGATACTCATGGGAACTCGGCTCAGGCACCCACAATTTCATCACCGCATGAAAATCTGGCCCCGAGTCATCTCAACTTCAAGACACTAGTGTTAACTCTCAGTGACTCGTGAATGCTCGTAATGACTCATAACTACCTGTAAATGACTCGTGAACACTCGCAGCAACTCGCAATTACATAAACTTAATATTAAAATGTCAAAGATCATACCTAACTAAAATATAACTTGAGAAATTATACAAGAATCATAGAAAATGAGAAATAACAAAATAATAACATACACAAATATATAAATATATGTAATACAATGATAAATCATAAAACTCAATATTATATACAAATATATATACCAATATAAATAATTTATACAGTCAGGTCTCGATATGTTATTTGTGCATCAAATGTCTGTCTGTCCATCTATGTAATGTATCTATCTCCCTTATACATTAATATAACTACTGTATGTCTTATTTGGTCTTTTTTTAATATAATATTATTATGAATCATTTCTAATGCGATGGAATTGAAAAATATATCCTTCCAGCACACAAATAATAAAATTGAAGAGTCAACAAAAGTTTCTCCTTTGTCTTTTCATAAACTTAAATCTGTCTCATTTATGTTCACATTTTATCGATCGCTTGGATCTAGCAAGTCTCTGTCTATCTATCTATCTATTGCATCTATCTATCTCCCTTATACATTAACGTAACTATGTCATATTTGGTCTTATTGTAATCTATGAATAATTTCTAATGCGAAGGAATTGAAAAATATAATATCCTTCCAGCACATGGATAAAAAAATAAATAATAAAGAGTCAACAACAGATTTTCCCTTATCTTCTCCAGATCGACACTCAGCTAATTGGTGTGACCCTTCGACCTAGGAAGATTCGCCTTATATATATATTTTTTTTAGCATGGTATATTTCGCCTTGCAAAAGTCTAAACAAAATAATGGGAGAAATATTTTTATCCGTTCAGTACCAGCGACGGCAGAGAGCCGTCAGTAGATAAATCACTCCCCCAATCCCAGCGACAGCAGAGAGCCGTCAGTAATATGCTTTCCTTGTAACTGCCAGTATCAGGCAGTACCTGGTACCACGACCGTTTGAGCACTGCTCTAGAGTTGGCAACACTTCTCAGCTTATATCCAAGCCTCTACAGGCTGGGAGAGCCAGTATTCCTCCATCTTTTGAGGTGGGAGATTGCTATATCTTTCTATTTTGGCCACATTGCTTGGGACTGGGGGGGTCTTTTATTACTGTACCCTATGGTACAGTATGGGTTAACATGTTTTTAATTGACATTTGTGTCATTTTTGCTAATTATGAGTTGGTGGAAAATGTATTCTTTAATTCCATCATATGGGAAATGATTCACTGTAGGTGAGGCATGGGACCGTATATATATGCCAGGGGCACAATGGGAGGCATTCCCGGCATACTTTCAACGCACTCGTGGGCATACTATTGAACACCCGTCGTAACTCGTAACTACTCATAAATATTAATGTCGCACTCGTGATAACTCTTAAATACTCGCAGCTACTCGTGATCCGAAAATTACCGCTAAAATTTAAATTTCCCCACACTCTCAGTACACTCGCAACACACTCGTAATGACTCGTAAAGGACTGCGAGTGTCCACGAGTCCACTCGTAGCTACTCGATGTAACTCGTGGACACTCGAGGGCACTCGTGTACACTCATGGAATTTTTAACACTCATACTCATTTCTGCCTGAGTACCCGCGACTGGTGACTCGTGGAAACTCGGGATCAGACTCGGGCATGTGTGAACTAGGCTTAAGGGGATATGGGTCAGTTTTCTGGTCCCCCTTCTTCCTCATGTTTAGCCCCTTTAGTTTTCAGAGTTTATGACGTCGCAGCTGAAGGCCGGTTCCTCCTCAAATTACAGGCTCGCTATCGCTCACCACGAAAATATCGACACCTAAATGACACGAAAAGTCTTAATATTGACAAAGAAATGGGGAGAATGGTCTTAAAATCGCCAAATTAACGAATCGAACGTTATAAACTCTGAAAACTAATCTGGCTAAACATGAGGAAGAATGGGGGCCAGAAAAGCGACCCATCTCCCCTTAAACCCCCTTGAGGATTATGACGAGTTTCAGCAGATTATTCTGGCTCTCACTAGATGATATTATTCAGTTTTGGAAGGCCCTCTGGTAATCAAAGGGTTAAGCCTATCGCAATTATCCCTCTGACGACCATAATTCCTTCCTAAACTGAATAAAGTCGTCTACTAATAGCCAGATACAAAGGAAGAAAGCTGTCCTCGTTTCTCGAAAGGGTTAATTGAGTATATGTCTACTAGAGATATCGATCTATTAATGGGAAGATATTTTTGGGAGGGAATTTGTGCTGTACAGTCTCAATCCCTAAAAGTAGGCCACCCTCGATGCTAACAATAACATTTGCTAGGGTTTTTTGAACGACGGGTAAACTTGGTTACTTGGGAACGCACTAACGAACACTCTCTGCTTGAATGAAACAAAAGCTCGAACAACCATATGAACGTTGTGTGTTTGACTGCAACAATATTGCTTATTTTCGCAGGATGTAAATTAGTTCAAGTTGTATAACTGGACACGGAATTATGCACCAGGCCTACTGACCCAAACGAGGCATATTGATTATGGTTCCAATTGATTAGGAGTAGTCATTTAAATAATTGCAGATTATAAGACATGTGTTAAGATCGTGAAGTTATTTATGTCTGTGAATCAATAGATAATACAATTACTTATATTCACTGCATTGGAGCAACTTTAGTGGTCAAATATTATTGATGACATTTAGAACAACTGGCTACCGTTTTTCAACTTTATACTATATTCCTCTCTATTGATGGTAATATATAATGTCGATATTCCTGTGTACCCTGCTAAAAAAAACTCTCTTCCCGAACCCACTTTTACATAATTTGATATTATTTTAGCTTCTATTGCTCTCTGACACTGGGTAGAGATTACCATGATTCTATAAGAAGACCTTACCCTCCTACTATGGGTTTCAGAGGCCGTGTGGCATGACTAGGAAATGGACAAGGCTACCGTGGCGTATCGGTGAAACCACCAAACCATTATTGCTCCTCCATCTACCACGGTAGTTATCACCTACCACTCAACCCTACTATTGCCTTTACATTCAAGTTATCTGTCAATATGAAATAAAGATATACAAAAAATAAGTATTTTTGTATATTTGTATTTGATATTGACACATATCTTGAATGTAAAGGCAATAGTGGGGTTAAGTGGTAGGTGATAACTACCGTGTTTGATAGAGGAGCAATAATGGTTTGGTGGTTTCACAGGTACGCCACGGTAGCCTTGTCGGTTTCCTAGTCATTCCGGTGTGACTTTAACCTCACGACACAGGGACAACTGGCATAATTTTCCACTTTTAGTAATGCACTATATTGACGAAAATTAGGGGACGGTGTGAAACAAGCTCTTGCAAAATATCATACTGATCCAACTGTTTGTTAATAAGTTATTCCCGAAAAACGATGCCACACGGCCTCTGAAACCCATAGACCGAAAAATGCACAACTCACTCTGTTCAGGCATACCACCATATATCTGGGTAAAGTGTGTGATCTTAATGCACAACTCACTCTGTTCAGGCATACCACCATATACAGGGTGATTCAGTAACACTTTTCATAAATTTAATGGCAAATTCGGGAGACAAAAATAAGACCAATTTACTCTATGACCCTTAGGGTGAGTCTTTGATATGATGGAGATATTACACCTTTAACACCTTACGAGCGGCCTATGCGGTTTATTTATGTGTACCGCCCAGCGGGGTGTTTTTAGCCAAAATAGGGCTGTTTACGTGATCATTTTCATGCCTAAATAAGACCCAGAACGTAAAACAAGTATCTATCCCTGAAAGGGCATAAACAGAGCTTTCGAATGACACCATAACGATCCTTGTATGATGGATAGTTTTCTTGCAATAACCGTGCAACGCGAGTGCAAAAAGCAGGTAATTCGAAACTTTCGGTACATAATTGAGTATGTAGCGAGTGAGAGAGGGAGGAGGGAGCTGAGATTTGTGTCAGTAGGTTCGCCGCGGTGGTCTGGAGCAGTCATACGCTCGCTAGTCTCCTGCCACCACTTGTCTCTCTCTCTCAGCCACATTACGTGCTGAAATTGCCACTCGAGTTATATCGAGCGCCGCCACATAGTCCAGCTTTATTTAACTCGACTTAAGTGGTGTGCCGCTTTTTAAGGGTTAAAGTTATTGATAGATAGAAAAGAACAAAATCTAAGGAGTGAGAATGAAAATGTCGTTGCTAACTGGCAGGGTAGCGTAACCAAGACTTGGTATCAAAATGGCTGCATACGGTAGCTGGATGCAGTTCGTTTCGCAATTTACAAAGGTACATTACTACTGTATTTGTATTATCATCATCATTATTATTAATAATCATTGTATTAGTAGTAGTAGTAGCAAGGGGAGAAGCAGGCGGCGGAGGATAAGTAAGAGGAAGAGGAGGAGGAGTAAGTTGTGGAAGAGGGGTAAGTGGAGGAGGAGGGATCTTCCTGCCGACTTGGAGCTTTGATACTCCGCTCATCTTTATGAATCTTGAATCAATCTGTACATGAATCTAAAGATTGTTTCTTTGCTTACACATGGTATGTAAATGGTTGCATATGGTAGCAGTTGTCTCAATGCTCAAAAGAACATTATCATTTTATCACCATCATCATAATTAATACTCTGCAAGCCATTTTGATACCAAGTCTTGGTTACGCTACCCTGCCAGTTAGCAACGACATTTTCATTCTCACTCCTTAGATTTTTTTTTCTTTCTATCTATCGATAACTTTAAAGGTGTAATATCTCCATCATATCAAAGACTCACCCTAAGGGTCATAGAGTAAATTAGTCTTATTTTTGTCTCCCGAATTTGCCATTAAATTTATGAAAAGGGTTACTGAATCACCCTGTATCTGGGTAAAGTGTGTGATCTTAGTACACAACTCACTCTGTTCAGGCATACCACCATATATCTGGGTAAAGTGTGTGATCTTAATGCACAAGTCACTCTGTTCAGGCATACCACCATATATCTGGGTAAAGTGTGTGATCTTAATGCACAACTCACTCTGTTCAGCATTACCACCATATATCTTGGGTAAAAAGTGTGTGATCTTAATTGCACAAACTCACTCTGTTGTCAGGCATACCACCATATATCTGGGGGTAGAAAGTGTGGTGATCTTAATGCACAATCACTCTGTTCAGTCATACCACCATATATCTGGCTGGGTAAAGTGTGTGAATCTTAATGCAACAACTCACTCTGTTTCAGGCATAGCCAACCATATACCTGTGCTTTAAAGTGTGTGATCTTAATGCACAACTCACTCTGTTCAGGCATACCACCATATATCTGGGTAAAGTGTGTGATCTTAGTACACAACTCACTCTGGTCAGGCATACCACCATATATCTGGGTAAAGTGTGTGATCTTAATGCACAACTCACTCTGTTCAGGCATACCACCATATATCTGGGTAAAGTGTGTGATCTTAATGCACAACTCACTCTGTTCAGGCATACCACCATATATCTGGGGTTTAAGTGTGTGATCTTAGGCACAAACTCACTCTGTTCAGGGCATACCACCCTATATCTGGGTAACGAGTGTGTGATCTTAAATGCACAACTCACTCTGGTCAGGCATACCACCATATATCTGGGTAAATAGGGTGTGATCTAAATGCCACAAACTGCTGTTCAGGAAGTACCACCATATATATGGGAAAAGTGTGTGATCTTAATGCACAACTCACTCTGTTCAGGCATACCACCTGTTACGACCGGGGTTACGAATAAAACAAGGGCACTTAAAGATTGGACTAGTAATAGGGC
>CM064547.1:39069788-39092288 GCA_032716605.1 Paralithodes platypus
GATATAAAGTAATGTGAACATCTCTATAATGATCACATTTTCGTTAGTAAGAAACCTAAATTCAGCCTCATTATAAAACGAACGCTTTGGTTACTTGCCATAAAACTCAAAATTGTATAGACAAAGCTTCTATATACATCATCGTTATATAAATATTTACAGTATATGCTTTGTTTGCAGTTTTACAATGTTGTGTCTGTATATGCTAACACATAGTACAACTATGTGTATAAGGGTGTGGCAACGTCAGGTAAATATGAAATATGATGATTGTTAACAATTAACCAGCCTAAAATAATACATAATGAGGGATAATGAGAGTTGTTATGTAACTATTGCCAGCCCTTCCCTGTACCTCTTAACAAGTCATTATCTCCTCTCCCCTTGTTTCACCTAATTACAAAACAAAATAAATGTTTATCTCAGCTAATGAAAGAAGAAAACACCACTGTATTTTACTATCTATGAGCCCAAATTATTTCATAAGCTCTTCTTCCAGAGTATTCTGCCCTAGAAAAAAAAAATGTTTCTCATATATAACACTTTTAAGTTGCCCGAGTGGGAAGCAATATATATATTATATTGTTTTTGTTCTATGTGAGTGAGGGAGACAACAGGCAGAACTGCCTGTAGCGAGTGCCTCCCTCAGAGTTGAAAGAGTGACAGGGCCAAAATCAAGGGACGTTTGAGCCAAAATACCTGGACAAACGGACTTTGAAGCAATTTAAGTCATAGGAAGAGGGCAAGACTGATTCTGGGAGAGAGTTCCAGAGCTCAGCTGTTGAATAGAAGAAAGTCTGAGAGTAACGTTTCACTCTTGGGTTAGAGAGTTGCACAGAGTAGGGGTGGGATTGGGTTGCACGACAAATATAATGTGCCCTACATAGAGGTGGTATACACTGGAAGAGCTCTGAGGAACACTGATTATTATAGTAGCGATAGAATAGCGAGAGAGATGCAACATTGCGGCGGAGAGAGAGAGAGATTACAGAGAGTTGGTGAGTGGACAGGAGTTAATGATACGAAAGGCCTTCCTTTCCACTTTGTCTAGAAGTGTGGTGTGAAAGGATCCTCCCCACACATGTGAACAATACTCAATACAAGGACGCACTGTGTCCCTGTACAGAGCAAGAAGCTGTGCAGGGGTAAAGAACCCCTTGAGGCGGATGAGCATACCCAGCTTCTGGGAGGCTGCCTTAGCAAGACTGGTAATATGGTCCTTCCAAGTGAGAACAGAAGAAAAATACACACCAAGAATATTGAGAGAAGATATAAGACTGATTATTGTATTGTTGAAGAATAAGGGATAGTCCGCTGGGAGTTTTGGACAGGTAGATAGATGGAGAAATCGGATTTTAGAATAATTAAAGGCAATAAAGTTTTCTCTCCCCCAATTGGAAATAGTAGTTAGATCACAAGTTAAGTGTTCTATGGCTTCATTAAGTTTGTCTTTGAGGGATTGCTGGCTGGGCCGTTCAGGAAAACTAATTGAGAAGTGTAAGGTAGAGTCGTCTGCGTATGAATGGATGGGACTGGAGGTACAGTTGAGATGATCATTTATGAAAATTAGAAAAAGAATGGGAGATAGGACAGAGCCCTGAGGAACACCGGAGTTGATAGGATGAGGAAGTGAGCGAGGGCCGTCCACAACCGCAGCTATGGAACGGCCGGAAAGGAAATTAAAGACAAAGGCACAGATGGAGGGATAGAAACCGAAGGAGGGTAGTTTAGACATTAAAGATTTGTGCCAGACTCTATCGAAGGCCTTCGATATGTCTAGAGCAATAGAAAAGGTCTCACCGAAGTCCCGAAAGTTGGAAGACCAAGAGTTAGTAAGATATGAAAGAAGATCACCAGTAGAGCGACCCTTGAGGAAGCCATACTAGCACATCTGAGAGTAAATTATGGGAAAAGAAATGCTTAAGAAATTTCGAAGCAAGAATAGTTTCAAAAACTTTAGAAATACAAGAGATGAGAGCAATTGGACGATAGTTGGAGGGTTGAGAGCGGTCACCCTTCTTTGGGACAGGTTGAATGAGAGCAAACTTCCAGCATGAAGGGAAGACGTTAGAGGAGAGACAGAGACGAAAAAGTTTGCCTAGGCAGGGGGTCAGTACAGAAGCAGTTATATATATATATATATATATATATATATATATACTGTATATATATATAGGGTGTGTGTGTTTTTTTTGTGGGGGGTCTTTTTTTTTGTTTAGGCTTGCTGAAGGTCTAACTAAGAACTATAAACTAAATAAATAAATAAACCAAATAAATCATCATTACCCCCATAACGTTTGCATAATACAGAACAGAATGAAGTCTTGCAAATAATATAAATATATTTGTAACTAATAGATCCTAAATTTGACCAATGCTACATGTTATTGCAACCAGAGTTCACAGGCTTAACCCTTTCCGACATATGACGCGATTTTGAGCATATTGGGGATACTTTAACCCTTCTTTGGCGGCGCCCGGCTATTGTCGAGGGAAATAAATGTGGCCTATGTGGCGGGTCACGACTATTGTCGAGTGCAATTTTGAGCACGTAATGTGCTCTGAGAGAGAGCGGAGCGGTAGGAGGAGCGTAGGTTACCTCATGACCGCTCGCCACGGTGGCCGTGGAGCTACTGAGATGTACTCCTTTGTACTCCACACTCTCTCACTCGTTTCACACGTAATAATGTAAGAAAATTACCGTATTTTACTGATTTTGCCCTTCGGTTGCACGATCGTTGCAAGACAACCAGTGATTGTAGAAGGATGGTTCTGGTGTCATTGGAAAGCTGAATTAACGTCCTTTCAGGGATACATACTTGTATTACGCTCTGGCTCTTCTTTATGCATGAACACGAGCACGGAAACAAGCTCGTTTACGGTAAAACCCCCCGCTGGGCGGCACAGTCAAATATACTCCACCACCCGCTCTTTGAGTGTTAAAGCCTTTGTTACCATCAGGGGTATTTAGAAATTTGTAGTTTAGTTACTTCAACCTCTGCAGTTGTCCTTGAGTTAGCTGTGGGCAGAAAACTAATTTTGGAGAGGTAAGTAGAGTGAGAGAACAATTTCTTATTGCTAATCTGGCAACCTCTGCATCATAAATGCGTGAAAGGTTAATCCTTGAGAGTAGCCATTACACGAGCCTGGTGCAGCTTACATTACCACCACACTAATGGGTTTATAATGGCTGCCACAAATATATCACCACACACACACAAATTAGTCACATACCGGGTAACATAATAGGTGGCGTTAGTCTGGCACGTTCGATCATTTTGGAAGCAGGCAGACTAGATTTTATACAAGATTGTTTAATGTTTATCGGTTAAGGGAGGATACATGTCGTTTTTCTAGATCATCTTCCCCCTCAAGTTTAGCCCATTAGTTTTCAGATCATACAACATTTGCCCGATTAGTTTGGTGATCTTAAGACTGTTGGCCCCATTTCTTTTCAATATTATGATCTTTCCTGCCATTTAGATGTAAATTTGTCCTGGCGAGCCTTAGCGTTCCTGTAATTTTAGGAGGAATCGGGATTCGGCCGGAGCATTCTACCAAAAATTTTACAAATTTATCTCCAAGGTGGGTCGTGGAGGTGATTTTTAAAACTTGATGGAGGTCCAGCGAGGAAACTAAAAAATATATCTATAAATATATCAATAGACCAAAATTGATAGCCTACTCCCTTAATATTCCTGATCTTTATTGAATTTAGCAATCTTTACTCTAATGTAACCTCTTCACCACCATTACCTAGTTTTCATCGCATTTGGTTACCATTAGAAGTTTTTCTCTAATGTGTATTATACCTATACGACTCAAACGGTTGCCTTCGATCTCCATAAACCTTCTTCGTAACATAGGTCCTTCTTCAACTGCATAAACTCATCTAAACATAGCCAAAATCAAGGGTAGAAATGGGTCATGGGTCTGAAGGGGTTATAAGTGAAGTTGTGACATGGACATTATGAAACGTTGCAAACAAAAAAAGGGGATGGATTAACCCTAGGTGTACCGGAAACGTCTTTTTAATCTTATTGTAGCTTTATTTACATGATTTTATTAAACCTAATTAAAATAATGATATACAGTATAGTATGTAAAAGGATTTAATGAGATTGTCTGTAGCCTAATTTTTTTTTTTTGTTTTTTGTCTATATTCCAACTACTGAGTACCCTCTCGGGCATAGGCTGATAGCTTGCACACTCTACCGCTGAACACGGTGAGGCCCGTGAGGTATTGTTCCAGTCTAGGGAGTGAGACATGCGAAGCACCTAATCATGGCTCGAAGCTACTATCTCTGAAGCCGCTTCGCCTCTGTGCCTCACAGTCTCAGCCCCCAGACTCGGACCCTCACTCTCAGAACGCCACCTATTGAGCAATTAACTCACTAGGCATTGCCCCCCTATAGCATATTTTGAATATGGGAATATTCATACAATGCTATTTAATCAGGGAACAATGAGGATATTTTGTTTGGCATTTCGGTGTGCTGTGGTAATGCACTGAAACTAGGTACAGCACAAATTCCGCCCAATAATATCTTCCCATTGACATATTGGCATTCGAAACCGGGTCCATTGGATTATCAGTCCAGTGGCAAGACCAGTCTGCCGCTTTATAAACTGAATCGTTTAATAGGTGCCAGAATATAATAACATAGATGTCACCGGTATTGGATGGCTTATGCCTCAATACTTCATCATCACATTAAGGGGGGATGCACGTATTTATTTGCTCATTAATGTATAACTATTATTGTTTTAGTTTCTTCCCTAGACCTCCATCAAGCTTAGAAAAACACCTGCCCAAAACCCTCCTTCAATATGAATTTGTAAATTTTTTGATAGAAAAATGTCCCGGCCGAAGGCCTGTTCCTCTTAAATTACAGGCACGCTATCGCTTGCCAGGAAAAAAATAGACACCTAAATGACGCGAAAAGTCTTGATATTGACTCAGTAGCCGTGGTATCTCTCAGTGTGTGTATCGGTGCACCGAGTCTAACGCCTTCTTAAGATCAACATAAGCTGCAACCAGCACTTTTTGAAACTCACGTCTGCGTTCCACAAGAACCCGGAGTGCCAGAATCCGGTCAAATGTTGACTTCTTGTGAGTAAATCCAGATTGCTCAGGTCAATGCTCTTTTAGCAGGTAGCCTCAGATTCGCACCAGTAGAAAATGGGCGAAGACATTGCCTGGCACACTGAACAGTGTTAATACCACAGTAATTATTGCAGTCCTGGTGGTCCCCTTTCCTTTTCAAGATAGGGTTGACCATACCCTTTTTCCCATCAAGAGGAATGGTACCAGTCTGGCATACAGCAGTCAGGACTGCATGTAACCCATGGACCATGGACTCACAACCGGCTTTCAGCAGTTCACCAGGAATACCACAAATATCAGGAGCTTTCCCACCCATCACCTTAGCCACGGCCTCCCTTACATCAGCAAGGGAGGGAGGGTCTTCATTAATTAGTGGAACAGGCACTGGTGGTTGAAGTACACTGGAAAAAGCTTTTTGTATGGAGCACTGACCATGTACACTCACGGCGGTAAGTCGTAGACCAGGGCTGTGCCAAAGTCCTAGCCACACATTGGCAGCAGGTTCGAACAATTTCTATCTTTGCTGGTTCAGCGGGCACGACGCCAGTGAAACAAGTGCATTGATAGTGAATATTATTCACTATCAATTCACTTGTTTCACTGGCGTCGTGCCCGCTGAACCAGCTAAGATAGAAATTGTTCGAACCTGCTGCTATCCATAAAATGGATAAATAAATAAATAAATATATCGGAATACAATAATTACTATTACTGCTTTCTATTGTATTGCAGTTACATATGTCTATACATACGCAACTGTATATGGGCGGAGCTTAATAATAATATAAATTAAAATAATATAAAATAAATAAATCAGAAAGACAGTCAGGACTGTCCTAGGACGACTGTCTTTCTGATTTATTTATTTTATATTATTTTAATTTATATTATTATTAAGCTCCGCCCATATACAGTTGCGTATGTATAGACATATGTAACTGCAATACAATAGAAAGTAGTAATAGTAATTATTGTATTCCGATATATTTATTTATTTATTTATCCATTTTATTATATCTTTGTTTGTGGTGCCTTACAGTTGAAATGCTACGGTTTGCAATACAAACATCAGATTATAACGTGCATTGAAACTCCAGTACTTAGGTAGACAACATAATACAATATCAAATCTGTTAACGTGCGTTTGTTAATGGGGAACATCAAAGTAACCTCAGATTCGCTGATGACAGTTTATCCTAACGACCAGATGGAGGGATGAGATCGGTAACTTTGCTAAAGTAGGGTGGAACAGGAAAACATCTGACCAGCTAGATTATAAACGTTTTGGACTAACTAAGGCTGCTGATGGTGATTATGATAATACAATAATAGAAACAATAATACATAACTACTGTTAATGTAAAACTACAAATATAATATTATCCTACCGTAGGTCAATTTCCATGTATACAATAAACTCACGTGACAACAGGTAGTTAGTAAAAACAGGTCTTAGGAGAATATGAACCCTTAAATATTGCTAAACCTGCACATCAGGACATTGGAGTCCCATTTGAGAACCTTGAACCTTGTTTTGTGTAAGCACATTATCTCTCGCTCTCTCTCTAATGTCAGATACTACAAATGTCAGATACTACAAATGTCAGATACTACAAATGTCATACTAAAAATGTCAGATACTACAAATGTCAGATACTACAAATGTCAGATACTACAAATGTCAGATACTACAAATGTCATACTAAAAATGTCAGATACTACAAATGTCAGATACTACAAATGTCAGATACTACAAATGGTATACTGAAAATGGGCTCCCAAAACAATAAATGCGAATATCCCATGCAAGGAGAAAAAGTAGAGCGTATCACAGATAAAAGACCAAGTTAAAAACTAAAATATAAAAGCAGCTAACTAAGCAAACAGAGCATAATGCTCATTGTCATAGTAAGACATATTGCACCATTATACAAAAGTATTGTGAGGCTGTATCTGGAGTATGTTGAGATTTTTTTTTTCTTAAAAAATAGACCACACAATGAGAGATTAGGGGAACTATCTCTTTTCGGTAAACCAAGGAGAATAAGCGGCGCATGATTGTGTTTTAAGATTCTGAAAAGATTTAGTAACATAAATTCCAATAATCTACTTAAGATAGTCAAGGAAAGTTCCACAAGAGGAAACAAATTAAACTTGTAGGCAGGAAAGTGAACCTAGACACAACTAAAAATGTCTTCACCCATACTATAATTATTGGTGAGTGGAATGAGCTCCCTAATTAAGTTATAGACAGTGCCTCAACATACACATTTTAAAATAAAGGTTAGACTCACAAGAGTTGGTCTGGAGTAGGAAATTATTACTGACAAGAGAACCTAGCAGAAATTAACACAGTTTTCAATTGAAGAGAAGAGAAACAAAAGAGATTGAGGTAAGCATTACTTTTTGTTTTGTCTATATTCTAACTACTCCCCCTGGGCATAGGCTGAACATTCCACCGCTCAACACGGTGAAGCCCGTGAGGTCTTGTTCCAGTCTGGGGAGTGAGACATGCGAAGCATCCATCATGGCTCGAAGCAGCTCCATCTCTGAAGCGGCTGGTTGCTTCGTTCAAGTGCTTCACCATCTCACCCTCCAGACTCGGACCCTCACTCTCAGAACGCCACCTATTGAGCAGTGAACTCACTAGGCATTGTCCCCCTGTAACATATTTTGAATATGGGAATATTCATACAGTGTTATTTAATCAGGGAACAATGAGGGTATTTTTTTGGCATTTCGGTGGGCTTTGTGGTAATGCACTGATACTAGGTACAGCACAAATTCAATCAATAAGGGTAGGTTTTATATATAATTTATTTTGTATGTTTTTACTTATTAGTTTCTAAGTTTCCTCCCTAGACCTCCATCAAGCTTAAAAGAACATCCCCAAGATCGTCCTTCTAGATACATTTGAAAATTGTCTACCGAAAAATGTTCCGACCAAAGGCCCCTTCCACCTAAGTTGCACGCTCCCTATCGCTCGCCAGGAAAAAAGCGACACCTCAAAGATCGATCATTAAAGTCGACATTCATGCACTTCTCGTGTTGTCTAACCCATGTTTTCCCTCAAAGAAACGGGATAAAGAAGGAATAACGTAGTATATGATGACATAGTGTATCAAGTCTTCAAATAGACACTAACAAATCTTGTGTTGTTCTCTTAATTTTCCGTGGCAATAAGTTAATTATTACAAGTATAGCACAAAGCTGTATATGCAATGCATCGCCACGGGAAGATTAAAAACGCTGTAGAGGAGCTTTTTGTGAATATTTAAAGTATTTATGCCACAATTCAATATACAATTTTCATATACTGTATACCCCAATGTCTCTTATAGTAAAGAAAACAAGGGTCAATTTGAAAACAAACAAAAAACACGTAAAACTGCCAGGCCTTTTATAAGAGGATATTTTTGTGCCTTTTTAGCCAATTTTAATTTACAAAAAGACAACGTTATATAGTGTATGAGGAAACATTTCATGAATACTTAAAAAACACACCAGAAAACATTCTATAACTCTTCTTTTCCTCCCATGATGTTGAGTGGAATTTGTAGTTTTGTGTAAGAGTTCTGGGAGTCCCTTTGAAGTATTAATACCATGTTTTATCATACACGTGATAGTTTATTTCCTATCCTTAGCTTATTAAATAAAAACATTGCTAAACATGACGAAGGACGCAAACTTGTCGGCTTTAATGAGCCATAGCTGCAAATAAGTGACCCCATGAGCCTATGTCTATAGATGTATTTTACTTAGAATGATTCAATTTCTCTCTCTCAAAAAAAAAAGAAAATAAAAAAAAATAAAAGTGCCACAGGGGTGGTAGCTAAATTTGAATGAGGTTGACGCGGTTCAGGTAGAGTAAGTGAGCCAAAGAATTGGTTAACCCTCCAGCCCCTGGCCCCTATGCTCCCCCGTATACCTTGGTACCGGGTGTTTCGGCGATTATTGTGCTATGTTAATTCAGCTGAAACTTAATAAAGACATCATGGATTATTATGAATAAAACACCAAAATGTTTGTCGTACCTTCGTCTGTAAAATGGCGTTGAGTAGACATCTCTAGCCTAAGTGGTTGCAGAATGGCGAGTGTAAGAAGGAGTGTGTTTTTCCGCGAGAATTTCTTGTCGCGTTCGGATGCCTCGCCCCTACTCCGGCTAATACGCACCTAGTCGCTCGTCGCACCAGAGGTTTTGCGTCTGATAGGCGATTTTAGTGTTTGATGTTGTTAATTGGATGTTTGTTGAGAGTTTTAGAGTTAGTTTGAGGACAATCATATAAAAGTATGTGTATTAGGGCGTCACTGTCACTGATATTGCTCATTTTCACCCGATACCGTACTTTGTATTACTAATTGGGTTTGCTCATTTTCACTCGATACCGTACTTTTTATTACTATTCGGGCTAAGTTATTGTAATATTATGCACTGATTATTCATAATCACAGGTGTTTATCATCAATGTCGGTCGCCCGGGGCAGCTTGCGTAGATAAGGGACACAATGGCCGCCCAGAAAACTATGAGTCACAACGCTCACCCTCACTCGAGCTCTCCCACTCGCTCTCTTTACCCACTTCACTCTCTTCACCTTCACTAGCTTCCGTGACACCTGTTTCCTCACCTTCAGGATCTGCATCGCTCTCATGTTCACTGGCAAATCCCTTCAACTCAGTTTCTTCGTCACTAGTACAATATGCACTCGATGCGTAACGAGACGAATGGCCACTGTTCATCTCGTCAACATCACTGTCAAAATCTAGCTCATGCAAGTTCTATCTGTTCCTCCCGGAGAAAGAACATCCTTGGCGAGGGGCCGTCGGGTAATACGACGAGCAGGGGCGGGCGTCGTAGGAGGCACGGAATCGGACACAGTCGAATCAATTTTTTTGGTAGTATCCATGATGGCGTCGGGGTAAATACTAATGCTGTGGTGTAGTTCGAGCGTGGTGGCGCTGTGTACCGTTTGTCAACAAACAAAATTTACGCGCGTTTCGAAAGCAAAAATTCAAGCAATGGAGCTATTCAACCCATCCGGGCTCCACGGGGCTAATTTGTCTTGTCTAATTTGTCCTCAGAGCCCAACCGGGTACTGAGGGTTAACAACAAATCACACTTAGCCCACCGTCGTCCAATATTGTAAATCAACTTAAATCTTAGTATCAGTGTGCTAATCCTCACTTTGCCCCAGCTTTAAGCAGATGACAAAAAAATAAACACCCTTCTCTCGCCACCACTCTTCAGCATCGAGGTACATCCAAGTTCATTAGTCTAGTAGATAAGCCTGTTGGTAATGGCTGAGAAACAAGTGACATTTTATCCACCACTACTCTAAACTATCCCAGCATGATCCATAAATTTCCACACCACTAGTTAAGCCCAAGTTTCACCAGCACCTATCATATTTATTATAGACCACCAGAATGTCAAACCTCTCACACCACCACCCTCAATGTCTCAGTGCATTCTACCTCTCAATACTAGGTGCAATTCTCCAATCAACACAATAAAATATCCCAATGCAACCTAATTCCCAGTGCCAGTAACCAGTTCCGCTTTTCTACCAATTTGAAATAGGCAAACACAGGTACAATTCAAGCACCATCACCCTCAAGTACTTCAGCACAGCCTGGACCTTTGTACCAATAACTATGTCCCAGTTCACAATAGATACATAACAAGGCACTCTTCGCCAGAATAACCAAGATAACAGTGCCAGTTGTTAAGCTCCAATTTACCAGTTCCCAATAAGTCAGGATTGAGGCACTTCGCCAACTCCGAATCGCCAATATCCTAGTACAAACAAGATATCAGTTATAGAATACGCTAAGCCCCAGTTTGAAATATGCCAAAAGCAAGACATGTATCGTATAAATACGATAGAATATGACTCTTTTGTGATCTTGTATGTCTCTGTGACGTCACGATCTCTCCTACAGCACGACGTAGGACGAGTAGATCGTATATTATAAGATTGTAAATAAGTTAAGTTATAAAAGGCCTAATATGCTATTAAGCAATATTGCCATGGTCTTATGTAGTATATATGAATTTATCGTATATATTAATATAATTTATCGTATAGAGCAACCTAAATGCGGTACGATAATTTGGGCTCCTGGCGGTTTGCCAAGGCAGCAAGGTGTGCTTTTGAGGTACGCCAGAGCCTTCACGAACACCAACCAGTTAACATCTAATTTTCCGCCCTCAGTTGATCGTGCTTTTGTGCCTCTAATCACAATACACATACAGCAATACACACAACTACACCATCACGACGCTCTCATCGACATCATGACTGACTGATAGATAAGCATAATAATCATGTCCATTCCCATGTAATCATTTATTCTTTCTTTAACTTGACTCGTGTCTTGGGACCGAAGTCTCGTTCCCCATTGTCCACCGCCATATTGGGTAAAACGTTCTCCCCTTGCCTCATTGCCACGTGGAACTATTGGTGAGTTAATTCCTGGCTAATATTAACCCTTATAACCTTACCCTATATATACATTTATTATGTGAGACCTTTGGATATAAATTAGCTTGTTTCAGATTGAATTCAATTTAGATATAGAGTAGTTTTTATTTAGATTGATTTTATTTGATTCATTATAGCTTAGTAATATTTAACTTCCATTGATAGTTTGCCACATTGGTGCCCAGACCCGGGAATTAGCTACCAGTAAGGGATTTTAAGGCAATGAACAAGGGGACATATAACAGGATGCAGGAACAACTCTATGGTAAACTGGCAAGGCTAGCCAAGCGATGGTTAGAGCCGGAATGCAGGGTCACATCGTTGCACCTGCCCAAGTTCTGCTTCCCACCCATCGTCTTTCCCCAATAATTTTCTTTTCCGTTTCAGACTTCCTGTGACATATGACCTGACCTAACATTTTTTCTTGTTCAATATGATCAATTAGTAGGTATTGCTATTTAGTGTACTATTTTTTCTCCATAACATAGAAGTCCGCCGGTTGGCGTCTCTTAACCCGTGGAGCCCCGGCTAGTTTTGTAATGTTTGCGCACCAGAACCCGGCCGGTTTTCAAAAAATGGTTTTATTCCAGAAACAATAGCGAATGGGTTAGGAATGAAGGAAAAACCACGAAAAACCGCTCAAAAAGCTTAAAAAATGGTCCTACAGAGCCCCCGAAAACGGATTTTACAAGAGTAAAAAATTGAAGGCAATTATCCCAAAAAACAGGTTATTGCGCGCTCGCGCGCACGCACGTGGACTTTGAGAGTTTTCAACCATCGGCACGGTTGCGTGGGATACGTACACAGTTCCCATACAAATCTGAGCCCTCTTGAGTGGCTACACCTGAGGTTACGGTCGGCGCAATTAGGGTGACGCGTCAGGCGCGTCTCTGGGGCTGTGCGCTACATACATCGCCGACGCGTCAGACGCGTCGCTGGGGCTGTACGGGTTAAGTAGCCTATTATTTGGCCGTTGTTTTTGTGACATAATATTTAGATACATAGCCTATAGGCTCGCAAGCAAAATGGATAAAAACGGTAAAGAGACACCGTCTAGTGGGGTGCTGATCAAAGCCCCTAAAAATCGAAGGGCGGGACTTCGGGGAGTAATAAATAGGCTAATTGTGGACGTCAACACTTTCATCACTACTGCTGAACTAGAGGAATTGGAGGCTAGATTAGAAAACGTCCAGGTTACCCACGGTCGTATTACGGCTCTGAGTGAGGTGATTGTGGCTGCCATGACAGAGGAGGAAGAGATTGTTACAGAGTGTGATAATCGCGCCCTCTATGACGAACCTGTCTTTAGAGCGAAGTACCTATTACAGCGTGCTGTCGCAAGTAAGAAGGGAGGCGATGATGAGGCCCATAGAAGGTCTGACCCAAAACATACTGTACACCTCCCAAAGCTCAATCTTCCTACATTTGGGGGCAAGTTAACCGAGTGGTTAGCTTTCTGGGACGTATTTCGGTCTACGGTTCATGAATCCTCTTTGGATAATGTCCGCAAGTTTCACTATCTGAAGGGACAAATGGAAGGAGAGGCCTTACATTTAATAGAGGGTTTTGCAGTAGTGGGTGGTAGTTATCTTGAAGCGGTACACTTATTAGAGTCCACATACGGGGATAGAGAGCAGTTGAAGATGGCCCATGTCGTTGCCTTGTTGGGGCTCGCAGAACCACAGTATAAGGTTGATGAGTTGACAAACTTCAGGGCAAATATGGAGTGCCATACTCGATCGCTAGATACCCTAGGGCTTACCACGCAGGAAATGATAGTCATTATCTTGCGTCAGAAGCTTCCTATGGCAATACTTGATAAGGTAAGATCATTTGAGCTGGGGGAGTTCAAAACTCAGTTCAGTAAGGAGATCAATAATCTACAGTTGAACAAAGGGAGAATGTATGAGTCGGGAGGGAGTGAGAATGTGGAGAAGAGGGGAACAGTAAGCATGACAGTGGGGACTAAAGTAAAGAAAGAGGGTGTGTATAAGAAACCTGCTCAGATTCTATGTAAGCTATGTAACAACAAACATAAATGGAGTTTCTGCATAAAATCCCCAACAAATGAGACAAAACTAGCACAGGCGAAAAGATTGAAGCTATGTGTATGTTGTCTAAGTAAAGAACATGGTAAGCAGGGACAATGTACTTCTACATACTTAAGGCCCTGTCGGCACTGCAAAGGACATCACTTTGATAAGTTGTGTCCTACAGCAGATAAAGTCAAAGATGTCAAAAATGAGGGTACTACAACTGTAGCACTAGGTAGCACGCAAGACACCACTATATTGCCCACAATACAGATTCCCATGGAAGGTAATGACAGTAACAAAGTTTGTCGGGTACTTCTAGATCAAGGGTCTCAACGTTCCTTTATAAAGAGGTCCGTACTAGTGGGACTGAAGCACCGAATCGTAGGGGCTGAGACTCTTCGATTACAGGGCTTCACAGGGGTTACTGATAAACAAGACTACGAGATAGCGGAGATTTCATATTTCTATCGTAAAAACCGGTACTTTATGACTTGTATCGTAGTAGACACCCTACCAGAATATGTATCTGTGGGTGTGAAGAAGGTGGAACACGCATTACGTAGCAAAGGGGTTAACTTGTCAGATCCCATGGGAAATCAGAGTGAGGTGCATGTTCTACTTGGTGTGGATCATTATTATGAAGTAGTATACCCATGATTTAAAAAGATGTGTGGTGTAATTTTAATCCCCACTAAATTTGGATACTGCATGAGCGGAAAGGTGCATACTACACAGACAAAGGTTCTGGTCGACACGGTCTCGATATATAGAGTCAATGTAACCGCGGCAGAGGAGTTGGGAAGGGAGGATTCCCAACCTAGTGACCCTAAGATGGCTGCCGAGTTCGACCTGGAACGACTGTGGAGATAGGATCACATAGGCATTAATCCTATGGAGACTGATTATGACTCGGAAGTTGCGCTACAAAGGTTTGACGAGTCTGTGTGCTACTGTGCCTCAGACAAGCAATATAAAGTTAGTTTACCTTGGAAGAACAGTGAGATAAGCCTGCCTACCAACTATGGTTTGGCATTAGGTCGCTTGCGCGCATTGCAGCGGAAATTGTCTAACGAACCGAGCACGCGCCAGGCGTATGACGATGTATTTCGGAGTTATGAGGATAGGGGCTTTATAGAGAGAGTCGATGTCAAGGAACCATGTAAGAAGGGTAGGGTTCACTATCTGGCCCATCATGGGGTAAAGAAAGACAGCGTCACCACACCAATACGGGTGGTGTATGACTATTCTGCCCACCAAAGGACAACAACCCAGTCTAAATGACTGCCTGTTGACAGGTCCGTCCATGGTGTCGGACCTGTCCCAACATCTATTGCGGTTTAGGCTGGGAAAGTACGCCTATACCAGTGACATCGAGAAAGCATTCTTGATGGTCAAGCTAAAGGAGGAAGATAGAGATGTTACCCGCTTTCTTTGGTTCAGCGACATTAGCGACTCTGAAAGTCCCATCATAATATACCGTTTTCGGGTTATACTCTTTGGGGCCACTTGCTCGCAGTTTTTGTTAAATGCCACAATCAGAAAACATCTAGCTGACACTCATGAGGACACAAGTAAACTATCTCGCGGATTATACATTGACAATTTGCAGGGTACTAGCGATAGTCAAGATGATTTGTTGTATGTATACTGGCAAGCACGCAGATTGTTTGCGGATGCACATCTATTTCTCCGCGAGTGGGTTACTAATAGTGAAGATCTTCAGAGTTTAATACAGGTGGATGGTACGGCATCTCTTAACCAGGAAAAGTCCAGAAATTTGGGGATGATCTGGCAACCTAAACATGACATACTAACTTTTCAAACAAGGTCTTTTGCTCAGCAGACAGGAGCGCACACAAAAAGAAGTCTGTTGAGCAAAGTTGCGCAATTTTTTGATCCTTTGGGTCTAGCATTACCTGTTACCATAAGAGCTAGGATTCTAATGCAGGAAGTTTGGAGACGTAAAATAGGATGGGATGACAGCTTGCCCGAGGACCTGAATGACCGAGGGACATTGTTGTTGAATGAATATGCCATCCTATGTACTAAACCTATACCTCGTAAAGTGGCGGCGTTCGGTGACGTTACGTTACACACGTTTTGCGATGCTAGCGCCACGGCATACGGGGTAGCCATATATGTTGTTACTTCATTTGGGGCACATTTAGTTACAGCCCGGGCCAAGGTAGCCCCGGTTAAAAAGGTAACTATCCCTAAAATGGAATTGACTGCCATGCTGCTATTAGCACGTCTGGTGCAACATGTACGCACAGCATACGAGAGCGAATTAAATATTGAAATCGTTCATGTATGGTGCAATAGTCAGGTCGCACTCAACTGGATACATAGCAAGAAGTCTCTGCCAGTTTATGTGCGGAATAGTGTAGATGAGATTAGAGCCCTTTTGCCAGACGTTGCTTATCATTATGTAAATACAAAGGAAAACTCTAGTGATCTCATAACTAGGGGTATAACGGCTAGCCAGTTAATGAAGTCCGAATTGTGGTGGCATGGTCCAAAGATGCTGCTCCATGAAAGTGAATGGACGATATGGCATGCTGTTGGTGAGGGACTTCTGCCACTGGAAACAGTGGCAGTTACAGCCCAACCAAATGAGCCACCGGGTCCTATCATAAAGTGGGCAAGATTCGGTGACTATAATAAACTAGTCAGAGTTGTAGCTTGGGTGTTGCGATATGTATCCAATCTCAAGCTTAAAGTAACGGGCCAACTCTGCAACAGGGGTCACAACATTGATGCTCGTGAATTTAAAGCAGCTGAAGTAACTTTGATCAAATGGGTTCAAATAGAAACCTTTTCCAATGAATTAGAATCCTTGAAAAGCTCGAATAAGACATTAATGCCTAATATAGTGCGTCAACTAAGGTTGCACCTAGACAATGGCCTCATCAGGTGTGAGGGTCGCCTGAAGTGGTCGGGTGTACCAGACGGCACAAACCGACCTATACTTATGCCAACAAGACATCACGTTACTGATCTATTGATCATACGTGCACATAGGGAAGTAAAACACTACGGGGTATGTCATATTATATCAAATTTACGTCTCACATGGTGGATACCCAGAGTTCGACAAGTAGCTCGACGCGTAGTGAGAAAGTGTGTAATATGCCAGAAACTAAAGGGTAAACCATATGCAACTGGACCAGCTCCACCCCTACCTGAATGCCGTGTAAAGCACGTAGAACCTTTCCAAGCGGTAGGATTAGATTACACAGGGGCATTGAATACGAGGGAGAGTGAGAAGGTTTATATATTATTGTTTACCTGTGTGACATCTCGAGCGGTACACCTAGAACTATGTGATAATATGTCTAGCGAAGAATTTATGCTGGCGTTCAGACGGTTTTGTGCCCGTCGTTCATTCCCTCAACTCATTCTTAGCGACAATGCTCCCACTTATGTCCAAGCATCAAAATATCTAAAGGATATGAGTAGTGATCCTACTATCATCACTTTTTTGGGAGAGAAGAAGTGCGAATGGAGGTTAATTCCAGTTAAGGCACCTTGGTTTGGTGGCATGTGGGAACGATGTGTCGGCATAGTAAAGTCAGGACTAAGAGCGGTTGTAGGACGTGCTCTATTAAAGAAGAGTGAGTTGACGACAGTCCTCACAGAGATAGAGGCAGTCGTGAATGATCGCCCGCTTACATACGTGTACACCGACCTGCAAGAACCACTACCATTAACGCCAGCTCACTTGCTATATGGGAAACCATTGACTGCGTTTCCATCTGATTTCCAATCCATAGTAGAGTTAGAGGATCCCTCGTTGTACTCTGAGGTAGCGGTGTCTAAGAGATACCAGTATATATCCAGGATAATCGAGGATTTTAGGAAACGGTGGATTAGTGAATATCTGCTAGCATTGAGGGAAAGGAGTGTTACTCCCTCTGGTAGACCAACGGCACCTACAGTTGGTGAAGTTGTTTTAATTAAAGAAGATAGTCCTCGTTTATACTGGAAATTAGGCCGCGTATTGGAGGTATACAAGGGGGCAGACTCTGTAGAGCGGGTGGCGCTATTAAAGACAGCCACTGGAACTACTGTTCGTCCTATCGCACGTTTGTACTCTTTGGAGCTCGATTCCGCATTGCAATCTAAGGCTCCACCTGTTATTGCTGGGTCCGAGGATTCTCAAAGGAACGACTCACCTCATACTGATGGTGATCATTCTCGGACCGGGACGCGTCCCAGACGCGCTGCTGCTGGCGCCGTCGACTTGTGGCGTCAGAAGATAGCCTCTGGGCAACTTTAGGTTTAAGGTGGGGTTCAGGTCTTTTTGTGGGGGGAGTGTATCGTATAAATACGATAGAATATGACTCTTTTGTGATCTTGTATGTCTCTGTGACGTCACGATCTCTCCTACAGCACGACGTAGGACGAGTAGATCGTATATTATAAGATTGTAAATAAGTTAAGTTATAAAAGGCCTAATATGCTATTAAGCAATATTGCCATGGTCTTATGTAGTATATATGAATTTATCGTATATATTAATATAATTTATCGTATAGAGCAACCTAAATGCGGTACGATAATTTGGGCTCCTGGCGGTTTGCCAAGGCAGCAAGGTGTGCTTTTGAGGTACGCCAGAGCCTTCACGAACACCAACCAGTTAACATCTAATTTTCCGCCCTCAGTTGATCGTGCTTTTGTGCCTCTAATCACAATACACATACAGCAATACACACAACTACACCATCACGACGCTCTCATCGACATCATGACTGACTGATAGATAAGCATAAATTATAATAATCATGTCCATTCCCATGTAATCTTTTATTCTTTCTTTAACTTGACTCGTGTCTTGGGACCGAAGTCTCGTTCCCCATTGTCCACCGCCATATTGGGTAAAACGTTCTCCCTTGCCTCATTGCCACGTGGAACTATTGGTGAGTTAATTCCAGGCTAATATTAACCCTTATAACCTTACCCTATAATTATATACATTTATTATGTGAGACCTTTGGATATAAATTAGCTTGTTTCAGATTGAATTCAATTTAGATATAGAGTAGTTTTTATTTAGATTGATTTTATTTGATTCATTATAGCTTAGTAATATTTAACTTCCATTGATAGTTTGCCACAGTTGCAATATTCGTTGGCATAGCTTCATTATAATAACAGACCCTATACATACGACCACTGGTTATGTATTTGCCTCTGTCCTGTTGTTGTTCAATAGTTGCATTATTCGTTGGCATAGCTTCATTATAATAACAGACCCTATACATACGACCACTGGTTATATATTTGCCTCTGTCCTGTTGTTGTTTAATAGTTGCATTATTCGTTGGCATAGCTTCATTATAATAACAGACCCTATACATACGACCACTGGTTATATATTTGCCTCTGTCCTGTTGTTGTTTCATAGTTGCATTATTCGTTGGCATAGCTTCATTATAATAACAGACCCTATACATACGACCATTGGTTATATATTTGCCTCTGTCCTGTTGTTGTTTAATAGTTGCATTATTCGTTGGCATAGATTCATTATATTAACAGACCCAATACATACGACCACTGGTTATATATTTGCCTCTGTCCTGTTGTTGTTTAATAGTTGCATTATTCGTTGGCATAGCTTCATTATAATAACAGACCCTATACATACGACCGCTGGTTATATATTTGCCTCTGTCCTGTTGTTGTTTAATAGTTGCATTATTCGTTGGCATAGCTTCACTATAATAACAGACCCTAACATACGACCACTGGTTATATATTTGCCTCTGTCCTGTTGTTGTTTAATAGTTGCATTATTCGTTGGCATAGCTTCATTATATTAACAGACCCTATACATACGACCACTGGTTATATATTTGCCTCTGTCCTGTTGTTGTTCAATAGTTGCATTATTCGTTGGCATAGCTTCATTATAATAACAGACCCTATACATACGACCACTGGTTATGTATTTGCCTCTGTCCTGTTGTTGTTCAATAGTTGCATTATTCGTTGGCATAGCTTCATTATAATAACAGACCCTATACATACGACCACTGGTTATATATTTGCCTCTGTCCTGTTGTTGTTTAATAGTTGCATTATTCGTTGGCATAGCTTCATTATAATAACAGACCCTATACATACGACCACTGGTTATATATTTGCCTCTGTCCTGTTGTTGTTTCATAGTTGCATTATTCGTTGGCATAGCTTCATTATAATAACAGACCCTATACATACGACCATTGGTTATATATTTGCCTCTGTCCTGTTGTTGTTTAATAGTTGCATTATTCGTTGGCATAGCTTCATTATATTAACAGACCCTATACATACGACCACTGGTTATATATTTGCCTCTGTGCTGTTGTTGTTCAATAGTTGCATTATTCGTTGGCATAGCTTCATTATAATAACAGACCCTATACATACGACCAATGGTTATATATTTGCCTCTGTCCTGTTGTTGTTCAATAGTTGCATTATTCGTTGGCATAGCTTCATTATAATAACAGACCCTATACATACGACCACTGGTTATATATTTGCCTCTGTCCTGTTGTTGTTGTTCAATAGTTGCATTATTCGTTGGCATAGCTTCATTATAATAACAGACCCTATACATACGCCCACTGGTCATATATTTGCCTCTGTCCTGTTGTGGTTCAATAGTTGCATTATTCGTTGGCATAGCTTCATTATAATAACAGACCCTATACATACGATCACTGGTTATATATTTGCCTCTGTCCTCTTGTTTAATAGTTGCATTATTCGTTGGCATAGCTTCATTATAATAACAGACCCTATACATACGACCACTGGTTATATATTTGCCTCTGTCCTGTTGTTGTTCAATAGTTGCATTATTCGTTGGCATAGCTTCATTATAATAACAGACCCTATACATACGACCACTGGTTATATATTTGCCTCTGTCCTGTTGTTGTTAAATAGTTGCATTATTCGTTGGCATAGCTTCATTAAAATAACAGACCCTATACATACGACCACTGGTTATATATTTGCCTCTGTCCTGTTGTTGTTCAATAGTTGCATTATTTGTTGGCATAGCTTCATTATAATAACAGACCCTATTCATACGACCACTGGTTATATATTTGCCTCTGTCCTGTTGTTGTTCAATAGTTGCATTATTCGTTGGCATAGCTTCATTATAATAACAGACCCTATACATACGACCACTGGTTATATATTTGCCTCTGTCCTGCTGTTCTTCAATAGTTGCATTATTCGTTGGCATAGCTTCATTAAAATAACATTTACTCTATACATACGACCATTGGAGTATATGTAGGGGGTTCTCAAAGGCACTGCGCACTTACAGTATATATATATTTACCCTTTGAGTACCAACGACGTGTGTTATCTCTCATTCTAACTATATTTAAACGTCCAACCCTCACCCCCCCCCCCAAATAAAAAAATAAAACAAAAATATATAAACAAAACAAAAATGGTAAAAAATGGAAAAGTGGGGATTGGGCCTGAATATTTATATATATAGATAGATAGATAGATAGATAGACGTTATTATGCAGGAAGGATCTGCAGTAGTTAAAGGGGTTGGTTTAGATAGTTTGAAGCCTTGTTATTGCTATAGGTCCTTCCTAATCTGA
Source organism: Paralithodes platypus (assembly GCA_032716605.1). NCBI lineage: Eukaryota > Metazoa > Arthropoda > Malacostraca > Decapoda > Lithodidae > Paralithodes > Paralithodes platypus. Next base: position 39,091,040 of record CM064547.1, read on the forward strand.
AGAAAAACATAGTTTAAGAGTTGCCAACATATATTAAAAAGGACGTCACCGGTACTTTATGAATTAACCGGTTCAGTACCAGTTCCATCCTCTTCATAATATACTGGCTACTGAGAGACGATTTTATTCAGTTTACCAAGGGCCTCCAGCAATTAACAGGCTTCAAACTAGCTTAATTAACCCTTTTCATTACCACAGATCCTTCTTAAGGTGCACAAAATCGTCTAAATATAGCTATAATATAATAAAGAAGACATCACCGGTACATAAGGTGTTAATAGCATACAGTAGTCAAACAAAGCCTATATTATGATAGAGGTTGTGGAGGGGACCACCTGAACGTATAACAGGTTTTGGAAAGTGCTCACCTTTAACAGATATACAGGCATGGACACTTGTTTGTTATATTTTATTATTTTTATGTATTAATATATATTTTTAAAGCACCTTTGTCAGTTCTTTTCAAATGATCCTTATGTATAGTTTTCTCTCTCTCTCTCTCTCTCTCTCTCTCTCTCTCTCTCTCTCTCTCTCTCTCTCTCTCTCTCTCTCTCTCTCTCTCTCTCTCTCTCTCTCTCTCTCTCTCTCTCTGTGGTTTGTATGTAGGTTTCTGATGGATAGAAAGTATGAGTAACCCCTTCTGTACTGGCGACGTCCTTTTATCTTTACTTTGGCATACCATATTTTTCTACCGAAATATGTGTAAATAAAATCACCAAACTAATGGACCGAGCGTCTTAAAATATCAAAACTAATGGGGCTAAACACAAAAGAGAAAGAGGGACCAGAAAAACGGCCCACCTCCCCTTAATCAATGTACACGCCATTTCCCCCATTATAGCTATTCATTAACCTGTTGGTATATCTTCCAGGTGTGTTACCGTGGAAGGGAAGGAGGGGAAGTAGTGTGGTGGTGTGCGGCTAAAAGGTGAGAGTATTGGGCTTAAGGGATCTATAGAGTTTTGTTTGTGTGTGTTTTTTTTTTTTTAAGCTAGCGAGAAATTGAAGTATCCCCATCTTAAAGGAAGTTATAATATGGCGCCCTGGACCTCTATCAAGCTTTAAAAACATCCCAAAGACCCCCTTCAAGATCTATTCATACATTTTTCGGTAGAAATATTTCACGGCCGAACGGACGGTTCCTCTTAAATTACAGGCTCGCTATCGCTGTCCAGGAAAAAAATTGACACCTAAATGACAGGAAAGGTCTTGATATTGATTTATACATGGGACGAAAGGTCTTAGAATC
>CM064547.1:39097288-39274788 GCA_032716605.1 Paralithodes platypus
CGTGGCCTCACGATTATTGGCACTGGGCCCGGCACAATTTTCGTCTTTCTTCATGGGCCTCAATCCCCATCTTCCCCATCGGTGCTCTGGGTTGCTTTCAGCCTCTGGGGGTTGTATTGGTTCCACCATCCTAGTTTCTTCTCCTCACCACACATCTTCCTGCCAGGTGTCATCGTTCATCGCATCACCTCCCCACTCCATCCTTCACATCCCGAGAGAGCTGCTGCCACCGTGCGGGTCCTTGACGTTTGGGCCTCCTGTTTCCAGAGAGACTGCTGAAACTTGACCCACACTTTGGTAGAATGAATGGAGTATTCTCCCACACTCTTCAACTCAACAACATCGTTCATTCTAGTGACCATCTGGCTCTTTATTCAGCTAAAGAAGGACTTCAGACAAGCAAAGTTGTAAAATTAATATAATTTATAACATTATCTCCCACACTCCCTTTAGCTTCATACAATCTAAAAAAAAAATGGCCGCAATGCAAAGAAAGACTGAATCCTGGTAGCCTATACTGTAAGGGTTATAATGGTACTTTCTCGAATTTACACAAACTTTATCTTACCAGTCCAGTTGCAAAAGAGGAAATAGCTTCTTATTTGTTGGAAAACAGTTCAAGTCTGCTCAAGCAAAGCATTTCTTTTTCATCCGTATCAGGGAATAAGATACCATGGGACTCGATGTGACATTGTAAATTTTGAGACTGTAACCCTTTAAAGCCGGCTTAGATAGGTTTCTGTAAACTAACCCTCACTTCGTACATTTTAATAGCTGAACAATCCCAAGGTAATTTAGTCGTGCACATACTGGTGCATGTGGTTCTTTTTCTTTTGCTTTCAATCGAGCAGCCTCATTGGGACTAGTTTGTCTCTTGCTGTTCGAATTCCTTTGTATTCTTCTGTATGTATTTCTGCGAATCTGGCTGTGAATTATTTAAGACTCCCGAGTATTCATTCAGTCTGTGAACCATCGTACCCAGCCATGCGGCAGTTCCCTCTCATAACCATTAATTTAGTTGCCGTGCTTTCTTTGTTTCTGTTATTTGCCTGGTGTCTGTTCAACTGATTACATTTGCCTTCTGACTAGGGGGGGGGGGGGATGAAAGGGTTTTGTGAGGGGATGAAATAAAGGGGTGGGGTGAGGTGGAATGAAGAGGGAGTTGGGGTTGGGCGGAATGCAGGGGTCGGGTAATTGAGTGGAATGAAGAGAGGGGATGGGGTTGGTATAGAGAGGGGGTGGGCTGGGCTGGGATGAAGAGGGGGAATGGGTGATTGAAGAGGAAGTGGGGGTCGAGTGGAAAGAATGGGGGTTGTGAGGGCGTAGAATGACGGGATGGGGGTCGGGTGGAATGAGGGGGAGGGAATGAAGTGGGGTGGAGATCCTTATTTGCGTTTCATCAATGAAGCACAGGAGCTGTTGTTGTTGTTGCTTTGTCTGTGTGTATGAGAAAGAGGGGGGAGGGGGACAAGCGGACAGAATACATTTTGTTTTTTTTTGTTTTTTAAGAGACAATGAACGGAGGAAGGAAAAACACAGATAAAACAAAAAGGTCCATGTGCCTAAAGGCATCCTCCATTCATAAAATGTTTGTAACAACTGGATTTAAACATTTGTAGATTGTAAGTTTGTGGAAAGCAATTCGAGGGAAGTGAATTCCAAAGAGTAGTAGCTCTGGGGATAAATGAATTCTGATAAGCAGAAGTTCTGCATTGTGGAGGATAAAGTGTAAATTCATGGGCGCTCTCAGCTGCCCTAGTTCTACGGGGAAAGATGTGAAGAGGCGGCACAATTGAAGCAAGTTCCTCGGAACAATTGCTGTGAAAATATCTGTAGAATAATGCAAGGGATGCAACGTTTCTTTGTATGGATAATGTAGGAAGGTCCTGTGTGATTGCAGGGTTATTGATTAATCTAATAGCTTTATTTTGAATTTGTCCAACTGCCTCAATGCAACCACTCCACTTCCACCCCACAGAGGTGAACAGTAATCCATCTGAGAACGCACATGACTTTTATATATCACTGCCAACTGCTCGTCAGTGAAGAATTCTCGAACTCTGTACAGGAGTCCCAGTTTTTTAGAGGCATTCTTAGCAATGCTTCTAACATAATGTGTCCAGCTCAAGTTAGTAGTTAATGTTACACCGAGAATGTCAATACTAGGGGAAGTGGGAATATTTACATCATTAAAAAATATATGGGAGTCAGTGAGATTCTGTCGGTTAGAAAATTGAATGTACTTGGTTTTCTGTGCATTAAAGGAAACTAGATTCTTTTGTCCCCATCCATTAATTCTAGAAAGGTCCTGGTTCAGAGAAATTGCACTGTTTATTTTTGAATTTATAAGATCGGGTTGGGTGAAAGAATTGGTAAATGTGAAGGAACTGTGGAGTATTGAGTCATCTGCGTAGGAATGTATTGGATTATGAGTGGTAGATATGAGATCATTGATATGAATGAGGAACAGAATTGGGGCCAAAACTGATCCCTGGGGAACACCAGCATTTATTGAGTGAAATTGAGAATAAAGGCCATCTACCATTACACATATTTTTCTGTTATGAAGATAAGAAGAAATTAGTGGAACTAATGATGCAAGGCCGTAGTGTGACATCTTCGACAATAAGGATTGATGCCAGACTCTATCAAATGCCTTTGATATATCCAGTGCTATTGTATGTGTTTCACCATGTTGGTCTGTAGCTTGGTTGATTTGATGCGTAAGAAGGCAAAGCATGTCTGCAGTTGATCGACATCGTCTAAAACCATATTGCCTATCACTGATTAATTTATTATTCTCAAGATGCTAAATTATGTGATTATTTAATATAATTTCAAAGACTTTACCAAGAGTGGAAGTTATAGCTATTGGTCTGTAGTTTGATGGATCTGAAGAGGCACCTTTTTTAGGAACTGGATGGATGTTTGCTTCTTTCCAGGGTACTGGGAAGCATGAGGTATGAGTACACAGACGGAATTTTTTTGCCAATACAGGAGCGAGCACCAAGGAGCAATTCTTAAGTACTATTGGAGGTATTTCATCTGGACCAGGAGCCTTATCTACTGAGAGATTCTGCAAAATAGTTTTGACATGTCTGGTGTGGATCTTAAGTGAGGGAATTTCAGGCGAATTAAAATTAAGTACAGGGACATCTTGATTTATTTCATCTAAGGTTGAGTTGGTGGAGAAAATATCCGCAAGAAGGTTAGCTTTACCTCGTGGGTCACTTACAAGATTGCCAGTCGGAGATTTTAATGGTGGAATGGATGAAGCAGTAGTGAAGTTGGATTTAAATGAGTTAAGAGTAGACCAAAATATTTTGTTATCATTTGGATTATTTAGAAGTTTATTTGCCTGCTTGTGGAGAAAGTTTGATTTAGTTAGGTTTAATACAGTTTTGGCATGATTTCTGATGTTTCTAAAGTAATTAAAGGCTTCATGTGTTTTTGATCTTGTGTATGCATTGTAGGCTATTGCTTTTTGTTCAGTTACTCTAGCACAATTATGGTCAAACCATTTAGGTGAATTAGATCTTTTACTGTACTTTTGATGAGGAATAAAAGTTTCCATTCCAATTTTTACAACATCTTGTATGTGGCTCAAGGTGGAGTGTGCATCATTAGAAAAGAAAGAGGTCCAGGGAATATCAATAAAGAAACCTTGAAGACCCTCCCAGTCTGCCCTATCGTAATGCCATTTAGTCACCAAAACAGGTTCAGAGTGGGAAGGTGTGGTAGGTGATAGACAGGTGGCCTGTATCAGACAGTGATCAGAAGATCTAAGCGGGGACCTCACTGTAACATCATAATTTTCTGAATTGGTTGTGAAAAGTAAGTCCAGTAGGTGGGAATTATGATTAGGATTATCTGGTACACGGTTGGGTTGGTTGACTAGTTGAGTGAGATTAAATGTGTCTGCAAATAGCTCACATTCAAGACCAGCATCATCAGTCCTGACTGAATGAGTGAGCCATACAACATAATTGTGTTGTTTGTTTATACATCGTTAGCAGATAAATAATGGAAATAGAAGGTGTGTATTTTGGTCATATTGTTAATGTGTGTGTGTGTGTGTGTTTTTCGTACCTCTTACTGCACAATATCCTCTCTAAGCAGAATGCAAATCGTCTAGAGATAAAAGTAACTCTCAGTAGAGAAAGGACTCTAGCCTACACTCTAAAAATAGTGGGCATGACAAAGGTATGATTGTAAAGTGTCCATAATGATCTACCCTTCTATTGGTATATTGGTAGTAATGAACATATTTTATACCAGTTAGAATGGTAAATCACTCTCAATATACCCCATGATTTTATATACATTTTATATACCCTTTTATTGGTATATTAGTAGTAATAAATTCAATTTATACCATTTGGAATGGGAGATCACTCTCAATATACCCCGTGGTTATATATAACTTGTTCATACCGTTTCTATATCCTTGACTTTTGACAGTGTATTGCCTTCTTGTTTCATGATCTCTAGCACTATACTCATTACGACCGGTATGTTCATTATAGGAAGGCCAGAAATCTCGAACACTAGTCTCTGTAACTCAAAATGGACTAGAGAAAATGGGCTGCAAATTTCCACACCCATTCACTGGCTAACTCTTCCCAAATGTTAGAAAAAGTTCGATTACTCTATCCCTGTCTAAGTTACAGAAGTTAACAATACACAAATTATGGCAAGTGTAGAGCAAGGTATCACAATTCTCCGTATAATAGTATATATGATGCGCCACAGGGCGTCTGTGTAACGCAAGGTAACATAATTAATCGTTTAAATGCTTCTCTCCACCAAAGTAAGGTATCACAATTCACCCTATAAATGCTGCTCCCTCAAGACGTATGTGTAAAGTACGTTAGCACATTTCACCCTATAAGTGTTTCTCCCTCAAGGTCTCTAAGTACAGTAAGGTATCACAATTCACTCTATAAACTTTTCTCCCTCAAGGCATCAAAGTAAAGTAAGGTATCAAAATTCAACCTATATATGTTTTGTTCCCCCAATGCGTCTGAGTAAAGCAAGGTATCACAATTCAATTTATATATGCTTATCTCCCCCATAACATCTGTGTAACGTAAGGTATCACCAAATCATATGTTGCTCCCAACTAAGGCGTCTGTGTACAGGAAGGGATCACAATTCACCCAATAAATATTTCTCCCAACTAAAGCACCTGTGTAATACATGGGATCATAATTCACCCTATACATGTTTCTCTCCTGCAAAATCAGGCATCACAATTCACCCTATAAATGTTTCTCTCCCCCAAAGTCAGGTATCACAATGCACCCTGTAAATGCTACTCCCCCAAGGCGTCTGTATACAGTAAGCAAGGGATTACACTACAAATATTTATTTCACCCAAGTCCGATATCATAATTCACCCTATCAATGCTACTCCATCAAGGCATCTGTGTAAAGCAAGGGATTACAACTCACCCTATAACTGTTTCTCTCCCCCAAGTTCGATATCATAGTTCACCCTATCAATGCTACTCCCTCAAGGCATCTGTGTAAAGCAAGGGATTACAACTCACCCTATGACTGTTTCTCTCCCCCAAGTCCGATATCATAGTTAACCCTATCAATGCTACTCCCTCAAGGCGTCTGTGTAAAGCAAGGGATTACAACTCACCCTATAACTGTTTCTCTCCCCCAAGTCCGATATCATGGTTCACCCTATCAATGCTACTCCCTCTCTCCCCCAAATCCGATATCATAGTTCACCCAATCAATGCTACTCCCTCAAGGCATCTGTGTAAAGCAAGGGATTACAACTCACCCTATAACTGTTTCTCTCCCCCAAGTTCGATATCATAGTTCACCCTATCAATGCTACTCCCTCAAGGCATCCGTGTAAAGCAAGGGATTACAACTCACCCTATAACTGTTTCTCTCCCCCAAGTCCGATATCATAGTTCACCCTATCAATGCTACTCCCTCTCTCCCCCAAGTCCGATATCATAGTTCACCCTATCAATGCTACTCCCTCTCTCCCCCAAGTCTGATATCATAGTTCACCCTATCAATGCTACTCCCTCTCTCCCCCAAGTCCGATATCATAGTTCACCCTATCAATGCTACTCCCTCTCTCCCCCAAGTCCGATATCATAGTTCACCCTATCAATGCTACTCCCTCTCTCCCCCAAGTCCGATATCATAGTTCACCCTATCAATGCTACTCCCTCTCTCCCCCAAGTCTGATATCATAGTTCACCCTATCAATGCTACTCCCTCTCTCCCCCAAGTCCGATATCATAGTTCACCCTATCAATGCTACTCCCTCTCTCCCCAAAGTCCGATATCATAGTTCACCCTATCAATGCTACTCCCTCTCTCCCCCAAGTCCGATATCATAGTTCACCCTATCAATGCTACTCCCTCTCTCCCCCAAGTTCAATATCATAGTTCACCCTATCAATGCTACTCCCTCAAGGCATCTGTGTAAAGCAAGGGATTACAACTCACCCTATAACTGTTTCTCTCCCCCAAGTCCGATATCATAGTTCACCCTATCAATGCTACTCCCTCAAGGCGTCTGTGTAGAGCAAGGGATTACAACTCACCCTATAACTGTTTCTCTCCCCCAAGCCCGATATATTAGTTCACCCTATCAATGCTACTCCCTCAAGGCGTCTGTGTAGAGCAAGGGATTACAACTCACCCTATAACTGTTTCTCTCCCCTAAGCCCGATATATTAGTTCACCCTATCAATGCTACTCCCTCAAGGCGTCTGTGTACAGCAAGGGATTACAACTCACCCTATAACTGTTTCTCTCCCCCAATGGTTGCCAAAGCGAACATCAGATTCCAATTAGCACCTGAGGCCTGCCCAACATTCAATATTATACCATTACTTCAGGCTTCACATAATATCCGATAATTGCCTGTACAGTGACCGTGTGCAATATTTCATCAACTGTAGTATTATGTATATGTGAATAAGTGACTGCCCTTACTTGGGTGTTACTACTACTACTACTACTACTACTACTACTACTACTACTACTTTTTAAACCACTCAGCCTGTGCATCCCCTCTTTGGACCCTAAACCAGGTCAGAACAGTCATCAAAGTGTCCGACTTGGTAGTCATTCAGCTACTTACTATTCCGGGGTCAGCACTCAGACTCATCATCGTGGATTACTACTACTACATTGGTTTTTATTTAATATTGTTCATACATTTTATTTTACAAGCATCAGATATTACTATTCAACACCATGCAACTTCAATCCAGTCTCCTTCCTATGCGACCCTCTGCCACTGCTGCCTCGTAGTCCACTTCTGCCACCGTCGCTGGTTGTGGTGCAGACAGTCTTGTTCCCCGCAGGCATAGTAGTGCTGATCTGAGCAACGAGAAAGATAGACGGCACCTCATCCAGGCTACAACGTGGCTCCTGGGCTGTTTCTTCTTCTCTGCGATGATCTCTGCAAGCCTTGAATAGAAGCACTGGGCCCTAGGTCCCATCCCTCCAGATGTGGTGAAGACTAGTGGGGTAAAGCTGCAATGTTCGATATTTAAGATCCTTTCCCCATATGCCCTGACCTTCTCTTGTTCATTCCTCTTGTGTGCAGCCTCCAGAGACAGCCCGCTGTAGCTATGGGCCATTGGGTCGAATATTCTTACGTCAAAGAATGCTCGCTGTGCTCTTGTCCAAAAACTTCTTGCACTAACGTCCACTCGTGCTTCGTTGGATGTGTTGGCCGTCCTGTGCTGCAAGATCTCTCCCTCCAAGGGAATGAGTGATGGTTCGCGCCCCACATCTCGACACACCTCCCTGAGCATGTTCGCCGTTATATCTCTTACTTCATCGTGCCTGATGCTGATGAATCCTCCCTTCTTACATATCATGCTGTGGTCTGCATCGTTGTTGATTCCACAAACGCATCGATCGGGCAGTCCTTCAATCGGCCAATCATACCTCAGTGCAATAGCATCATTAAATTCTTGTTTGTTTAGATTGAAGCCTTTTGCCTTGATTGGTAGTGTTGTCAGCCAATTTGAAGCACCCGTTTCTTGTGCTATTTGTACTTTTCTTGTTAGTCTCGGGGAAAGTTGTCGCATTAATTGTGCCAGGTCATTTTTCTGTGAGTTTTGCCTCTCTGACGTGATGGTCTTTCTGATATTGTAGATGTCCGCCTGGTCCACTTCGCCGTCAGGATCTTGCGCTACGATGCGTTCAGTGAGAGATTCTGTTATCTTTACTGAGTTCTCGTGTTCCGTTGTCGCCCTACTCACCGGATTGATGATTCCAAGCCCTCCTAACCTAGGAGGAAGTGCGAGCAACTCCCTCTCTGTAGCATTTGGGGTGTGGGACTTCATCCAAGCTGGGATGAGTTTGTCTCTGATGGCATCTTCTAGCGGTTGAAGTTGTGGACCCACGTTTGGAATGGTACGCATCAAGTAGGTCCAGCGGTGTTTGACCCCATATGTGAATGCCGAATATGCAGCCTGTGGTTCCGTCTTTGCAATTTTGGCTAGTATTTCTATTTCGTTTACCCACTCTCTGACCTTCTCTTCCATGTATTGCTTCTTGAACTCTTCTGTGCCAATCACTGCCCCTAGATGACGCTGTCCGTCCTTTGTTACGACCACTTCACTACCGTTGAAAGCTTCTAAGGCATTTTCGTAATGTTCTGCTTTTACTATCAGTATAGACTTACTAGCATTTGGAAAGTATCCTATTTCTGGTCCCACTTGTGATACTTGCTCCCACCAGCTCTTGAGATCGTTGACTTTCCCTGCTCCAGTGAGATCATCTGCATAGGCCGCCTGCTTAACATGTGTCGTCTCATGTCTTGTTAATGATAGCAACACCGAGAGACCTAATGCGTACATCGCCATTGCTACTGGGTCCCCTTGTGTGGTTCCTTCCATTGATTTCAGTGCCGTTCCACGACGTGAGTTTTGGTTGTTTACTATGAAGAGGTCTGCAGGCTGTTTATAGGTATTCTCTACATAGGTGGCTAAGCTGGGGCATTTTACCTTGATGTTGTGAATTGCTGTCTTTCTGTTGATGGTGTTAAAGGCATTTGATGCATCCACTAACAGCACGGCTTCACATTCTTCTTGCTCATATATTTCTCTTATTGCATGAATTGCTGCCTCTCCCCCTGCTTGGTGGCCAGCACACACTTGGAGATTTCCAGCCGCTGACCGCACATCGTCCTTCACCACCTCCATTATGCATTTTCCGATGATTCTTCTCAACACTTCACCCACCCCTACAGGTCTGCACCCTGGATTCTTGTCCAATGGTATTAGACGACAAGCTGTGTAGGCCTCCAAGTGTTGACAATCTTGAGTGGCCATTTTTCTTGCAAGATCTGTCAGCGCCCTGCGTAAGTCGGTCGCTGCAACTCCGAAAAGTGTGCTGCTCAGGATTGTTCTCCAACCGTTTGCATCCATCCCTGAGGGTCCTGCACTGCCTTGTGTCCCTAGAGCCTTTTTCCAAATCTTCTCGCCTGTGATTTGTTCGTAGATGACGGGGTTCGGTGGTATATAAGCCCCCTCTAGCTTCTGACTCTCGGATATACTAGGTTGCGGATGTTTCTCTTCCAGCAGCTTGATGGTATCTCTTGTGATAGGCAACAGCACTTTACCTTGTCTCATCTGGTCGCCGAATCTCCTGGCCTTGTCCTCAGTGTTTTCTCTTTTGTGTTGTCGTCTGCCTTGTCTCTCTTGTAATGCTCTGGCTTCACTGAGTAAGTCATCCATCTTGTTATCATTCCACAGTTTCACTCTATTTGTTAGCGCTGTTACATTTTCCGCTTGTCTAGAATTGCGGTGAGTTTTTTGCAAGAAGAGATGTGGAATGCTGAAAAATAACTTGAGAGCAAGAAGAGATGTGGAATGCTGAAAAATAACTTGAGAGCATACTACTACTACTACTACTACTACTACTACTACTACTACTATTTTTTTTTTTTTTTTTTTAAACCACTCAGCCTGTGCATCCCCTCTTTGGACCCTAAACCAGGTCAGAACAGTCATCAAAGAGTCCGACTTGGTAGTCTACTACTACTACTACTACTACTACTACTACTACTACTACTACTACTACTACTACTACTACTACTACTACAATAATAATAATAATACAAAGGTATGTTATCTTATGTTAGGTGAAGACATGCTAGGTTAAGGTTAGTCAGAAAAAAGGTAGGTTAGGTTAGGTTAGGATCCTAAAGGTTAAGGTTAATCAAAAATATGTTAAGTTAGGTTAACCTAGGCTTGGCTGAGACATGTCAAAATAAGTTGTGTTAGCTTAGGTAAAGTTATGTGAGGATTGGCTAGGTTGAAGCTACTCAAACTTGAATTAGGTTAGCTTAGGTTTATTTTTGTAAGGATAGGCTATGTTTAGGCTAGTCTAAGTTAAATTAGGTTAGCTTAATTGATGTTATAGTGTGTAATGTAAAGATAGGCTAGGCTATAGCTTGTCAATGTAAAGCTAAGTTAGGTTAGGTTAGCTGAGGTTAAGATAGGTGAGGATAGGCTAGGTTACAATGATAAGTTAATTAAGAGGACACTGACTGTTTGGTCTATTAAGAGGACACTGACTGTTTGGTCTATTAAGAGGACACTGACTGTTTGGTCTATTAAGAGGACACTGACTGTTTGGTCTATTAAGAGGACACTGACTGTTTGGTCTATTAAGAGGACACTGACTGTTTGGTCTATTAAGAGGACACTGACTGTTTGGTCTATTAAGAGGACACTGACTGTTTGGTCTATTAAGAGGACACTGACTGTTTGGTCTATTCATTCATTTATTCATTTTTTGTTTTGTTTTTAAGTTTCCTCCCTAGACCTCTATCAAGGTTAGAAAAACACCCCCAAGACCCTTCTTCAAGATAGATTTGTACATTTTCCGGTAGCAAAAATGTCCCGGCCAAAGGCCGATTCCTCCTATAATTACAGGCTCTCTATCGCTCGCCAGGAAAAAATCGACACCTAAATGGCACGAAGGGTCCTATTATTGACAAGGAAATGGGGTGAAAGGTCATAGAAACCCCAAACTAATGGAACCAACATCTTAAAATGTCAAAACTAGTTGGGCTAAACATTAGGGAGAAGGGGGTCCAGAAAACCGGTCCAGTATCACACGAGCGCTTTTCTGGCAATGTGTTCAGGCAATTGTGGTTTAGCATCTAAATTAAAGTTATGTATTATTTCAGCCTCTTACAATCTTATAAATTCAGTCTAGTTGTCGATTCCAATGCAAAAATACCAAAATCTAATATGAGAAAAGCAAATGTGATCATCGGAAATAGACGGAAAAAGTGGCTGGGCTAGGTTTTCTAGAGACGTATCCTTAATATGTGAGCGAAAAGGCGTGAGGGCGAAGGGACTGTACATTGTGTTGACCTTATCATTGTACGTTGACAAATAACCATGACCGTTGGGCAGTATTTATGACACCATGGTATTGTGGTGTAAGGGTGTAGTGGCGGTGTTGGGGTGTCAGTATTATTGGGGGGGGGGGGGTATGGAAATTAGATGTGTACTGGAGTGTGTGGAAAGGAAGGGGTATGCAGATTAGAGCAAGAGAGGGAGGGAGAGGTGGGGCGGGGGATAAGTAAACTAGATTAATGCTATGCGTGCAAAGGGGTATATGGGGAGAGACACTGAGAGTGAGAGACAGAGAGAGACTAGGTGTACACAACGTTATAAGAGATTCAGTGTGTGTGTGTGTGTGTGAGTGGGAGAGAGTGAGAGTGAGTGGGTGTTTGTGAGGGAGAGAGAGTGAGAGAGAGAATAGCATGAAACTGTTGTGTGCGAGCAGTTATGAGATTATGTAGAACAGATTCTGGGAATTCATACTCGATGCATATGTTGATATTTCCATGTTCTTGTTAAACGTACATGTGTAAGTCGAGGAGTGGGAGTAATATAATATGTACAACTAGTGGAGGTTTATTGACTGTACACACAGCGAGCCTTGGCATTGTCAGTAGAGCGTCGGTTGCTGATCAAAGGGTCGGCGGATCGAGCCCTCACTGTCAAGATGTTATTGGTAGATGTTAAGCCCGGCAAACTGGACCTAGCGCTTCGTGACAAACGCCTAGGAATTACGAAATAATAAAAAGACACATACACACATTCATCCTGACACATATAATGTATATACACCCAAACACATAATACACACACACACACACACACACTGACACCTACACACCTACCCACGCACGCACACATACTCTCAAACAAGCACCCACCCATATACATATATACTGCGTATATATATATATATATATATATATATATATATATTTATACAGAGAGAGAGAGAGAGAGAGAGAGAAGGTATGTGGATGATACCTTCCTACTATGGGTTTCAGAGGCCGTGTGGCATCGTTTTTCGGGAATAACTTATTAACAAACAGTTGGATCAGAATTATATTTTGCCACAACTTGTTTCACACCGTCCCCTAATTGTCGTTAATATTATGCATTACCAAAAGTGAAGAATTAAGCCACTTGTCCCCGTGTCAAAAGGTTAAAGTCACACCTGAATGATTAGGAAACGGACAAGGCTACTGTGGCTTACCTGTGAAAACCACCAAACCATTATGGCTCCTCCATCAAACACGGTAGTTATCACCCACTACCCAACCCTACTATCACCTTTAAATTAAAGTTATCTGTCCCTATCGAATATAAATATACAAAAATACATATTTGTTGTATATTTATATTCGATATTGACAGATAACTTTAATTCAAAGGTGATAGTAGGGTTGGGTAGTTTGTGATAACTACCGTGTTTGATGGAGGAGCAATAATCCATGGTTTGGTGGTTTTCACAGGTAAGCCACAGTAGCCTTGTCCGTTTCCTAGTCATGCAGGTGTGACCTTAACCTCATGAAACAGGGACAAGTGGCTTAATTCTTCACTTTTGGTAATGCATAATATTAACGACAATTAGGGGACGGTGTGAAACAAGCTGTGGCAAAATATAATTCTGATCCAACTGTTTGTTAATAAGTTATTCCCGAAAAACGATGCCTCACGGCCTCTGAAACCCATAGTAGTTTTCTCTTCCCCTCATCATGTACCATTATTTTTAGATTATCTTAATCGCCAGCATGCTAACATTGAGTTTACCAGCGAAATCGAACAAAAGAGGAAGATCCCCTTTTTAGATATTTCAGTTGAGATAGAAGATGATAGTTTTACGACTTCAGTGTACAAAAAGCCTACCTATACTGGATTGACTACTAAGTTTTCGTCTGCCATCCCCATTAAATTTAAACGTAATTTAATATCTACCATTGTAACACGAACTTATCATATTTGTTCACATTATTTCACTCTACATCTTGAATTAGAATCAATTAAGAATACCCTTTTGTTAATATTGTTAATATTGTTAATATATGGGAGTCAGTGAGATTTTGTCGGTTAGAAAATTGAATGTACTTGGTTTTCTGTGCATTAAAGGAAACTAGATTATTTTGTCCCCATTCATTAATTCTAGAAAGGTCCTGGTTCAGAGAAATTGCACTGTTTATTTTTGAATTTATAAGATCGGGTTGGGTGAATGAATTGGTAAATGTGAAGGAACTGTGGAGTGTTGAGTCATCTGCGTAGGAATGTATTGGATTATGAGTGGTAGATATGAGATCATTGATATGAATGAGGAGCAGAGTTGGGGCCAAAACTTAACCCTGGGGAACACCAGCATTTATTGAGTAAAATTGAGAATAAAGGCCATCTACCATTACACATATTTTTCTGTTATGAAGATAAGAAGAAATTAGTGGAACTAATGATGCAAGGCCATAGTGTGACATTTTCGACAATAAGGATTGATGCCAGACTCTATCAAATGCCTTTGATATATCCAGTGCTATTGTATGTGTTTCACCATGTTGGTCTGTAGCTTGGTTGATTTGATGCGTAAGAAGGCAAAGAATGTCTGCAGTTGATCGACATCGTCTAAAACCATATTGCCTATCACTGATTAATTTATTATTCTCAAGATGCTTAATTATGTGATTATTTAATATAATTTCAAAGACTTTACCAAGAGTGGAAGTTATAGCTATTGGTCTGTAGTTTGATGGATCTGAAGAGGCACCTTTTTTAGGAACTGGATGGATGTTTGCTTCTTTCCAGGGTACTGGGAAGCATGAGGTATGAGTACACAAACGGAAACATTTTGCCAATACAGGAGCGAGCACAAACGAGCAATTGTTAAGTACTATTGGAGGAATTTCATCTGGACCAGGAGCCTTATCTACTGAGATTCTGCAAAATAGTTTTGACATGTCTGGTGTGGATCTTAAGTGAGGGAATTTCAGGCGAATTAAAATTAGGTACAGGGACATCTTGATTTATTTCATCTAAGGTTGAGTTGGTGGGGAAAATATCGGCAAGAAGGTTAGCTTTACGTCGTGGGTCACTTACAAGATTGCCAGTCGGAGATTTTAATGGTGGAATGGATGAAGCAGTAGTGAAGTTGGATTTGAATGAGTTAAGAGTAGACCAAAATATTTTGTTATCATTTGGATTATTTAGAAGTTTATTTGCCTGTTTGTGGAGAAAGTTTGATTTAGTTAGGTTTAATACAGTTTTGGCATGATTTCTGATGTTTCTAAAGTAATTAAAGGCTTCATGTGTTTTTGGTCTTGTGTATGCATTGTAGGCTATTGTTTTTTGTTCAGTTACTCTAGCACAATTATGGTCAAACCATTTAGGTGAATTAGATCTTTTACTGTACTTTTGATGAGGAATAAAAGTTTCCATTCCAATTTTTACAAAATCTTGTATGTGGCTCAAGGTGGAGTGTGCATCATTAGAAAAGAAAGAGGTCCAGGGAATATCAATAAAGAAACCTTGAAGACCCTCCCAGTCTGCCCTATCGTAATGCCATTTAGTCACCAAAACAGGTTCAGAGTGGAAAGGTGTGGTAGGTGATAGACAGGTGGCCTGTATCAGACAGTGATCAGAAGATCCAAGCGGGGACCTCACTGTAACATCATCATTTTCTGAATGGGTTGTTAAAAAAAAGTCCAGTAGGTGGGAATTATGATTAGGATTATCTGGTACACACGTGGGTTGGTTGACTAGTTGAGTGAGATTAAATGAGTCTGCAAATAGCTCACATTCAAGACCAGCATCATCAGTCCTGGCTGAATGAGTGAGCCATTCAACATTATGGACATTAAAATCACCCAACACAGTGATTTCAGAAGAAGCATTTAAGTTGAGGACACTGAGTTGTGAGGACAGAGAATCAAAAAGACTTTGCTCTGGAGGAGTATTTGGGGAACGGTAGATGCAACATAATATTATGCATTAAATTTACCAGCAGAAATTAATTTGTATATAGAATAATCAAAATAGGGACAATTGAAACTAGTAACCTCCTCCAGGGCAATTTCAGATTTTGCGAAGCAACATACACCTCCTTTATGTCTGAAATTTTGGAGCAGTTGATAACCTGGAAAATTAAATCTAGACGTGTCAGATGTGGATGTTACTTGAGTCTCTGTCAAAAAAAGGAGAGTAGGGGATTCTGCTTGAAGAAATTGGTGTACAGAATTGATGTTAGAGTGAAGTCCCCTTATATTACTAAAGAAAAAGCTGCACCGACGAGCAGCTTTGGGACGTTGCAATGCTCTTGTATACCATTAAACGTGTAAGAGATGCAAGTCTCGGTACATCGGCAAAACAACCATAGAGTAAGAATACCCTAGAGGGGCGTGCTGGGAAAATTAGCCGTGTTAATAGTAGTTGGCCATTATTTACAGATTTGGCTGGAACCCTGCACTAGATAGCGGTAGCGCATAGCTCCTCCCTATCGCGGGAAAATACTTCTGTCGTCTGTTTATTGACAGTTCCTTTCCCTTGGCTGCAATGGTGTACACGTGTCTCGTGTAGAGTCTGTAGAAACACATGTAACTTGTTTGCTATCACCATATCAGCCATAGTCATTATGAATACAATGATTTAAGAGTACACTGATATAAGAACATAAGAACATAAGAAAATGGGAGTCTGCAGAAAGCCGATTGGCCTAAGCAAGGCAGATCCCTGTCCCACACAACCCCAATTCATTACAAAGCCCAATTATAGGCTTCACACTCTAATACCCTGAGGATCATCTTACCAAAACGGTTAGAGATTAACGCAGGATTATGGAGGTCTGCAGAGCGCTGATTGGCCCAACCCGGCTGATCCCCCTTCACACCCAACCCTTCTCGTCCATATGCTTATCCAATTTTATCTTAAAGCTCCCTACAGTTTTAGATCCCACTATAGCACTTGGTAGTCCATTCCACCCGTCTACAACTCTGTTACCAAACCAATACTTGCCTATATCTTTTCTGAAACGAAATTTATCTAATTTGAAACCATTGGTACGAGTTCTTTCGGTATCACTGAGCTTTAGTACATTTGCCATGTCCCCTTTGTTAATCCCACTAACCCACTTGAACACCTCTATCATATCCCCTCTAACTCTGCGTCTCTCTAACGAATGTAAACCTAATTTCTTCAACCTTTCTTCATACGAAAGATTTCTAATATTATGGATCATTTTTGTCATTCTACGCTGTACTCTCTCCAATGAATCTATGTCCATTCTGTAATAAGGACACCAAAATTGGACAGCATAATCCATATGGGGTCTCACTAATGACAAGTAAAGTTTTAAGATAACATCAGCAGTTCTGTTACTCACACTCCTAGAGATGAACCCGAGAATCCTGTTTGCCTTATTACGAACGCTTATACACTGTTTTCTAGGCTTCAAATCATTGCTAATAAACACACCTAGATCTTTCTCGCAGTATGAATTTTCTAATTCTAAATTAGCTAGTTTATATTTAACATTTGTTTGCATCTTCCCTATCTTTAATACCTTGCATTTGTCAATGTTAAACTTCATCTGCCAATTTACTGACCATTCATGTAAGGTATCTAGATCCCTTTGGAGGCACTCTATATCGCTATCTGAATCAATTGATCTCCCTATTTTAGTATCGTCTGCGAATTTACTTATCCTACTAGTTATACCTAAATGTAGGTCATTTATGTATATAAGAAACAACAGGGGACCTAATACCGATCCCTGGGGGACACCACTTTTGACTGCTCCCCATTCTGACTTGGTACCATTAATGCTGACTCTCTGCTTCCTACCAATTAGCCATGACCTAATCCATCCTAACAACGCCCCACCTATTCCATGTGCCTCAACCTTTCTCATCAATCTCTCATGAGGGACTCTGTCGAAAGCTTTACTGAAATCTAAATATATAATATCATATGACTTGTCATTATCTACTGCTTCATATACCTCTGAGAAAAAACTAAGCAAATTAGTAAGGCAAGACCGTCCCTGAGTGAATCCATGCTGAGAAGAATTGATTAAGTTAAATGTTTCTAAGTGGTTTCTCATTTTCCTAGCAATAATTGACTCTAGTAGTTTTCCTATGATTGAAGTGAGACTAATGGGACGGTAATTGGATGCTATTGATTTATCACCTTTTTTGAAGATCGGAACTACATTTGCAAGCTTCCAAGCTTCTGGAACTATACCTGTTTCTAATGACTTGTTAAATAGAAATGTTAATGGATAACTTAACTCATCTCTGCATTCTTTTAATACTCTAGCATATACCTCATCAGGACCAGGCGATTTATGAGGTTTCAGTCTGTCAATTTCCTTAACCACATCATTTCTACTTATAGTAACCGTACTTAACCTATTTTCTATACTATCGCTGTATACCTTACGGACTTCTGGAAACTGTGCCAAATTGTCATTAGTGAAAACGGAAAGAAATTGACTATTTAATGTACTGCACATTTCTAAATCACTTTCTGTCAATTTTCCTATCGAAGTTTTAAGGGGACCAATTACATCTCTAACCTTGGATTTATATAGTTGGCAAAAAGCTTTAGGATTATTTTTTGAATCATTGGCAACCTTAATTTCATAATTTCTTTTTTCTTTACTAATATCCTTTTTTACCTGTCGTGATAGATTCTGATAGTAAGCAAGTAGGTGAATTTCGCCTTTTTTAATTTTTCTATATATTCCTCTCTTTTTTCCTAGAAGATCTAATAGTCTATTATTCATCCATTTTGGTTGGTTCTGTGTTGATCTAAATTTTCTTTTGGGGATATATTTATTTTGCGCATTGAATACTGACTTGATAAAATTATCGTATGTATCTACCAAGTTTGACGTCTCCTCCTGACTTAAGATGACAGGTGCCTGAGAAAGGATACACTCATTTGGACACCTGGATCGACTTAATTTTTTGACCATAGGGTCCGCTAACAGGGCTTCTCTTAACCCACCATAATTGGCTTTTCTGAAGTCAGGTATTAATGTTGTATTCTCTCTGATATTACCTTTCCATTGTATATTAAAATACACAGAATTGTGATCACTATTTCCAAGGTGGTCCCCGATTTCTACACTATTTATCATATGTTCATTGTTACTGAAAACTAAATCGAGAATATTATCACCTCTAGTCGGCGTATCTATGAATTGAGATAAAAAACTATCTTGTACTACCTCAATAAACTCCTTTGAATCAGAGTCGCCTATTTGTTGCTGCCATGCAAAAGCACTCCAAAGTATTGTCTACACTGAAATGTGAACAATACACTATTAACCCCTTCTGTACCGTCAACATATGTTATATTTTATTCTAGCAATATGTAGACGATTGTATACAGCTTAGACAGGATATGTGGTAGTTAAAAGTGTTGATTGAGATAGTTCGAAGCCTTATAATTGCTAAAGATCCTTCCTAAAGTGAATACAACCGATTAGTAGGAGCCAGATTAAAATCAAAAGACGTTGTCGGTATAGAAAGGGTTAATTACATAGCTTACCAGGCTGAACCAAGCCTCCGTGATGATGTAAGGAGGCTGTGGTTGACCTTGAGAATAAGGATATGGTTTGCAATGGATCATGAAGGTTGTTGATGATTATTTGATATTGACTGTAAATTTATTAACCTCTGAAGTGCGCATGGGGGTAATTGGAAACGTCCCCCTGTGCTGACGTATTTGAGGTGTTTCCGTCACTAAAATATTCATTGTGCCATTAATAGCATTAATACTTATCCATATGCGCCTATTATGGGTTGATTATAAAGGTATTAACCTGAAACAACAATAAAACAAGTGAAAACAGCGTTTGGATGGTCAAAATCGGAGATATAGCCCGCGAGTTGTATAATGTATGGGTGAGGCAATCTGCTTTCCCGCCAATTTCCCCCAAGGCCACTGAGACACAGTCGATCGATACTCTCTCTCTCTCTCTTGCACTCGCTTGCTATCAGTGATGACCACACCCTCCAATCGGATTTCTAATGTTAGCACGAAAATATACCTCAGAATAAGGGAATAACAGGGAAAATAGGTGATAACTGAAGGAGAGGAGGAAAGTGGGGAAGGAGGGGAGGTAGAGGACTGAGATTTTGCATGGCCCAGGGGCCAAAAAAAAAAAAAAAAAAAAAAATATAAATTTTTTTTTTTTTTTCGATGTCAAAAGTTGATTTTTTTTTTCTCTGACTCTTAAGAGTCTCCCCGCAGTGCGCCGGGGGAACTCTTAAGAGTCTCCCCGCCGCTCCCGGGTTAATAATGAATATATATGAATAACAATAATCTCAATTGAAGAAAAGTATTTACATTGTAATATAAGTAATTACTAACTTGGAAGTAGGCCTACACACAGCCACACTCAAACGTTGGTCAAACATAAATAATATATAGGCTGTGTTGAGTAAAGATGGGACTGTGGAGGAGGAGGTGCGGGAGAGGGTGCAACAGGGGAAGAGGGTTGTAGGAACGTTGAAAGCAGTAACAAGAAATAGGGTGGTCAGTATGGAAGTGAAGAAGTACTTGCATGACAGTGTGGTAATCCCGACACTAACTTACGGAAGTGAAGCATGGATGTTCGGGAAGAGACTTAGACCAAGAGTGAGAGCGGTGGAAATGAGTTACTTGAGAAGTGCGTGCGGAGTTACATGGAGGGATAGACAGACGAATGAGGAAGTAAGAAGGAGGTGTGGTGTGGAGGTAGATGTGCTGGAAAGTGTGAAAAGGAACAACTTGAGATGGTTCGGCCATATGGAGCATATGGAAAGCGAGAGATTGACTAAGAGGGTGTACGAGAGCGAGGTGGAAGGACAGAGAGGGAGAGGTGCACCGAAGGAGAGGTGGAAGGATGGAGTGAGGAAGTATATGAATGAAGGCGGTGCTGGTTGGGAGGAGGGGCGTCGACTAACTGGGGACAGAGGTGCATGGGGGCGGTTCGTTCGTGGCCACCCTTTCGGGGATCACGGCGTCAGGCAATAGATAGATATATATATATATATATATATATATATAGAGAGAGAGAGAGAGATAGAGAGAGAGAAGTAGTATACTGTACATATAATAAAAAAAAAAAATGGAGGGTACATCCGTAGATTTAATCACATTGAGTAGTTCTGGAACCCTGCAATAGATGGCGCTGAAAAAAAATCGAAAAAGGGTAACTGGCAACGTTTAGAGGCACCTTTTTATTAATAGAATACATAGGAAGACTCCTTTCTTTTATACACACTCTCTGAAAACAACTCTGCAACTCCGGGCTCGTATCAGTGAACACTTTGGTCGTTTCTTCAGAACCGGCCAAATGTTTCATAAACTACAATTTTCGGCCATTAGAGATCACTCACATGCTCACGACCACCCACTGAGTGATTCAGAATTCAAAATTCTCGCCAATTACCCTACAGACATGGAGTTGCGTATAGTGGAAGCTCTCCACACTAAAGTTGTGCAACCCAGTATAGGTACTCAAGAGTCTGCATACGATCTACTATGCATCTAAACTGGTGAGTCTTTCCCCTAGGTTTTATATAGTTATTTCCTATGTTTCCCCTTATGATTTGCTTTGTTCCCTTTTCCACATTTACATTACGCTAGGCTTTATATATTGTTAGGTATTTGTTCCTTAATTTATATTCTCACTAAATATACTCAACTCAATTCTTGTAAGAATTTTAAATGTTTCGGATTTTTTAGTTAGTCCATCTCTTATATATTTTTCATTTCTTGTCGTCGTTCTCATACATGTATGTATTATTTATCAACCTCGTGCACTCCACGTGTTATTATTTTTCCTAAAGCAATATTACCTATCGAGTAAGATGTTTTATACATACTTTGTATTATATAATTTAATTAGTTTAACAAGTTTTTCTCTTTGTTTATAGATCTGAAGATGAGAACAGAATTCTCGAAACGTCGTCAATTTTTTGTTTTCTACATTCCTCCCTACGTTGGTTCTACTATTCATTATAAGGCTGAGTATTCCAAGCAACCAGGGTATATATATATATATATATATATATATATATATATATATACTGTATAATATTATACAGTATATATATATATATATATAGAGAGAGAGAGAGAGAGACACACACACCACGCTGGAGGCAATAACTCGGTGTGTTCTATTTGCATGACATTATTGCTTCTCGTTCTCTCTTCATTACCCATAAGTATACCCCCCCTTCTCTCTCTCTCTCTCTCTCTCTCTCTCTCTCTCTCTCTCGTGAACGAGGATATCTTGTAATCTTATCTCAAGAAATTGTGTTGTCGGTATTGATCTTATGATGAGTAATATAGGCCATGTTGAACGTGGCCAAGAAAGTGATATCCTGTGCTCCATTAAAACTAAACTATTTCAACATTAACCCTTGTCTAGCGGGGTTTTTTTGGGCTTATTTGGGCATATTCAGGCCCTCCTGCATGATAAATCAAGTATCTGCATGAAAACAAAATTATTTAGCAAAAAACTAGGCGCTAAAAGCTTCAAAATAAGACCAGAACGAGCTACGTAGCACTCGTGGTTCTCCTACAGTGATACCAGTAACATGGGAGTTTAGCGTATAGCGGCGTATTTTTCCCAGCTATGCTCACTACTGGCTACACTGCCGGCCTCTCGAGAACACAGGGAACATGAGTTAATGGGCGGCGGTAAGCCCTGGGAGTCGGCTGTCTGGCCCGCTGCGCTGCCGGCCATTTGCACTCGATTTTAACCCTTTAAAAGCCTTAATAATGCTCCTAACTTGCTGCAAATTGGAACCGGACTTAAGTCCGACCCCGATCTTTAAGGGTTAAGAACTCTTGTATCAAAATGTATAATTGATTGCTGGCATCCACATTGTGAGGCAGTAAATGAAGGTTACTAAGTCAAATCAAGTCTCTCTTGCAATTCTAGCCAGGGTTCAGAGAATACAGTCTTCTAGCATTGTTCTAAGAACGCATGTGTGTTTGTGTTAACATACACACATACACACACACACTAGGTAGTCGTCACTACTTGGAGTGCTGGCTCTGGCGAGCAATTAATTTTAGTTTATCTCTTAAATTAAATAGATAAATAAATATATTATTAAATAAATATATATGCTTCAATGAGACAAAAACAAAATAACGCTTCTCCAGACCCCCCTTCAAACAAAAGAACCCCCCCCCCCCTTCCAGGGTAAATATGTACTGGTATATTTTTCGGTAAAAAATATTTCCTGGCCAAAGGCAGATTTCTTAGAAATGTAGACTACAGTGTGACCTATACAAAATTAACTGTGGCCGTCTCTGTTAGCAAGAGGTGGTGGTTAACACTAGCTGGTGCGACTTCTTGCGGGTTATTATATTTTTTTTAACCCATTGAGCCCTGAAAAAGTAACTTAATGTAACACCTAGTCCCAGGCATTATTCATATTTGTTTTTTATTTTTATTTTTTAATATTAAAAGCAAAATGGTGGTCTCTGTGGGCTGCCAACTTTACCCTACATCTTAATCTACCATATGTACAAATTTGAGACCCCTGCAAGCCTTTTGGGAGGCCTAAGCTGATCTAATATATAAAGCAAGAATAGAGGCCGTTCAATGGCCAACGCAGAGGCTGTGTGTTACAAAAGTAGGCGTCCGCCAACGGACATTGCTGGGGCTAGATGGGTTAATTATTACCAAGGTTTTTTACGGCTTTTGCCATTTTCGAGCTATTATTTAAGTTTATCCCCTAGACCACACAAAAAAAAAAAAAAAAAAAACGCTCTCTCAGACCCCCTACAAACTAAAGAACGCCTCCAGACCCCTTTCAAGCTATTCATGTACATATTTCAATAGACAAATTTCGAAATCCGGCTTCTCGAAAGTTGCAAATTAAAATAACAGACTAAGAGTAAAAATAAATACAAATAAAATAGACTAAACATTATGGTGTTTATTTCTTTATTATCTATTTATATTGTATATATTTTTTTGGCAAATTTGTACATCTAGCGACATGAATTCTAGCGATATTCTTGAGATTTGAACCATGTTGAGTGATATTCCAGAAGTTGTGACATTATTCTAGCAATGTTCGGCCTTTATTTACTATCTAGCGACTTTTTAGAATGGGTCTGGTTTTTTGTTCTTCTTTTCTTTCTCGTTTATTATATATTTGTTATTTATTATTATTTATTCATATATATGTAATCCTGCAACACTGCTCAATGAGACTTATTGGGGTTGCCTGGGGAAATAACAGGTACAATATATGAACATGAAGTTGATGAGTGTGTTCTGCTTCCAGAGAACATAATATCCCATTCAGTACCGGTGACATCCTTTCCATTATATTTCGGCAACTATTAGACGATCTTATTCAGCTTAAGCAGGTGTCACACTATGCCGATTTAAGTGCCGACGCTCCACGACTTAAGGGTCGGGAGCAGGTCTTTGCCTACATCGCCGCGCGACGTGGGTGGGCGCCTACTCAAGAGAGCCGTCGGGAGAGGTCGTCAGGGGCCTCAGGAAAAGTTTGACATGCACAACTCTCATGAGTTGAGTCGGCGGCTAGTAAATTGACGGCACGGGGACGGTAGGCTGGCGGCGTCGGGCGTCGTCCGTCGTCCGGTATGCATCATACGTTACAAGGGCGCCAGCCTGTCTGCGTCAGACGCCGCTTATAAGGTAGGTCGCCATCAGGCAGCGACCCGGTAACGCCCAGGCGCCGTCAGAGGGGGAGGGCATACAGTGAGTCCGCGACCTGGCAACGTTGCACGGGACATCGTTGATAGATGGTTTTGGGGGTGTTTTTGTTTTAACCTTGATGGTGGTCTAGCGAGGAAACTAAAAAATAAATTAATATATAAATAAATAGACCCCAAAAATCACCACTGTCCTCTTAATCCGATCCCATCAACGAGTGACTATCTATAAACCCTTTCAATAGTGGTGGCGTCTGTTTTGCCATAATTCTGCTTTACTTAGACGATGTTATGCAGCTTAAGAACGGTCTGTGGGAGTTAAGAGAGATAAATGAGAGGAATGGAGGTCTTGTGATCGCTACAGGCCCTTTGTAAGCATAATACAATAACCTAATAGTTGCCAGACTATAACGAGAAAGACGTCACCGGTACTGAAAGGGTTAACTATAGTTGGCCTTGTTTTACCAAATACTAAAAAAAAAAAAAATAAAAAAAATAAGGGGAGATGGGCGCATTTGTTTGCTCATTTATGGATCTTTTTATTATGTTTTTAGTTTCCTCCCTAGATCTCAAGCTTAACTCCCCCCCCCCCCCTCCCCCACACACACACACGCACGTCGCCTCCGACGGATCGGTTTGCCTCGGTCGGGATCAAGTGTGACGGAGTAGGGGTCCAGTCTGACAGGGTGGCTGTCCATCGCCGCCCTACCTCCTAGAGGCGCCCCTCGTCAGGAGCATTGTCGCCAACCAGTTTGCATGGTACGGCACATGACGCCACCCCAGCGGCGTCATTTATCTTCCTTGGGTCTTGCATGGTTGCCTCTCGACCCCTTCCAGTTGCCGTTAGGAGGCATGCCCGTCCATACTGCCCGCCGTGGGCGTCCCGTCCATCTATCACCCACGATACTCGGCAGTAGTCTCCCCCTTGTATCGCGACTCCTTAAGTTGTGGAGCGTCGGCACTTAAATCGGCATAGTGTGACACTTGCTTTAGGAAGGCAGTCTACCAATTATAAGGCTACAGATTATCTCGATTAATCCTTTTAGCTTCCATATATCCTTCCCAAGCTTCTTAAAATCGTCTAAATGTAGCTGAAATCCAATAAAAAAGACGTCACCAGTATTGTAAGGGATATATAACTAACGCATGTACGGTAATTTATATGATTTGTATATATATTTATATATTTATTTTTCATTTTTTGTTCAGCTTCCTCCCTAGACCTCCAACAATCTTAAAAAAAATACCCCTGATAACCCTATTCGCAATCAATTTGTGCATTTTTCGGTAGAAAAATGCCCCTAAACTGCAGGCTCCCTATCTCTCATCAGAAATAAATTCACACCTACTATGAGTTTCAGAGGCCGTGCTACATCGTTTTTCGGGAATAACGTATGAACAAACAGTTGGATCAGTATGATATTTTGCCACAACTTGTTTCACACCGTGCCCTATTTTTTTTTTTTAATATTGTGCATTACCAAAAGTGGATAATTAAGTCACTTGTCCCTGTGTCATGAGGTTAAAGTCACACCTGAATGACTAGGAATCGGACAAGGCTACCGTGGCTTACCTGTGAAATCACAAAACCATTATTGCTCCTCCATCAAACACGGTAGTTATCAGCCACCACCCAACCCTATTATCGTCTTTATATTCAAGTTATCTGTCACTATCAAATATATATATATACAAAATATGTATTTTTGTATATTTATATTTGATATTGACAGATAACTTGAATATATCGCCGATAATAGGGTTGTGTGGTGGCTAATAACTACCGTGTTTGATGGAGGAGCAATAATGGTTTGGTGGTTTCACAGGTACGGCACGGTAGCCTTGTCCTTTTGCTAGTCATTCATGTGTGACTTTAACCTCATGACACAGGAACAAGTGGCTTAATTCTCCATTTTTGGTAATGCAAAATATTGACGAAAAATAGGGGACGGTGTGAAACAATCTGTGGCAAAATATCATACTGATCCAACTGTTTGTTAATAAGTTATTCCCCCCCAAAAAACCGATGTAACACAGCCTCTGAAACCCATAGTAAATGGCACGAAAGGTCGTAAAATCGCCAAACTAATGGGGCGAATGTATTTAAATCTCAAAACTATTGGGGGTAAACATGAGAGAGTATAGGGTCCAGGAACTACCCCCCTCCCCTTAAAAAGGAAATCCCCAAAGTTGCCATGCATTAATTTTCCCATTCATATATTAGAGCCACATAACAAGAGTTGAAATATAATTATAGAAAAGAAACACACACACACACACACTCTCTCTTTCTCTCTCTCGGCAACAACATACCATACACAGGCACACACACTCTCCGCAACTCACACACAAACACTCTCTCTCGGCAACAGCATGCCATACACAGGCACACACACTCTCAGCAACTCACACACAAACACTCTCTCTCGGCAACAGCATACCATACACAGGCACACACACTCTCAGCAACTCACACACAAACACTCTCTCTCGGCAACAGCATACCATACACAGGCACACACACTCTCAGCAACTAAAACACAAACACAAACACTCTCTCTCTCTCGGCAACAACATACCATACACAGGCACACACACTATCAGCAACTCACACACAAACACTCTTTCTCTCTCGGCAACAACATACTATACACAGGCACACACACTCTCAGCAACTCACACACAAACACAAACACTCTCTCTCTCTCGGCAACAACATACCATACACAGGCACACACACTATCAGCAACTCGCACACAAACACACACACTCTCTCTCTCTCGGCAACAACATTCTATACACAGGCACACACACTATCAGCAACTCACACACAAACACACACACTCTCTCTCTCTCGGCAACAACAAACTATACACAGGCACACACACTATCAGCAACTCGCACACAAACACAAACACTCTCTCTCTCTCGGCAACAACATACCATACACAGGCACACACACTATCAGCAACTCGCACACAAACACAAACACTCTCTCTCTCTCGGCAACAACATACCATACACAGGCACACACACTATCAACAACTCACACACAAACTCTCTTTCTCTCTCTCGGCAACAACATACCATACACAGGCACACACACTCTCAGCAACTCACACACAAACTCTCTTTCTCTCTCTCGGCAACAACATACCATACACAGGCACACACACTATCAGCAACTCACACACAAATACTCTCTCTCAGCAACAGCATACCATACACAGGCACACACACTCTCAGCAACTCACACACAAACACTCTCTCTCGGCAACAGCATACCATACACAGGCACACACACTCTCAGCAACTCACACACAAACACTCTCTCTCGGCAACAGCATACCATACACAGGCACACACACTCTCAGCAACTCACACACAAACACTCTCTCTCGGCAACAGCGTACCATACACAGGCACACACTCTCAGCAACTCACACACAAACACTCTCTCTCGGCAACAGCATACCATACACAGGCACACACACTCTCAGCAACTCACACACAAACACACACACTCTCTTTCTCTCGGCAACAACATACCATACACAGGCACACACACTCTCAGCAACTCGCTCACACACACACACACTCTCGCTCTCTCTCAGCAACAACATACCATACACAGGCACACACACTCAGCAACTAGCACACACACACACACACTCTCTCTCTCTCTCAGCAACAACATACCATACACAGACACACACACACACACACACACACACACACACACACACACACACACACACACACACACACTCCCACACCTCTCAAAAAGGTAAAAGCTAAAAAGCTTAAATATCTTTCACGCCAGAGGTTCAGTGAAAAAGTCACAAAAAGAAATATAGGTCAGCATATCTATGAATTTCACACAGGTATATTTTCAGCCTCTGGCTGAAATTCTTAATAATCTGTTTACTTTTTATTATCAGCAGTAACATAGTAACTAGGCGAACAGTAACCATAGTCAGTAATGTTGTCAGTAAATCAACTCAATATCTTTCTACAAACCCTTATACCCTTTTATAAATGCTTAACTATTATATCTGTCAGCATACCTATTACATAATGTTTACTGGTCAAATAGCTCCTATGCAATCTATTATCTCAATCTGGAAAATCATCTGCCAACCTAGTACGTAATATTGATCTCGTCAAACAACTCTTATACAACCTCATACTTTGGTCCTTATTTTAAGATAATATAAGTTAGAGATAAGCTAAAAACTGTTCCTCTGTACATTTTCAGCCTACGGCCGCAATTATCAATAAACCGTTTATTATTATTATTATTATTATTATTATTATTATTACCTAAAACATATATCTGCACGGACACACACATTGACAATCGCACATTTTACACATCACACATTTTAAAAACAATAAAACTTTGAATACAAACACTACCACAAACAAGCATACACTTATAAACACACACACACACACGCGCATACATAAACATATACATTCACGCACACTCACAGAAAAACACACACGCAAATTCGCACACTCACAAACAAATAAATGCAAATTCACACACACACACACACACACCGCAAATAATACAGAGCTCAACACACACATACACACACACACACACACACACAAACACTAATCAACGTTTTGTTGAATTATGTGTTGTGGAAATATGCTGGGTGCAGAAAAATTATCTTAATCGATTATTTTTATCACTGTAACAAACCAAGATTTTTTCCAGTATTGCGACCTTAGTGACGCGGAATAATAATAATAATAATAATAATAATAATAATAATAATAATAAAAATAAAGATGATACTGGCAAGGGCAATATATATATATATATATATATACAGGTATATATAGATTTATTTTATTATTGTAATTATTATTATTATAAGTAGTAGTTGTAGTAGTGCAGATAGTACCTCTTAATGGTATAACCAACCATAACATATTGCAATATATTTACTGTACAAATAATTTCAAATTAATGACACTAAGTCATTATAAATAAAAGTCGAAGGTCTTCCTGAAGTCTTCATAATGTGTGTAATACTTGCAAGGAACTTTAGGGCCTCGACAACTTACAAGGGTCAATGTTATACTTTTTGTTTAATTTGGGGCTGGAGTCAATAAGCTGCTTGGCCACCCTGGGGATTAGTACAGGGAATGAGGGAGTGGTAGGGAAGGAATAAAAGTGGGAAGAGGAAGGTGGGAATAAACACATGTGTGGGGGTAAAGAAGGGAGGAGAAAAGGTGATGGTGATCATGATAATGCAGAATATTAATGATGATAATGATGATAATAATAATAATAATAATAATAATAATTATTATTATTATTATTATAATACTAAAAATAAAAATAATAATAATAATACAAATAATACTAATACTAATATTATTAATAATAATAAGAAGTAGAAGAAAGAATGAGTACCGGTATTATATTCGAGAGAGAGAGAGAGAGAGAGAGAGAGAGAGAGAGAGAGAGAGAGAGAGAGAGAGAGAGAGAGAGAGAGAGAAAGAGAGAGAGAGTAGATGGCAGTAAATACATAAATCTGGGACTGTAGGAATACATTGTAAGCATTGAACGCTTTAAGCCTTTGAGGATTATAACGCCTTTTAGCAGTTTATTCTGGCTAGGCTATTATTAGACGATTGTTTTCAGATTAGGAAGGGTGTATGCAAGTCAGAGGGTTAATTAAGATAGTCTTTACCCTTTTGATGCCCAAAGGTCCTCCCTAAGTTGTAACAAATCGTCTAATGATAGCCAGAATAAACTGTCAAAACGCGTCATAATCATCAAGGGGTTAAATGTATGGGACTATATTCCAGTCATTATAGGTAGGCCAGAAAGCGATAGCTCTAACCTCAGTAACTCAAAAGGGGCTGGAGCAAACGAGCTGTAAATGTCCACACCTATTCTCCGGCAGACTCTTCCTAGATGGTAGAAATACTAGCTATTATTGTCATAGTCCTTTTTTAGTTGCAGAGGTTGAGGGGTTATGATTTTTGGCCTACCTAAAATGAATGAACTATAGCAACACGTATTTGCTCTTTGAATTCCATGAGCTTTAGAGGATGTTCATGTTGTGCTGTATTAGTGTATTGAAAAGAGTAGGAGTGTTTTAACACTATCTGATCCAACGTCTTGTGGGTTATTATAATATTTTTTTGATTTGTAATTGAGGATTTTGCTTGTGTTTGCCAATTTTGAGCAATGTATTTTTGTTTCTCTCCTAGGCTAATAAAACTGCCTCCCAGACTTCCTTTAACCCAAACCTGCCCACCCAGAAGTTGCACAAACTTATTTGTGTATATCGCAAGTGCTTTACCTTGCAACCGGCTTACAACCCGCTGATGATGTTGCCCAAGAAAAATTTATATATAAAATGTTGTAACCTTTGCAACTTGTATTAATTGTGGGGCCGTATCCCGCCGACGATGGTCAAAGTTTGGCTGTAAGCTCCGGTGAACTATACTAAAAAAAAAGAAAACAAAAAAATCAATAAATAAATAATAATAATAATTAAAAACAAAATAGAAAGGTATGATGGAGGTATATAAGATGATTGGGGGGTATTGAAAGTGACATTCCTTGCTGTCTTTATATTAAATGGGTATAATAAAGTTATACAAGATAATTGGGGGTATTTTGTGGTGACACTCCTTTTCATCCTCATATTAAATGGGTATAAAGAAGGTATATCAGATAGTTGAGGTTATTGAGAGGGATATTCCTTTTATATCTTTATTATAAATGGGTATAATCGATTGTATATAAGATAATTGTGGGGTATTGATGACGACATTCCTTTCTATCTCTGTATTAAATAGTTATAATAAAGGTGCATTTGATAATTGGAGGTATTGAGAAGGACAGTCCTTTCTATCATTATATAGGGTATATTACTGTTAATATACCAACATGATAAGGGTATATTATTATGGTATATTACTGACCGTATACCAAATTGATAAGGGTATATTATTATGGCATATTACTGCCAATGTACCAAATTGATAAGGGTATATTTGTTGTGGCATATTACTGTCATTATAACTTATTGATAAATGTATATTATTATTACCTTGATTACTCCGCTATTACGAAGAATGTGTAGGGAAATATGGTGTTGATTATGAATACTTGGCTATATTATGATTCAGAGACATAACAGTTTCATTTTTTTCCCATTTAGTATCTAGAAATCAGCAGCCAAGGGATTCAATTTACCGCCAACTGGATAAAAACAGACTATAGTACACAGTCATGCACTTCACACAATACACTCCAAAAATATATAGGGTATACAAAGGGTATAAATAAGGATATATACGATCATTGAGTAAACTGATGGTGATTTACCTTTCAAACTGGTATAAGATGGGTTTATTACCACCAATGTACCTTAAATAGGTAGATTATTATGGACACTTTATATATTTGTTTTTCATATCTATAATGTTTGAGAGTGTATGCACACTATGGGAACCCGTTAACCTTTTTCGACCCATTATTCAAGCTAACGTTAGACGCTATTAAACAGTTAAGAGGGACCAATATTAGGTAGATGGTTTATGGAGAAATTATTTACCCCTTTGAGTCCCATAGATATATTACAAGTTAAAGAAAATCATCTAATGGTAACCAGCATGGGACCAATATTAGGTAGATAGTTTATTGAGATATTATTTACCCCTTTGAGTCCTAGAGATAGATTATAAGTTAAGGAAAATCATCTAATGGTAACCAGCATGGGACCAATATTAGGTAGATAGTTTATTGAGATATTATTTACCCCTTTGAGTCCTAGAGATAGACTATAAGTTAAGGAAAATCATCTAATGGTAACCAGAATGGGACCAATATTATGTAGATGATTATTGTTAGTCCTATAGATAGATTATAAGTTCAATATAATCATCTAATGGACGAATAGTAGGAAGATGGTTTATGGAGAAATTACTAACCCATTTGAGTCCTAGAGATAGATTATAAGTTAAAGAAGAGTCGTCTAATGGTAACCAGAATACAACCAGAAATACGTCACCATACTGAAAGGAATAACAAAGGCTTTAAGGGGAACTATTTTTGTTCTGAGCCTCCATCTCCTTCATGTTTAGCCCATTAGTCTTCACATTTTGACTTTCGACCACTTCCTTGTCAACATTCAGACCTTTCCTGCCATTACTGTGTCGATTTTTCCGGGTGAGCGCAAGCGAGCCTGAAATTTAGGAGGAACTGGCCTTCGACCGGGACATTTTTCTACCGAAAAATATACCAATATATCTGGAAGGTAGGTCTTTTCTGTTTTTGTTTAAGCTTGATAGAGGCCTAGGGAGCAAACTAGAACAAATACTGTATATATACCGGTAATAATAGCAATAAATAAATACATAATAACGTCCCCTAAATCCCGCCGACCACTTCATCTGATCTCATGATGCAATGTGTTACAGTCATATTGAAGCACTTAAGTGTTCTCTCTCTCTCTCTCTCTCTCTCTCTCTCTCTCTCTCTCTCTCTCTCTCTCTCTCTCTCTCTCTCTCTCTCTCTCTCTCTGTATTCACCCGCTGGCAATTCCTACATTTCATTCCTGAGCGGTATTTTTTTTATTTATTTTATTGTTTTTACCTTTTCTTGACGCGACTCGGTTTTATTTCTATTAGGTGTATTTGTTTTTCTCTCGCTCACCCGTTCTGAGAAATTATTCTTTGTTTTGGCGTTTGCTTTTTTGTATGATTTGTTGCTTTGTTTTGCGTTGTTTCTTTTGTATTCGTTTGTTTTGTTTCTTTGATTTGCTTTGCTTCTTTGTTTTGATTTGTATGTTTGTTTTTCTTTTTGTCGTTTGCTTTGTTGCTTTGTTTTTTTGTTTTACTTTGTTTTTGGTTTTGATTTGTATCTTTGTTTTGCTTTTTTCTTTGTTTTGTCGTTTGCTTTGTTGCATTGTTTTTCGGTTGCTTTGTTTCTTTGTTTTGTCATTTGCTTTGTTTCTTTGTTTTGTCATTTACTGTGTCTTTGTTTTATCGTTTGTTTTGTTTTTTTGTGTTGTTGTTTGCCTTGTTTTTTCATTTGATTTAATAATTTGTTTCACGGTATGACATTACTTTGATTGTTAACCCCTTCATTGTGGTTACTATGAGACGATTTTCTTTAGCTTATATAATAATCTACCTCTAGGACTCAGAGGGGTAAATAAGAGCTCGATAAACCCGCTGACTAACATAGGTCCTTCTCAAACTGCATAAAATCGTCTAATGTTAGCCAGAATCAAAGGCAAAAGGCGTCATCGTGCTGAAGGGGTTAATATGTTTGGTTCTATACACCACGTGTTTAACCCCTTCAGCACCACGAAGCCTTGCTACCTTTGATTCTGGCTAAAATTTGATAATTGTATGCAGCTTAAGAAGGACCTATGTTACTGAGGGGGATTATTGAGATCGTATTTACCCATTTGAGTCGTAGAGGTAGATTATAAACTAAAGAAAATCGTCTGATGTTAACCAGAATATGATGAAAACTAAGTAATGGTGGTGAAAAAGTTAATTTGTCTCCACTATTCACTTGAGTCTGGGCTCTAAAATAATATGGGTATGAAGAGAGTAATTAATTAATTAAGAGTCTGGGCTCTAATATTATATGGGTATAAAAAGAGTAATTAATTAAAGAGTCTGGGCTCTAAAATAATATGGGTATGAAGAGAGTAATTAATTAATTGGGGAGGCTGACCTTTAACCCACCCATTCACCTTGTATAAGAGATTGTGTTTCTGGCATTTTACCATTTTAATACCAATGGAAATACTAAGACTCGCTGAAAAATTCATCATTCTACGTGCGCGCGCACAGGCCTAATCCCACTCTCAATCAAAATTCGAACTGCTAAATTCGTACCTACCGGTAGCGCTACCTAGGCTAGGCCTATATTTTTCGTGAATAGATATAGAAAATGGTTCCTATATTATGTTCAAATAATATGTAATAGCACTGTGTATGGTTGTACTACATTTAAATAGTTATAGATGTGTATATTAATGGGATAAATACTTCGAAGTTCGCATACGTTCAGAAAATTATAGTGCAACACTGTTGCCAGATACTAATCAATGCCATTATCATTATATCATAATGCATTTTACTCATTTGCATAATTTCAAATACCTAGGACATTAATATAATATTTTCCTATATTTTTTGTAGTGATATTTGTATGATTTAGTGGTATATTGGTGTCTGTCTAGGGTTATAATGCATTGAGAAAGTTACCTCTGAAACTCTGAATTGGCAACAGTTCGGTACGGGCCGGCTTAAGTAACCCTGCTTTCTTTGAGTACTACATGGCAAGAGAAGCTTTCGGTTCTGTCATTACTGTTCAAGGTAAACAGCAACTGCTAAATTCGACATCATGTTCAAATAATATGTAATAGCACTGTCTATGTTTGTATTAGACAAAAATCATGATAGGTTTCTATTTTATGTGGATAAATAGTATTAAACTGAATAAACTAAATACCGAAAGTTCACTAGAGTGGTTGTTGATACATTTGCTAGATATGAGGGAGAAGGGAGGTAGGAAGGAAGGGCAGGGTAAGTCACACAGGCAATTGCCAAAACTTTAAAGGTCCATATCATTGTTGTTGTTGTTGTTGTTCCCTAAGCTGCCTGGCCGAACAGCCCCGAGTCCCCGAGAAAGGCCATGGCCACGATCGGGCTTTCCCACAGAGCTCTCATTGAGTGTAGATTGTGTTGTTGGCGTAAGTGGTTGTGTGAAATGAAGTCTTCTATGATGTGTTTAATGGTATGGGGTGCTGTGTTACATCCCAGGCAGGCGTCGACAACGGAGTCATCCAGTCTCTTCTGATAGCTCAGGAGAGCTGGATGGTGTCCGCATCTCAGCCTGGCCAGGTGGACTCTGTCCTCGCGAGGAAGGGAGGATTCGGAAGGATGGATATCGGGAGGTCGTGCATGCAGCTGCGTGTTGTCTGTGAGTGAGTGGATAGATCGGTGAGAGATATGAGTATGGATGTGGTTCTGGAAGTTGGTTCGGGGTGGGCAGGGAGGGAGAGAGGACAATAATTGTGTGTGATACCGTGTGCTGGGTGTTGTTTTGATATTTCTTGGTGTCTGTGGGTGTGTTGCCATGTAGTTTAGTGGGTGGTCTTGGTTCGTGGAGGCTGCTGCCAGGAATTGAGTGCCTCTCATGTCCAGATGGTCTTTGACTTTGAGGATTTTGGTTTCTTGATGTAGGTGATCAGTGGGTGCAGTAGCTGTGCAGCCTGTAATGATCTTCAGGGCTTTGTTTTGAATAGTCTGTAAGGTCTTATGATGTGTTTCAGCTAGGTTAGAAGCCCAGGCTGGGCTTGCGTATTCCATCACTGATCTTATGTATTGTTTATATACTGTGGTGGTAGTTTCTTTGTTGTGTCCAAATTTTGTGTGAGCAAGTGACCTGAGGGCGTTAAGTCTGGGTGTCAGTTTCTTTTTAATGTTTGTGGTGTGCTGTTTGAATGTCATATGAGTATCATATGTTACTCCTAGGATTTTGGGTGTGTGTGTATGTGTTAGAGGTGTGTTGTTTATGGTGAGTTGAGGGATGTATTCATGTTCTCCTGTCCAACTTGTGAGCAGGGTTGTGGTGGATTTGGCTGGGGCTAGATTAAGTCTGTTTGTAGTGCACCAGCCATGTAGTGTGTTGAGATAGGGTTGAAGGAGATCTGTTGCTCTTTTTGGGTCATGGTGTGTGCATGTGAGTGTTATGTCATCTGCATAGGAGGCTAAGTTTATTTGGGGAGTATTGGGTGTAGTTATATCGTGCATGTACAGATTGAAGAGTGCGGGCGATAGGACGGATCCTTGTGGGACTCCGTTTGGAAAGTTTCTGATTTTAGATGACTGACCGGCAAAAGATACATGTGCACATCTGCCTGCTAGGAAGTTGGCCAGCCACCTTTTTGTGTTGTTGTGCATGTTTGTGATGTAGATTTTGTTTGTTAGGTTGTGGCGTGGGATGGCATTGAAGGCTTTACTAATGTCGAGTGTGGCTAATAGTGATCTGTGTGGTGGTCTAGCTGAGTTGATGCCGTCGAAAGCTCTTTGTGTAAGGTCTGTGAGAAGAGTGTTTGTGGAGTGAAGTGGCCTAAAGCCATGTTGTGTTGGAGCTAGGGGTAGGTCAGGTGTAATTAGTTGTAATACTAAGCGTTCCATGACTTTGGAGGGGGAGCAAAGGAGTGTGATGGGGCGGTGCGAGGAGGGTAGCGTGGGGTCTTTGTTGGGTTTTGGGAATGTGATGATGATACCATGCTTCCAAATGTCTGGTATTGTGTTGTGTGAATAGCTGTAGTTTGATATGTTAG
Organism: Paralithodes platypus; assembly: GCA_032716605.1. NCBI lineage: Eukaryota > Metazoa > Arthropoda > Malacostraca > Decapoda > Lithodidae > Paralithodes > Paralithodes platypus. The sequence continues at coordinate 39,133,680 of CM064547.1, forward strand.
TGAGTGCTTGTATGCCTTGTGGTCCCAGGTGTCTGAGGTGTATGTTGCTTATGTTGTCTAGGCCACAGGCGGGTGAGTGCTTGAGATTGTTGATGATATGCTTTGTCTGGTGATTGGTGAAGGGTGTATAGTCAGGGTCTGTGGGGAATTGTCTCTTACGTCGGATGATAAGTCGGTCGTCTTTGTGAGGTTTTAGGTGGCTGACATGTGAGAAGTGATTGATGAGAGTGTTTGCTTGTTGTTTACATGAAGGAGTAGAGTCTGTTGTTGTGATTGCAGCATGTGATTGTGTTGTGTTGCTGTTGGAAAGTTTGATGCTGTTCAGTGTTTTGTAGAGTTTTTTGGGGTTTGTTTTGTGATCAAGTGTTTGTAGGAAGTTATTCCAATTTAGTTTTTGTTGTTCTTGTATTTTGTTGTTAGTTTGGGTGTTGAGTGCTTGGATTTGTTGTGTGATGTCTTGTGTGTGGGGTGCTGGGGAGTGTTTCAGTATGTCGCGTTGTCTGATGAGGTTTTGAATTTCTGGTGTGAAGTTTGGGTTGTGTCTTTTTCTGTTACCTCTTGGAATGTGTTTCTTGTCAGCGTTTTGGATAGTTTTATTGAGTATGTGTACAGCATTGTTGATGTTAGTGATGGGTGTACTGTTTAGAGTTGTGAAGTGTTGTTTTGTCTCATTTGTGAATGCTTCCCAGTTAGCTCTTTTATAATTGGTGTATGTGTGTTTGTGGCTAGCTGGGGTGAGTCTGGTTTTGGTGGTGATAATGATCGGGAGGTGGTCAGAGCCTAAGGTTCTGACCACCCTCCAGGATGTTGTGGGGGCGAGTTCTGGGGAGCAAAAGGTGATGTCTGGAGATGATGGGTTATAGAGGGCTTGGTGAGGAATATGGGTATGTTGATGGATGGTGTTAAGGATGATGAGGTTATCGGTTTGGCTTTGTAATACCAGCCCTCTGTCTGTGTCGGGGTTGTCGACAAACCAGGCCGATGTCTTGGCGTTGAATTTCCATATCATTGTTATTAAACAAAGCATTTGGCAAAGGGAGGAATTGTTAAAAACCTTAGCCAATACTCTGTCATTCACCAAAAATAAATTTGAATTATCATTATTATTTGGTAGGGTAGGTATGTATAGGTAGGTTGGCTAAATAATTGCTGGAATTCGTAGGGACTTGAACTGTTTTGAGAGTTAAATACAACAAAATAATAGATCTGAATAATAAAGAGATTATGTTATTAAGCAAAACTGGGGGATGCGTGGAAGCCTATAGACTGTAGATGGTAAACTTTGTGTGGGTAGCGAATGCGGTTTTAAAGTAATTTAAGAATAGACAGTTTTCAATGCTGCGGCCAAACTATTCCACCCATTTATATTCTTTTGTTATCAAAACGTTCGGAATCGCGAGCCTCACCCAACTACGCAAGCATGGCTTTGATCATCGGCGTAGTTTTCAAGATGTGGAATTTTAAGTGGAATTCGAGGTTTTTTCAAGATTGCCGGAAAAAACCCCACGTGCAAAAGCAAAACCTTCTCTATAACATTTGCGGAGCATTAGTATGGGAGTCCGTATGCCAAAGTATATAGACGTTTCCTATGAGTGGGAGAGACGGTATTTAGGCGTCAAGTTTTTCGGGAAATCGGCTGCCACTGACCTGTTTGGCCGTCATGCCGGATGTTTAGCATATCAAAAGTTGCCCAATTCAAAAACGCACCTCTTGTGAAAGTTTGATCCCAATCCAAAGAGCGGTTCTGGAGTTATTGCGTCGAAACCGGCGCGTAAGAAGAATTTGGATGAAAAACCGGGTTTAATTAATACAATAGGGGTTCCCCGTAGGGGACGAACCCCTAATAATAATCTGTCTTTTGCGTTTCACAAGCACCAATTCTTTGAAAGTAATTCACTAGTCTTAGGATTATTTAGGTAATATACTGTACTGTACTGGTACTATACACTATATATATATATAGACATATATATATATATATATATATATATATATATATATATACCGGTATATATATATATATATATATATATATATATATATATATATATATACTATATATACAGTATACTGTATATATATATACTATATATATATATATGCACAGTCTTATAGCCTGTAGATTCAATTACTTAGCATAATGAACCCACATTGCGAGTGAAGCAACAAGACAGGTGAGTGTTACAACCGGATTGTTCGTAGTCTTACCTTTATTGACCTACAGTGTCTGGTTGTCTTATTGGCCCATTATAGTTTTGATGTCTCAAAGCCACATCGCCACTGTCTTGCTGTCTCATCTCAGTCTTGAACAACGCCTCTTTCAAACGCCACCTATTGAGTTTATCACTCACTAGTGTTACGATCCAGGTTCTCAAAGACACAGGGCTCTTCAACATTGGACTAGATAATGGCAAAATGCAACAACGGTAACACTAGATCCAACCCCTGCCTTAAACACTGGAAAACAAAACACCATTACCGCCCTGAGTCGTGCCTGGACAACGAGGTATCCTATGACTCGGTAACTGGTGCACACACACTAGGCTGACACTCGATGAAACAGCCTATTCTCAAACAGTAAAAGATTACTCGATTAGGTTACACAAAGAAAAGATAGTTAACGTGATTGATTAACGTTACGGTAGATACTCAAATAACTGGCACTCCTGTATTAAAGAAAGTGCAATGCTAGTCCTGCAACATCAACTGGAAACTTCTGAAATAAGTCTGATGCTGGGAAGATGTTCGTAAAGAATCTTGAACAATTATAATGCAGAATACGGGTCACAATAAATGCTAGGACATATAGTAATAATAGGCAGGCGAATAATAAAGACTGCGCAAAGGTAGTAATGCTCGACAACTAAAGAAATGCTTCGTGACACAACGCAACAGGCTACTAGGGTTGTGCAACTCAACAACAACCTCGGCTCAAAAGTGCAGCGAATAATAATGTTGCATACATATAATAATGGAGCTTATCTCTAACCAGTGTCTGCTTAGTTAATAAAGTCTAGCTGGGGTATCAAGGCAGGGCAACAATGGGCGAGCATGCGGCTCGTAGCCTAACGTTGTCCGAAGGTGGTATAATGAAGATTACGTTATATGACGGGGATGCTCTCTTGATAAATCTAGGTCTCTAGTACCTAGTTCTATCCTGGCGATCCCTCAGAAGTCAACACAAAGAGGCAGCACTATGTTGTGAGGGATAGGCTATGGCCCTCTCACACCACAGCGCTGTGCTCGCAAGGTAAACCCACCCGAAGACAACTTAGGCTCCCACAGTACCTGTCGATGTCGTGCAGGGCTTAACTAACACTGCACACATCGGAGACAACAACACAGTAACCTTACCCCTAGTCTAGCTTTAGATAACCAAGCAGAATCACTCAACACCTTGCCAGGGAGACATATACCGGTCTACAACCTTCCCGAGAGAGGACACATAAGGAAAAGTCCGTCTCTCTAACCCTCAATAAAGCATAATACCTCCTTAATCTAATACATGGAAATATCTGAGAGCTTCGCGTACAATACGACTGGCCGACGGTGAACGTCTATGCTGAAACCAGAAGGGATGTTGAGTTTAATAAAGATTAGAGAATGAGAAAGGAGAAGTCGAGAGAGAGAAATAGTATGCAAAGTGGCGAGTATGGGGGACAGAATTGCAAAGGATGTAGACGATACGCGTGTCAGGCAAGCTCTGAGCTGGTAAAGAACATGCGGCCGCGATGGGCAGGGACTAGTTGACCACCCGGCCGCCAACGCCGTCAGCGCCCAAGCGAGCTGCGGCGGATAACCCCCCCCCCCCCCCCTCCCGCTGCCAGGTGTACTCCCTCACCCTCTTTCGCTCGCTTCCCACACAAGCAAACATTTATATTATAGTGAATATAAAATATAAGGCGCGGTCACAGACCAAAACAAAGACCATTTCTAGACTGTCTGTGGCAACACGACACTAATAAAATAAAGCAGATCATTCTAGGACAACTGTAGCCCATCCCCCCATCCTGGCGAGCGCTAGCGAGCTGCAATGCCCCACGCAACCATTCTGTCAACGCCGGGAGGCGTCACACTAGGCACTGTTTTCCATCGCAAATTTTGAATAGGGAATATTCATACATTGCTAATGCATATTGGAAACAGTGAAGGTATTTTTTATGGATATACTGTATATATATATATATATATATATATATATATATATATATATATATATATATATATATATATATAATTATATATATATATATATTATATATATATATATATATATATATATATATATATATATATATATATATATACAGTATATACCGGTGCACAGTACAGAGAGAGAAAGAGAGAAATTTGTTTAAATGGGTCAATGGAGGAGGAAGAAAAAGTACATACATTTGGTGAGAAGAAAGATTGAATGTCCTCGTAATTATATATGGAGCAGGAGGAGGGGAGAGATGGAAGAACCAATACAAAAGGAGGATGGATTGAATAAACGGTGGAAGGTAATTATGATGGGAAAAGCTATTACTTAAAAAGATCTACAGAATAATATGGAGAGATGAATTGAAATTGAAATTTAATTAAAATTTAAATGGTGTATTTAGGCATATAAATCGATACAACTGAGATAAACATATAACTTTAAAAGTAGTCTATAGACTAAACCTTCGAGATTTATACTCTCCTAAATCATAAGAACATAAGAAAATGGGAGTATGCAGAAAGCCGGTTGGCCCATACAAGGCAGTTTCCTGTCACACCCAACCCCAAGTACAAGGCCTAATTATAGGCCCAACACACTAATACCCTGAGGATTAACCTCACCAGAATGGGGGTCTGCAGCCGATTGGCCCACACCCTGCAGATCCCCCTCACACCCAATCCATCTCGTCCATGTGCCTATCTAATTTAATCTTTAAGTTCCCTATCGTTCTCGATCCTACCATATTACTCGGTAGCCTATTCCACATGTCTACAACTCTGTTACCAAACCAATATTTGCCTATATCTTTTCTGATTTTTTTTTATCCAATTTGAAACCATTTGTTAGAGTTCTTTCGCTATCATTGAGCTTCAGTACATTTTTCATGTCTCCTTTATTAATCCCATTAACCCACTTGAACACTTCTATCATATCCCCTCTAACTCTGCGTCTTTCTAACGAATGTAAGCCTAATTTCTTCAACCTTTCTTCATATGGTAGATTTCTAATCTTATGAATAATTGTTGTCATTCTTCGCTGTACTCTCTCCAACGAATCTATGTCCATTCTGTAATAAGGACACCACAAACCACAATTGGACAGCATAATCCATATGAGGTCTCACTAATAATAAGTAAAGTTTTAAGATTATATCGGCAGTTCTGTTACTCACACTCCTCGAAATGAACCTGAGAATCCTGTTTCCCTTGTTATGAACGCTTATACACTGTTTTCTAGGCTTCAAATCATTGTTAACAAACACACCCAAATCTTTCTCGCAGTCTGAGTTTTCTAATTCCGTATTAGCTAGTTTATATTTTGCATTGGTATTCGTCTTCCTTATCTTTCATACCTTGCATTTGTCAATGTTAAAATGTATCTGCCAATTTACTGACCATTCGTGTAAAGTATCTAGATCCTTTTGGAGGCACTCTATGTCGCTATCTGAATCTATTGCTCTCCCCATTTTGGTATTTGTTGATATAGGTTAAGTGCACACATAACATAAATACAGAATGTACAGATGCCTTAATCATATTGCAACATACACACATGTACTTGAGTGCAAGACTACCATTGCTTTCCACAAACTTACAATCTACAAATGTTTAAATCCAGTTGTTACAATCATTTTATGAATGGAGGATGCCTTTAGGCACATGGACCTTTTTGTTTTATCTGTGTTTTTCCTTCCTCCGTTCATTGTCTCTTAAAAAAAAAAAAAAAAAAAAAAAACCTGCCATGATAATGTACCGTATTCTTTAGTAGCGGCAATGTTGCAGCACATACATCTTGCAACGTTGCACATGCATTCCAGTAGTAAACACCGTCCGGCACTCTAGCTTACAAGTGCCCTCTACTCCCTGTATCTCTTTGGCTAATAAGTACCTACAAACTTACCCCTGGACTTTTATTCTACATCCTTGTACAAGTAAGGATTATCAAGGTTGCTGTAACTATACATGACAACCCTACATGGCGCAGTGTGTTAATTAAGCCAGGAGATACGAGCAAAGACCAGATACCCAGCCAGCCATCTTGCAAGACACCGTCTCCCACATGGATTTATTATTGTGCAGTGAAATGCCTTATAGTGCAGTGAAGTGCTTAAGAGTGAAGTGCAGTGCCTTCATTATATATTTCATGTCATTTGTGCCCATTCCCGACTCGCTGTCAGGTTTATAGCCGCCGAAACATAGCTGGACAAGAGCGAGGAGCGGCACACCCTCCCCCTCCGACGGCTCCAGCCAAACTGAGCTCTCAGTCTCACCTCTCAACTTGCCTCAAGCGGGCAGGGCACACACACGCACACAAACACACGCGCATCGCTGCCACATCAACAGGGTGTTGCCAGACCTGCCGCACTCACTTACTATAGTCGGTCAATGATACGAAGATCTCTGGGGTGAGCCAGGTAGTCTTGCGTGGTGGTGCTAAATATTTAAGCATTTAACAATTTAGTTTTTGTTATATTCAGGTTATTAACCCTTATTTAGCGGCGAGCAACATAAGTCGAGTTAAATAAAGCTGGACTATGTGGCGGCGCTCGACATAACTCGAGTGGCAATTTCAGCACGTAATGTGGCTGAGAGAGAGAGACAAGTGGTGGCAGGAGACTAGCGAGCGTATGACTGCTCCAGACCACCGCGGCGAACCTACTGACACAAATCTCAGCTCCCTCCTCCCTCTCTCACTCGCTACATACTCAATTATGTACTGAAAGTACCGAATTACCTGCTTTTTGCACTCGCGTTGCACGGTTATTGCAAGAAAACTATCCATCATACAAGGATCGTTATGGTGTCATTCGAAAGCTCTGTTTATGCCCTTTCAGGGATAGGTACTTGTTTTACGTTCTGGGTCTTATTTAGGCATGAAAATGATCACGTAAACAGCCCTATTTTGGCTAAAAACACCCCGCTGTGCGGTACACATAAATAAACCGCATAGGCCGCTCGTAAGGTGTTAACAACTTTATCTTAGCTCCAATGATTAATTATATATTACATTATTTAAAAAAATTATGTGGTGTTATGAATCATATTATTTTTAAGGATATATAGAAGGACTGTATACAACATTTGGCACGTTTTTTATGCCATCCTGCCGCTGTTTTGTTTAAGGTGCGGTTACTAGGGGGCCGTGGTGCAACGTGGTGCAGCCGGGTATGAATGAGTTGCGACGCTGCCAAGTAAGGTGAGTGCGGTTACGTACGCACGCACACACACACACATAAACACAATAATCCGTCTGCTTTCTAGCCAATATCTCCAGTTCACAAACACTCACTTGCGGTTTTCCTCAAGGGACACGAATGGGGCCCCTCGGTTATTTAATACTCAGCAATAACGCCCTTCAAGACGCAGAACTCAAATGGAAATATGTTGACGATTCCACAACAGCCTCTTCCATCAGCAATGCTTCTCCAGACTACAGCATTCTCCAAGCCAACCTAGATGCCCTACTGACCTGGACATAAGATAATTATGTCACTATTAACCTAAACAAAACACTTGTCATGAACTTCAATGTTGCTTCTAAACCCATCCCTCCACCCACCCTCAAGCTTGGCAATCACACCCTCGAGATAGTTCAGTCCACTAAATTACTTGGTGTTCTCCTTCAGCAAAAACTACTCTGGGATAAACATGTTAACACCATAGCTAGTGCTTCTTCTTATCGGCTACACATGTTACGCACCCTGAGACAACTAGGGGTTCCCAGAGATGACATGCTACTTTTATACAAATCTTTTATATTACCCAAACTCTGCTATGCTTTACCCGTTTGGTCATCCTCTCTCAACTTAACCCAAAGAAATAAATTAGAAAAAATTCAGAAGAGAGCACTCAGAATAATGATAGGGGCCAACTACACCACTTACCAAGATGCATGTAACCTAATTAACGTCCTCGCCATATCTAACCTCTCCGAACAACACCTTCAGCAGTTCGCCCGCAAACTACTAAACAACCCCAGACACCGGCACCTACTACCGCCCGACGCCCCTCCTCCTCTACGCGCTGTTCGCCACTTCAACCGTATTGTCCCCATAAGATCACCACGGACTGACCGCTACAAGAACAGCGCCATTCCTTCAATAATTAAGGTCTTAAATAATCAATTAATTATATACCTAATTTTAATTGTAAATTAGCCTGTTAGCTCCTGTGTCAATTTTAACTCCTTCAGACATATTATGTTCCAGTAAGTCCAAGGAGGCAGGCGCCCGGTATCATTGCCACTGCACCACACAACTGTCAAAACCACACTGCTGGCCGTTAGAATTGTCGGAGGAACCTGGGGTTGCCACCAACCGACAGATCTTCATCTAACTTACCGGACTTACTGAGCTCCATATGACGCTAGTGCGTCATATGGACTTATTGGAGAGGCATGTAGATAAGTCCATATGACGCGATCGCGTCATATGAGTTTTTGGTCATAAGTTCCATATGACGCGATCGCGTCATATATGTCGCAAGGAGTTAATTTTAATTTTAACTATGTATCAACTTCCTTGTATATTTTCAGCCATCGAGCTTCTTTTGTGAATAAACCGTTAATTATTATTATTATTACACACACACAATCTCCCAGATTCAATATACCACAATGGGAGCCCAGAGAGATTTACATAGATTTACATAGATACACTGGCCACACAGATCTTACGATCCCTGCGAGGTGACCAGGACTTAATCCTAATAGAGATAGCAACCCTAAGAGAAAGTGGAAGGAAAGGATAGCAAAGATGAAGGCTCTCTCTCCCCACCCTCCGGCAATGTGCCGTACATGAAAATAGTTAGAAGTGAATAACCTTGCAGGGCTTGGAAATCGCCTGAAGGAATTTATAGTATAGTTAGAAATGGAAAGGAAAAGGCATGCACACCTTCACTTTTTGTTTATTTTGTTATTTATATACATATATACACATATATATACATATACACATACACATATACACATATTACATATATATACATATATACATACATACATATACACACGCATACATATTTTTTTTTCTGCTCTCTTCAACTGAAAACGTTTTCATTTCCACCAGGTTCTCTTATCAGTGATCAGCTTCTACTGCAGACCAACTGTTCTGTGATATGTGTCTAACCTTTTTTAAATGTGTATATCGAGTCACTGTCAATAACTTCATTAGGGAGCTTATTCCACTCATTAATAATACTGTGGGTGAAGAAATGTTTAGTTATGTCTAGGTTCGCTTTCCTGCCTGTTAGTTTTAATTTGTTTCCTCTTGTGGAACCTTCTTTGGCTATCTTAACCCTTAATTAGCGGCTCACCACATAAGTCGAGTTAAATAAAGCTGGACTATGTGGCGGCGCTCGACATAGGTCGAGTGGCAATTTCAGCACGTAATGTTGCTGAGAGAGAGAGACAAGTGGTGGCAGGAGACTAGCGAGCGTATGACTACTCCAGACCACCGCGGCGAACCTACTGACACGAATCTCAGCTCCCTCCTCCCTCTCTCACTCGCTACATACTGAATTATATGGGGAAAGTACCGAATTACATGCTTTTTGCACTCGCGTTGCACGGTTATTGCAAGAAAACTAGCCATCATAAAAGGATCGTTATGGTGTCATTCGAAAGCTCTGTTTATGCCCTTTCAGGGATAGGTACTTGTTTTACGTTCTGGGTCTTATTTAGGCATGAAAATGATCACGTAAACAGCCCTATTTTGGCTAAAAACACCCCGCTGGGCGGTACATATAAATATACCGCATAGGCCGCTCGTAAGGTGTTAAATAGATTATTAGAATTTATGTTACTAAAGCCTTTTAGTATCTTAAAACACTATCAGCTGTCCCCTTATTCTCCGTTTCTTAAGCAAAAACAGGTCAAGTTCTCTTAATCTCTCATTGTATGGTTTATTTCTAAGGGAAGGGATTAACTTTCTCGCTCTACGCTGAACGGATTCTAGTTTCTCTATGTCTTTTATTAAGTAGGGAGACCAAAACTGCACAGCATACTCCAGATGTGGCCTCACAATACTTTTATATAGTGGTACAACTATGTCTTTACTATGATAATGAAAATTTAGTTTAATGAAACCTAGTGCTCTATTTGCTTTGTTAGATGCTGCGGTGCATTGGCTTGTAGATTTTAGATTTTCATTGATAAGCACTCCTGGGTCTTTTATCTGTGATACGCTCTTTATCTTTTCTCCATTCATATGGTATTCGTATTTGTTGTTTCTCGAGCCTATTTGTAGTATCAGGCATTTGTTTACGTTAAAGGGCATCTGCCAATTTTCTGACCACTCTGATATCTTGTTTAAATCTGATTGCAGGCTACTTCTATTGCTTTCTGATATTATTGCATTTCCTATTTTAGTGTCATCGTCGATTTTGGAAATTATGTTATTAATGCCTTTGTCTAAATCATTAATATATATTATGAATAATAATGGGCCCAGAACTGAACCCTGTGGGACTCCACTAGTCACCAGAGAGAGAGAGAGAGAGAGAGAGAGAGAGAGAGAGAGAGAGAGAGAGAGAGAGAGAGAGAGAGAGAGAGAGAGAGAGAGAGAGTCTCTCTCTCTCTTTAAATGTCTGAGATTTTCACCGAAACATATAGTACATTACCCAGTTGAACTGGGTCATTCAAAGGTCAACTACCATGGAAGGTAAAACTCTCAGTCGCTCCAGTGTTCTTTATAGCCAGGCAAAGGAGATGCTATATAATGTCAACAGGTATTTCCTACATGAGAAGGCAAACCGAGGACCTTTATTAGATCCCTCAAAAGCTTATGCTCGCACCGCCCAAGCTACCAATGTCTGTGTATCAACAGTGAAGCAAATTTGCTCCGAATTAAATCATGTGTGTGATACTGAAATGAGTCGAAACATCCAAGACTGCAATAACATCAATAAATAATAGGCCTATATCATATCTTACTTAAATGGAAGTCTATTCATGTAATTATAAGAAAATGTAGCCTACCTATATTCTTTTCTGAAATTTGTATACATTAATACCCTTAACCCTTCCAGAAACACAAACGCCTTTCCCTTTTTTTTCTGGTTATTATTACACTATGTTATTTACATTAGAAATAATATATCGACATCAGAACAATTGTGCTACTTTGTGTCTGTGGAATTCTCACAGACCCTTCCTAATCTGTATAAAATCATCCATGATAGCCAGAATGAAGTGTATAAATGCGTCGATCAAGATTCTGAAAGGATTTGATAAGGGCGTGAACATAGGGAAAAAGAAAAGAAAAAAAATAGGAAAATTTGGGATTGGGCCTGCGTAAATAGATAGATAGATAGATAGTGAAAAGTTGATATATGAGTTTATTTTTGTTTTCCCTCTCAATGCGATTATAGAGAACGTTGGTTTGTTTCCCGTTTTCTTAATGGTTTGTTTTAGTTTAAATGTGGCACCACCGCACAAGAAAATGACTATTAACTTACCTACCCCAGGGGTCTTCATACCTTTGAGCGACTACAGCACAGATAATTGATTGCTCTTTTAAATAAATGTTCCAGTTGTACTGCACATTTTCATCGTTCCTGCAAGAAGACAGAGTGTCAACCAAGTATGGAGGGAGACAGGCAGCTTAATGGGGAGCTCATAGACACCCCACAACACCATACTGGGGATGGAGATACTGGTGGAGCTAATGGTGGAGATAGTGGTGGAGATAATGATGGAGATACTGTTGGAGGTGCTGGTCAGGGTTACCAGTCAGTTAATTTCACTCCATCCCCTCATCCTCCTCCCACCCTTAACTTCACTCCACCTCCCCACCCTCCCCCCACTTTACCTCCACTCCACCATAGGGGAATGCCCCCCCTTTCACCATACCCTGCAAGCCTACAACCTGCCACAAGTGCAGACCTCCTTCAGCTCATACAGTATATGGAGCAATGCAGACAACGGGACGACTTCACCAGAAGACAGGAGGAGGACCGCAGAAGACGGGAAGAGGAACACCGACGACAGGAGGAGGAAACCAGACGACACATGGAGGAGGACCACAGGAGACAGATGGACGATGCCAAGCTCTCCGCCGTTGTTCAGGCTCTGGCCCAAATTACCCCACCAGCCGCCCCACCTTCACCCACCTCACTGGGGACAACACCCCTTGTCCCCACATCCTCCACCCCTACAGAAGGCTATCACCCAGAACCCGCCGCCCCTTCGTGCTAATGCCACCTTCCAGGTTTTCAAAGAATGGAGGCATCGATGGGACGATTACTCTATTATGGTGGACTTATCTAAACTACCGAGGGAGAAACAACTGATCCAGATGCGGATGTGCTTAACCCTGGAGACACAGCGGCTTTTGGAGCACACATTAAGCATACCCCCTGACACCTACAAGACCGTAGACGAAGTCCTAGATGCACTACAGGAGCCCATCAAGAATTCTCGCAATGAAGCTCTCCGTCGCAGGGACCTGTTCAGCTGCAAGCAAAAACAGGGCGAGTCATTCAACAACTTCTACGTCCGCCTCTGCCACATCGCCGAAGAAATTGACGTCTGCCCAGGGAACTCTTCAGCCTGCAAGGAGACCCAACTCAAGATGGTCATCCTGATGGGCATACACGACGAAGAACTTGTACAGAAGCAGCTTTCCCTCAACGCCACCCCTTCATTACAGGATATCGTCAACAGTTGCCGTGCATACGAGGCCACTAGAAGCTCTACATCAGCCATACGTGCCCCACCGTCCCAGGTAAATGCCGTGTCAGCGTACAAGCAATACAAGCAAGTTAAGCAACGCGACAAGTTCTCCGCATCGCAACAGTACTTGAAGTCGGCTGCCGCCTGCCAGCTTTGTGCTCGCCGGCACGACAAGAACAAGTGCCTGGCTCAGTACTACACCTGCACCAACTGTAGCCGTCGTGTTCATAAGACTAGGACTCCTGCTTGCCCTGCTACCAACGCCCAGTGTCGTCGCTGCAGCCATATGGGCCACTACGACAAATGCTGCAGATCTTCAAAAAAGCCCGCCAGTCAGGACGATTCCAGTCAGGATGATTCCACACAGGACAACGACGCTTCCTCCCATAACAAGTCTAAAGCAAAGAAGATCACAAGTGGCCGACGTGTGGGATCACCTGTTCCGGCATACACACTGACATCCGTGAGTCTCACCTACAGTAGCACCACTACAGTACTCCACATGCTCCCAGACACAGGTGCAGACATCACAGTGATTGGCCGAAGACACCTCGACATACTTCGGATTCCCATCAGCAGCCTACGACCTCCGCCTCCAACAACGACGCTCAACGCAGATGGCTCTGCAATGGTTCCTGCTTTGGGGACGTTTCATGCAAAACTCACCACCAGCAAACGTTCCTGCTCAGCCACAATCCAAGTCCGCGAGGGTGTCCAGACGCCGCTTCTGTCCAAACGCAACTGTCAAGAATTGGCCATCATCTCAGCGGAATTCCCCAAGCCAATTCTACAGGTTAAACACATCAACAGGTGTAAGGAGCTAACCTTCACAGCCACCACGTCACCTGCACAGGCCAAGGAGTTCTTTCTTAAAGAGTTCAAGGACGTGCTGGTCTCCAAGGAGGATCTCCAGACAGCTCCACTCAAGCCTATGAAGTGTCCCCCAATGCGGATCCACCTCAAGGACGATGCCGTGCCTTTTGCCATCCACACCCCGCGGCAGATCCCCTTTGCTTTCAGGGACAAAGTCAAGCAGGAGCTGGACTCGCTAGTGGCACAAGGTATCATCAAACCGGCCGGCGATGAGCCTTCGGAGTGGTGCCACCCCCTCGTTGTCGTCGCCAAGCCCAATGCCGAAGTTCGCCTCACCGTAGACCTCACCAAGCTCAACTGCCAAGTTTCACACTCAGCCCACCCCTCACCGACGCCTTTCGAAGCGATCCGCAGTGTGGCCCCGCAGGCGAAATTCTTCACAATGGCAGAAGCCCTGAGTGGCTATTGGCAGATGGAACTTGCGGAGGAGGACCAGCATCTCAAAACTTTCATCCCCCCTTATGGCCGGTTCCAGCACTGTAGAGGTCCAATGGGTTTCGCTGCAACAGGTGATGCCTTCTGCCTCCGCGGTGATAGGGCCCTCCAAGGGGTGCAAAATTGTGCCAAAGTTGTCGACGACGTGCTGCTCTACGACGAGGACTTAATCACACACCTTCAGCGTATCCACGAAGTGCTCATACGGTGCCGCGACAGTGGGATCACACTCATTAAGGACAAGTTTGTGGTCACCGCACCCAGTTTGAACTTCTGTGGGTACACGCTCTCAGGTGAGGGCATCTCGGCTGACCCTGGCAAAGTCTGAGTGATCAACGACTTCCCGACACCAGCCAACATCACCGACCTTCGCTCATTCATGGGTTTAGTGAACCGGCTGGCAGAGTTCACCCCCGACATCGCCACTGCCGCTCAGCCCCTGCGCCCCCGGATGAGCCCGAGGAGGTCGTTTATGTGGACCGCTGACCACGATGAGGCTTTCCGCCGGGTCAAGGCTGCCCTGCTCAGTCCACCTGTACTAGCCCCATTCGACCCTTCCCGACCAGTCATTCTATAAACTGATGCGTCCCGCCTCAACGGTTCACCTCAGGTCCCTCGTGACTGTCAACCCCGCCGCCACCGACATCAACTCTCCTCCACAGGACGCGGACCGGATTCTCCAGGAACTCCGAGATGCAGCCAGAGCGCACCCTGTGTACATCCGCATGCATGAGTGCGTTACTTCGGGTTTCCCCACCAACCGCTACGACCTGCACAATTCTCTACTCCCATTCTGGAAACTCCGAGACTACGGTACCTGTCAGCAGATGAGGAACTCGTCCTGTCCGGAGCGAGGGTTATGGTTCCTGAAACCCTCCACCGCCGCATCTCCGCTCGCCTGCATGAGAGCCACAGAGGTGTGGAGGCCACTAAGCGTAGGGCGCGACAGGCTGTCTTTTGGCCTGGCATCAACTCGGACATCGCCAACACAGTCCAAGGTTGTGAGCCGTGTCAGGTCTTACAGCCTAGTCAGCAGCAGGAACCCACGCTCAACGACGACGACCCAACAAGGCCTTTCGAGTCTGTTCCAGCCGACTTCTTCGCTGTGGCGGGGAAATTATTCCTCGTCGTAACAGACCGACTCTCAGGCTGGCCAGTTGTCGTCCCCTGCAAAGGCGATACTACCGCTTCACACACCATCAGGATCTTCTGCCGCTACTTCAGGGAAGTTGGTATAGCCCTCCGCCTACGTACAGATGGAGGCCCACAGTTTACTAGCAGTGAGTTCCCGGACTTCATGAAGCGTTGGGGAGTCCATCACTTGGTCTCTTCCCCACACTACCCACAATCCAACGGTTATGCCGAGTCTGCCGTCAAGTCCATCAAACACCTCATACTGAAGACGGCTCCCTCAGGCAACATCGACTGTGAAGACTTTGACCGTGGACTGTTGGAGCTCCGCAACACCCCGAACTTCACAGGCCGCTCCCCGGCACAAATCCTGTATGGCCACCCACTACGGTCTTGTGTCCCTGCTCATCCCCACTCCTTTGCAGAAGAGTGGCAAGCCAAAGCCGAGGACTGCGACCGTCGTGCAGCTGCCCACACTGCGCTGGTGCCGAGAAACTATGACCAGCACGCACGCCCCCTGCCCAGGTTGAGAGTCGGCACCACAGTGAGGATCCAAGATCCAACTTCTCACCGCTTGGACAAGGTTAGGGTCCTTATGGGCTGCGGCAGGTCCAGGGATTATGAGGTTCGTCTCCCCAGTGGTCATACATTTTGGCGGAACCGTCACTTCCTCCGCCCAGTGAATTCCCCTGGTGTTGACCCCCTCACCCATAACCCTGAGATCCCTGTGTCTTGCACGGACCCGGAAAGATAGTCCTTCACTTCCCCCATGGCCCCACGTAGGCCTGAAAGGCTCCTAGAAAAAGAGACAGCTCGACAACGTATTGCGAGCTTGAAGGGGAGGGAGGTGTTGATATAGGTTAAGTGCACACATAACATATATACAGAATGTACACATGCCTTAATCATATTGCAACATACACACATGTACTTGAGTGCAAGACTACCATTTTCATGTGCCATGATAATGTACCATATTCTTTTGTAGCGGCACCGTTGCACCAAATACATCTGGCAACGTTGCATATGCATTCCAGTAGTAAACTTCGGCCGGCAGTCTAGCTTGCATGTGCCCCCTGCTCCCTGTATCTCTTTGGCTAATAAGTACCTACAAACTTACCCCTGGAATTTTATTCTACATCCTTGTACAAGTAAGGATTATCAAGGTTGCTGTAACTATACATGACAACCCTACAGTATTGTCTGCATATTTACTTATCCTACTAGTTATATTTAAATCCAGGTCATTTATGTATATACCAAACAGCAGAGGGCCTAATACAGATCCTTGGGGGACACCACTTTTGACTGCTCCCCATTCAGACTTAATACCATTTATGCTGACTCTCTGCTTCCTACCAATTAGCCATGACCTAATCCATCCCAACAACGACCAACCTATTCCATGCGCCTCAACCTTTCTCATCAATCTCTCATGAGGGACTCAGTCAGAAGCTTTACTGAAATCTAAATATATTATATCGTATGACTTGTCATTATCTACCGCTTCAAGAACGTCCCTGAGTTAATCCATGCTGAGAACAATTATTTAATTAAATGTTTCTAAGTGGTTTCTAATTTTCCTAGCAATAATTGACTCTAGTAGCTTTCCTATAATTGATGTGAGACTAATGGGATTGTAATTGGATGCTATTGATTTATGACCTTCTATGAAGATCGGAACTACATTTGCAAGCTTCCAACTATCTGGAACTAAGCCTGTTTCTAATGACTTGTTAAATAGAAATGTTAATGGGTAACTTAACTCATCTCTGCACTCTTTTAATACTCTAGCATATACCTCATCAGGACCAGGCGATTTCTGAGGTTTCAGTCTGTCGATTTCCTTAAGCACATCATTTCTACTTATAGTAATCGTACTTAATCTATTTTCTATACTATCGCTATATACCTTACGGAAAAAGGCACTAAAAAGATGGGCAATATACACACACTGTACATATTGCCGCTAGCTAGTAAGAGAGAGAGAGATAGATATCACAATATATATAGAGAGATATAGATAGTGTCGTACAACAAACTAAAGAATCAGGCTACAGCATGGCTGCTCTGGATACAGATCATGGGAAACCGCTTGCTGGTCCCCGGGACCAAGCGCTTGCCTCAGAGCCACGAGGGTGGTTGCCGCTCACCTTGCCCTTAGTGCGCCAACTGAAGGCTCCAATAAAGCAGCTTTGGCGACCACCGACGAACAACAAATGTTAAGGGGAGACTGGCCGTTTGTTTGGTCTATTAATTAATTTATTCATATATATTTTTATTTTCCTCCCTAGACCTCCATCAAACTTAGAAAAACACCTCCTAGACCCCCTTCAAGATAAATGTATAAAACAATTTTTAAATTGCAGGCTTGCTATCGCTCGCCAGGAAATAATCGACACCTAAATGGGACGAAAGATCTTAACATTGACAACGAAATGGGGCGAAAGGTGTTAAAATCGCCAAACTAATGGGCCGAATGTCTTATAATCTCACAACTAGTGGGGCTAAACATTAGGGAGAAGGGGGTCCAGAAAAACGGTCTGCCTCCCCTTAACTGATGTTTGACTGTGGATCGCTTGAAGGTGTCAGGTAGGGCGGTGGTTGTAAACACAGCTTGCATATTATCTGTATCTATTGATTGAGATGAGGAAGGCGTCATCGCTGAGTCTGTTAGGGTGCTAGATATAGACACAGCTTGCAGGTCACTTGTTATTATGTTAGTGAGATAATTGGCAGTTGTAAACATGACTTTGCTGGTTGTAAGAACAATGGGGGTTTTTGTCTGTTGCAAGCTCGATGCTCAGGGACCATACTGCTTGGGTGTTTGGTTCAGGGTTCATCTCAAAAGATCTCGGAACCAAGCATTTATAGTTTAATAGTTTTCCATTATTTATCTAGAAATTTACTGATAAGGATTGAAATTTACTATCAGCTGTAAAAAAAAAAAAAAAAAAAATGCGGGCAATAGTGAAATCAACAGTGGATGAGACTGAAAATGGTATACTGGTAGTGAATATACAGGGAGTTCCAAGAATGGCAAGAATAGAAGTATTTTGAAAAATCAGCTTACCAGGTGAGCTTTGATGGTTTCAAATTCCCGGATTTGCCAGAAACGGGAATAATAGAATAGTGTTGGTAACATATCGTTATCTGACCCTGCCAAAATATAAATTAACACACACACACACACACACACACACACACACACACACACACACACACACAGTTTTATAAATATTCTCTAAAGTAACACACACTTATCTTTTATATTTCTCGAAACCAAAAATATAATCCTTTACATTTCAATTAGCCGTCATTACCATATTTTACTGATATTTGCTTTTGCCAAATTTCCCGATACTGAAAGTTTTGAGTGCTCCTGTGAGTTCTCTTCTATGTATATGAACACCTCGGTTTATATTTTGTTAAAGTAAAATAACTGCTAACATCTGCCCTAACTCGGACAACGCAAATAGTGTGTGGACAAGCGAGCAAAGAGCTGGCCGAAATTAATGAATCTCTCTCTCTCTCTCTTTATGTCTCTCTCTCTCTCTCTCTCTCTCTCTCTCTCTCTCTCTCTATCTCGCTCTCTCTCTCTCGTACCATCAGATGAGATGATGCTAATCAACTAGGAAGACCCTGACACAGTTAACGAATGTAATCAAAACTGTTAATTAACTCGTTACGTCGGAGAACTTTTTTTTATTGTTTTATTTACACTTAGCTACAACCAACCTTCTCTATCGGAAATAATTAAGGGGCTATCGAACATATAGTCATGCATAATTTTCAGTCGGATTTGTGGAGGGGATAGAGGGATTTATGCTCGCGACTGTACCTGCTATATACCTTCAGATGAACACATACAATCACTCACGCTGTTGTTCACTCACTCTGCCCTCCTCTCCCGGAATTTCGAGTTGAATTCCTTAATTTCTGCCTGTCCATTTGCTTGTCTGATTGCATTTGTCTCTGTCTCATCTCTCTCTCTCTCTCTCTCTCTCTCTCTCTCTCTCTCTCTCTCTCTCTCTCTCTCTCTCTCTCTCTCTCTCTCTCTCTCTCTCTCTCTCTCTCTCTCTCTCTCTCTCTCTCGTCGCGCCCCTCCTCCTCTCTCTCTCTCTCTCTGTCTCTCTCTCTCTATCTCTCTCTCCTTCTCTCTCTCTTTATCTCTCTCTCTCTCTCCTCTCTGTTCTCTCTCTCCTCTCTGTTCTCTCTCTCCTCTCTTTTTCTCTCTCATTCTCTTTCTCTCTGTCTCTCTCTCTCTCTCTCTCTCTCTCAGGATTTATCGTTAATGAATGTTAAGGAATGTGTTTTCGTGTGCACTTGGAGTTGTGACTGACTGGATGAGTGAATGAACATGTCGCATTTATGTTTACTATTCCAGTAGAAGGTTTGTTAACGTATGATCTTCATACATCTACACTTTGTACTCTCTCTCTCTCACTCACACACACACACACACACACACACTCACTCACTCACTCTCTCTCTCATATTTGTGTCTGACTATCTGTTTGCCTGTCCATCTTTATTTATTTGTTTGAGGTACGGTAAGGAAGCATTTAGATGCTGAAATAATAATAATAATAATATATATATATATAATATATATATTTTTTTTTCAGAGCAGCTTAAGAGGTGGGTGAAGAGTATGACAGTACAGTATTGTATTTTATATGATCTACTATTCAATCTCTCTCTTATCACAATGACTGTAGACTGCAAGGTCCTTAAGATACTAACCATTGTTTGTTACCCCTCTGTCTCTCTTTCTCCCTCTCAAAGCAAGGGCGTCCTATTCATATTGTTGCTAACACTAGACGATATTTTACAATGTTTGGACTCCAAACTTTGGGGGGCTCAGGGATTTAATTACCCCCCAAAATATGGAATCCCTGTATCTCTAAAATGCATAGACCGAAATTGAATGCAATTTGGATGCTGCATTCAGTGGATACCAATAACTCAAATCTACCACACCGACCACTTGGCCTATATCGTGGCTTATATCGTCAGCTTATAATACTATAGTGAAGGACTCTTAAGTGGGAGATCATTGCCTTTTCTGTACACCCTTCTCCCATTAGTCCCATTTTAGTCCCATTAGTTTTGAGATGTTAAGACGAATGTTCCATCACTGTTTGTATGTAGACATTAGGTAACCAAACTGTATTATGTAGAATAAATACTGTCAAATTAAATGAAAGAATGCGTCATAGTAAGCCTATACTGAAAGGGTTAATAGAGAGTTTATTTTTATATTTGGGTTGGGCAACAAATAAATAATTATGTAAATATATTAATAACTAAATACATATTTCCAAAGAACCAACATATATATTTTACCTTACGTTTAGTCAAGTTATTAATTTATCTATACTTGTTATATATTAATTGTATTTGTTCTTCAGATGAGTTACAATGTAGACAAATGTAAGGTAATAAGGATTGCAAATCGTAATTTAGATGTTAAATACAAACTAGACAATGTAGAATTGGATAACTCAGAGTGTGAGAAGGATCTGGGGGTGCTCGTTAGTAATGATCTGAAACCCAGAACACAGTGTATAAGTGTTAGGAATAGGGCAAATAGAATTCTAGGATTCATATCTAGGAGTGTTAGCAACAGGACTGCTGAAGTTTTCTTAAAACTATACTTAGCTCTAGTAAGACCCCATTTAGACTATCCCTTTCAATTTTGGTGCACTTATTATAGAATGGATATCGACCCTTTAGAGGCAGTCCAAAGAAGAATTACTAAAAAGATACATAATATTAGAAATTTATCGTATGAGGAGAGGTTGAAAGTCTTAGGCTTTCACTCACTAGAGAGACGAAGATGTAGGGGAGACATGATAGAGGTATTTAAATGGAAAAGGTTTAAATAAGGGCGATATAGATGAGGTATTAAAGCTAAAGAACGGCGACATAACCCGCTCAAATGGTTTCAAATTAGATAAGTTTAGATTTAGGAAAGATATAGGAAAGCACTGGTTTGGTAATAGAGTTGTGTCTCTGGTGATAGCTGTCCCCCTGGTATCTGAAAGGGGCGTGGTCCCCCTGTAATAGGGGTGCCTCTGGTGATAGCTGTCCCCCTGCTATCTAAAAGGGGTGTGGTCCCCTTGTAATAGGGGTGTCTCTGGTGATAGCTGTCCCCCTGGTATCTAAAAGGGGTGTATCCCCCTGTAATAGGGGTGTCTCTGGTAATAGCTGTCCCCCTAGTATCTGAAAGGGGTGTTTCCGGGTGGATGGGACTCGATAGCCTTGGCGGGCAACCTATCTAGGGGAAAAAACCCTACACAAATTACCGATGGGCGACATGCTAATCGGTGCCACTTACAGGTGGCGATTTTTATAACAGATAACAGATAATAAATATGTGGAATGCACTGCCCAGAACAGTAATTAGCTCAGAAACAGTTGTAAGCTTTAAGCATAAGTTGGATTCCCATATGGGTGATATGGGCTGGGTATGAATGGGAGCTGCTTCATGTGGGCCGCATGGCCATATGCAGTTTCCCGCGATCTTATGACCTTATGTTGTTATGTAATTGGGGTTGGGTGTGACAGGGATCTGCCTTGTGTGGGCCGATCGGCTTTTTGCAGACTCCCATTTTCTTATGTTCTTATGTTCTTTTTTTTTTGTATACATTTATTTGTTATTATATTTATTTATTTTATTGTATTTTATTTATTTATTTATTTATTTATTTATTTATTTTCGGGGGGACGGGTGGTAGAGGCATCATCGGGTATTGAACAAACGCTAAACGCTATTCTGGTACCAAATTAATCTCTACAAATTTCCATCTAAATCCATCCACTGAGTACCATATCTGGGAAATCCTGCTTACGCACAGGTAAACTAACAAAAACACATACAAACAGACAGCAACGATCACAGAATATCCACAAAATTAACTTAACGGATATAATAATCGGTGTATATTTAGAATTGTAGCCATAGGAAAGAAATATACATAGGACTAATTCAAACTTAATGATAACAATCATACATACAATTTTACTGTAAACATATATGTAAATCAATTTTGTTAATTGTTATACAGTGTGTGTGTTTGTGTCTGTGTAATATAGTTCTAGATAAATTAATTCCAATCTGCCCACCTCAGAGCCCAATGGCTTTCAGCAGTTCAGGTTATTCTGTATCGGAAGATTGGAGTGAACATACGCAACTTAGGCAATAGACAATAATACCGTATATATATACCGTGTACATATATACAGTATATACGGTACACTATATATATAATGTATATATATACTGTATATATATACTGTATATATATACTGTATATATATACTGTATATATATACCGTTTACAATCGTACATATATACAGTATATACACTATATATATAATATATATATATATATATATATATATATATATATATATATATATATATATATATATATAAATATATATACCAGTATATATATATGTGTGTATATATGGAGAGCATGAATACAAATGTTGAAAGAAAGAAGGAAGTAGAAGAGTGAAAGATGACAGGTTATCCATCTTGTTTGATCAATCAAATGTATAATATTGTACACATTTACTGAAACACTGCTTCTTTTTCTTTAGCAGGTACCGGTATTTTCCAGCCTTGGTGATTGATCATAGAAATGTAAGTAAGGTCTTGTGTTTAGTGTATACATTAATACCCTGAGGCACAGAACACGATTCACGTGGTTTGTAGCATATTTAAAAAGCATTGCTCATGGAAATCCCTTTCCATTTTATCACTGTCTAAGACTTTAAGGCATCTTAAAGCATGATTGATACTGCACAGTTGCCTTGGTAGCCATGAATTTTGATCTAAAATAGTAATCATTGCCATGTAAGATATTTTAAGCTTAAAAAGTTGATGGCAAACCCTGTCATCTCTCTCTTGTAACGCTAAAGTAATTTGACCGCAGGATTTGATTCTGTTTTGATATTGCCTGTATCTATCTTACCCTGGTATAATTCGTACATGATGAAGTAATGTGAAGGCAGTATATATATATATATATATATTTCTAATCTCTCAGTGGGGTTCGAACCGCTGACCGTCAGGACGATAGCCGACGCTTTAATCAACTACACCACGGCAGTCAAAAGACACTCAACCCTCTATCCTATTTATGTTAAGGAGAAGGGAAACCCACTAGGCGAATATATTTCAATTAATATCAAGTCGTAGGATCCATATTCCAGAATACCATACAAGGATTTCTGAGTGTCCCGACGCAACTCGGGCCGAAATTGATTTAATTTAATTCTAACCCACCAAGCATGAGTTACAAATATTGAGTATATATCACAAATACACGTGAGCCACTAAATGTGTCTAATCGCTCAGTGGGGTTCGAACCGCCGACTGTCAGGACGATAGCCGACGCTTTAATCAACTACACCATGGCAGTCAAAAGACACTCAACCCTCTATCCTATTTATGTTAAGGAGAAGGGAAACCCACTAGGCGAATATATTTCAATTCATACCAAGTCGTAGGATCCATATTCCAGAATACCATACAAGGATTTCTGCAGGATTAAGTTGATGATCCTGTCCACAGGTACGTTGGTGAATAGGCTCTCCATGTCGTTTACCATTCTCCACGTAAGTTTACCATTGCCCTGACACACCCAATCTTGACATACCGGAGAAGGCACTGAAGACGCTGTTGGAGCTCTGCACCAAAGAGGCACCTTTCCTCTGCCCCCGTGGAAACATGTACCAGCAAATAGACGGGATAGTGATGGGTAGCCCCCTGGGGGTCCTGTTCGCTAATTTCTTCATGGGAACTATAGAAAAGGAGCTCCTTGATGCCCACCGCCCCTCGGTCTACTGCAGATATGTGGACGACATATTCGTACTAGTAAAGGACCTCAACGAACTCAGAGACCTCCAGCATCGCTTTATGGCCGCCTCAGGACTCAACTTCACCTATGAAGAGGCCACCAATGGACAGCTTCCCTTCCTCGACCTCCTTGTTTCGTTTAATAATCAAGAATTCAAAACTACCGTCTACACCAAACCCACGAACAATGGCCAATGCCTCAACGGCGAAAATGAATGCCCCCAACGATACCTGCTGTCCACCATCGCAGCCTACATCAGGAGAGCCCTCACCCATTGCACCGCGTGGAGCGACACCCATAAGGAACTAGAACGCCTAACCCAGGTACTCGTTAACAA
Organism: Paralithodes platypus; assembly: GCA_032716605.1. NCBI lineage: Eukaryota > Metazoa > Arthropoda > Malacostraca > Decapoda > Lithodidae > Paralithodes > Paralithodes platypus. The sequence goes on from CM064547.1 coordinate 39,158,207, forward strand.
CGGATACTCTAACACAGATGTCACCAATACCATAAGAAAACACCTTGATAAATGGTACAACCAAGCCCCCCCTACTACCAACCCTACCAACAACATCACTATCTTCTACCGCAACTACATGTCATCTGATCACAATACCGACGAATCCATCATGAAAGAAATCATTACTAAAAACGTCCTCCCCACCAACCCCGACCACAAAATAAAACTTATCATCTACTACAAATCCTCCAAAACCTCCAACCTCATCCTCCGTAACAGACCTATCTCTCCCAAGACTCCGAAAATAGACGACCATGTGATATACCAACACAATTGCAATAATGTGGACTGTGGACCTCAAACCTACGTTGGTATGACACAAAATCGTTTATCACGCCGTCTCACCCTCCATCTCCAATCTGGAGCTATCAAAGACCACTATAAAGCCCCCCACCACCAAGCCCTTACTCGCTCTGACCTAGATAAAAACACCTCCGTAATTGATAAAGAGACAGAACCCAGAAGACTTGCTATACTTGAAGCCCTATATATTCAAACTCTTAATCCTTCCATAAATAATCAAACTCTCGACCTCCAAATACTCCCATCAGCTAAACGTTACTCTCAAACACCCCCTAACATTACTCGCCTTACCACCCCGACTCTGCCCTTGCCCCCTCTCTCCTCCCCTCCCCTTCCCCCCCTTACCGTCCCCCCCACTTCTTCATTTAACCAACGCACGCCGCCCCTCAATCCTACACTTCAAACTGGACCAGAAACCCGAGATACAACTGGCCCGCCGCCCCCCACAAGGGCCCCCCCCCCCCCCCCCTCGCCCAGCAGACCCCCTACGACAACATCTAGCATCTACGAACCCTCCCAGCCAACCAGGAGGCAGGAAAAGCACGCGCCTCATTGGTCGCCAACTAGCCAATAATATGCTAGCCGACACCCAATAAACCTTACTGTGATCTACCTAAAATGTATAAATAAGCTGTTATGTTATATCCTATTCACATAACAGCTTATTTATACATTTTATGTAGATCACAGTAAGGTTTATTGGGTGTCGGCTAGCATATTATTGGCTAGTTGGCGACCAATGAGGCGCGTGCTTTTCCTGCCTCCTGGTTGGCTGGGAGGGTTCGTAGATGCTAGATGTTGTCGTAGGGGGTCTGCTGGGCGAGGGGGGGGGGGGTCAAGAACCAAACCCAATATATGTATGAACACTGAAAGACGCTAACAAACTAGCAAAATCAGTACAATTCAGTAAAGTTGAATGCTTAAGTATGCAAAACGAATGATGAATGAATGAAGAAAAAAATAAAATAAAATAAAAAATCCCTTGTAATTATGAATATTATTAGATGTCTCTGTATATGTTATCATGAATTTGTTAAGTATGTACTGTCTCCAACAAAAATATTATACTCTAAATACTAATGAATGATAGACTGAACAAATGAAACATGAATAAAAAAAAAACAAAAAAAAACAAAAAAATGTCCCTTGTAATATGTCCATGTGTATGAACATTGTCGTGTCCCTGTATATACTAGCATGACCTCTGTTAAATATGTACTGTCTCCAACAAAAATATCATACTCTAAAGTAATAATGAGTGATAGCATGAGTGAAGCCACAATGAATGAATGGGAAAGTGGAAAGAATGAAAGAGTGAATGTAATAATTAACAAACAACAAATATTCATAAACAAAAATCGAATGAATGAGTGAAATATTAAATATGTAATAATTAACAAACAAAAAATATTCATAAACAAAAATCCATAAAGCAATAAAAATGTCCCTTGTACACTGTATATATTTAAGTTCTGTACCGTCTCTGACAAAAATAATAAGTTATAATCTAAGGTGAATGAATGATTAAAATAAATGGATGAAATCAGAATGAATGAAAGCAATAATTATGATGTAAGACATGAGAAAAATTGAGTTAGCTAAGCTAAAAACACCCACTTGTCGAGAATTCTCCAATCAGAGCCAGGGTCGCAAAAAATGACTGACGCATGAATACTCGCTCGTCATTGGTCGGTGAGATGGAGAGAGAGAGAGCCTTGCGGGATAAGTTCCGGGGGGCTCTCTCTCTCTCACTCTCACTCTCTATGACAAATCATGCTAATTACAATGAATTAGTCCCTGTAATAAAAAAAAAAAAAAAAAAAAAAAAAGTAGGCCTAAATCAATAAAAGAAAATAAATATAATTATTATTATTTTTTTAGTTTTTAAGACAACTTATCAAAACACCAAAGAGTAATAACAACACAAAATAAATAATTATAACACCGGAACGATGCTACAATGCATATGAAAACAAACAAATGCAAAATTAAAAACAAAGTGCAAACATGGAGGCAGGAAATAAAAAAAGGGAATATAAACATGAAGCTGGTGGTATGTTCTGCTCACGGAATATATATGAAATATAATTTAAGTCTTAACCAAGAATAGCAAAGTGGACGGCCCACTATCTTTTAATCTCCAACTTTACTTCATATTTCTAATCTTTTTCTTCTTTATCCACTGATAAACTCTTTTTTCATCCCCCCTATTCTATCCCCCCCTATGCACTATGCCTATTCACTTACCTTCCATTCCCTGAAGATGATAGTTGTCTATCGAAACGCGTCGGATCATCATGAATTTTGTTCACCTTTTGCACAATCTCCCAGAACACCTGATAATTGCTGTTCGTTCTATTGAAAGCCTTAATAATAAAATAATTAATGCTGATACATGTATTTCCTTCAACCTCGCCTGCCTTAAAGAACATTTATTACCTGGCTACACCAACATATATATATATATATATATATATGTTTTGTTTTCTCTCTCTCTCTCTTTATCTATCTATCTATCTCTCTCTCTTTCTATCTATCTATTTATCTATCTATCTATCTATTTCTCTCTCTCTCTCTCTCTCTCTCTCTCTCTCTCTCTCTCTCTCTCTCTCTATCTATCTATCTATTGGGAGAATTATAGAGCAGTCAATCACCTCTCCATTTAAGCCCCCAGTACCTGCCCTTCTCTCTCATTCTCTCTCTCTGCCCTTGTCAGTTCCATTCTCACCTCATTAATCTCACCTTCCCTTATCTAGTTATTCTATCTGTCTATCAATCTATCTATCTATCTATCTATCTATCTACCTATGTATACCTCCTCCTCCTCCTCACCTCCATCTTCCTCTCAGACACTACTGAATTCGGATATTTCATTCTCGGGTTTCCTTCAACTATACCGGTACGTATTATATTTTGCGTTTTTTTTTTTTTTTTTTTATATCTCTGCTCCCATTTTGGTTGTATATTTATTTGTTTTATTGTATTGATCCCTTTTTTAATTCCTTTAAATTTGGGTTGGATCCTGACTGTTTATTTTTGGCCTTAATTAGCACTATTGAAATAATTTATTATTCAAACATCTGTAATCAGTTGTACCGTCACATGTGTTATAAGCCAGACTCTGTTCATATATTGTTAGCATTGCATAAGAAACATGACATCGTTGTAGGATAAGAAAGAATCGTATACATGTTTGCGGACTGCTACAATAGGATATATTATTTCATATTTTTTCACCAACCAACTTTACTTCAAAATTCAATTAATGAAATCAAACAAATTCATGTGGCACTCCAAGGACTCGACCCTTGGATGCTCACACCGAAATTCCGAGCATTTATGTGACATTTTAATAGAATTACCGAATGGCAACTACCATTCAACGCCAAATACTACCAGATGTTGCGAGGTGGAAGTAAAATGGTAATTATAAATCTTAGATGATAAATACGAAAAACAGTAAGTGATAACATTTACTGTATACCTGGGAGTACGAAATTTTAGGGGAGGATTCCTTTCTGGACCCCCCTTCTCCCCCATGTTTAGCCATCATTAGTTTCGAGATTTTAAGACGTTCGACCCATTATTTTGACGATTTTAGGACATTTCGCCTCATTTTTGTTGTCATTATGAAGACCTTTCATGCCATGTAGGTATCAATTCTTCCTCGCGAGCAAAAGCGAGCCTGTAATTTAGGAGGAACCGGACTTTGGCCGGTCCAAATTTCTACCGAAAATGTAAAACACATTCTCGAACGGTAGTCTTGGTGGTATTTATATTAAGCTTGATGGAGGTATAGCGGGAGGAAACTGGAAAACAAAATAAACAAGTAAATAAATACATAAATATAAATCCCCCTTGAAGACCTCGAAGTACAAGTTTTTAGTGACCTTAACTAATGACAGGTGTGTATGGAAGACAATAGGGTATACATATAAGGCGTAGAGATATATTGGTCACCTTCATTAACCCCTTCAAGACCATGACGCGTTTTGGCAGTATACTCTGGCTATCATTAGACGATTTTATGTAGATTAGGAAGGGTATATGAAAGTCAGGGTTGTTTGAGATCGGCTTTACCCTTTTTATTCCTACAGATCCTTCCAAAGCAAGCTGTATACAATCGTCTAATTATAGCTAGAATTAAACTGTGAAAACGCATCTTTTGTATAACTATGAACGCTGCATCACATCACAGACATATTGACTTACCATGGACGGGCTTCACATTGTACAGATAGACAAACACATACATACATACATACATACATACATACATACATACATACATACATACATACATACATTATAGGTTTGATTCCTGGAGGGAAGAAAGAAAACCTAATATTCAGTAGTGGCCTCGTAATCATTGACGATATGCCTATTAATATAATAGCCTCCATTCAAGCGCCCGCGGTAGCCAGTTTGAATCTAACGCCGCGGGGAAGAACGGAGTATCCGTCATAAGGGTAACACTTATTCTTTTATGGAATCGTCTTATGATTGGATACCCGCTAAAAAATAAAAAGTAAAACTTTACTTAATAATTGTTATACTACAGCTTTCCATCTCGTGGATTTCTTGTAAGGACTTCCTTGACGCTGCTCCCCAAGCCGCCATACTTTCTTCACTGACATATTAAAATTAACCTCAAGACATCAAGCGAATGGGAAGGGGATGGATGGGAGGGCCCTACATCGTCAATGATTACGGGGCCCCTACTAAATATTAGGTTTTCTTTCTTCCCTCCGGGAATCAAACCTATAATTTATTAGTGGCCCCTGCATCATTGACGATATCCCTGATATCTTAAGACTGGAGGGGGACATTCGTGACAATATAAAAAACCACTAACAAACTACTTAGGTAGAGACAAAGAATCCGTATAACAATTTCTAAAGCTTTTATTGCATGCATACAATAATTATAAAAATAGAAAAGAAAGCAGTGCGTTACTTCAAAGAATATCTGCTTATAGTTGGTCGGTTCTACACTTGAGATCCGTCCTATGGTTGTCTGGAGACAAATAAAATCAACGACTTTTTAACAAAAAAATATTGCTTGCATACGATGACTATAAAAGAAAAGAAAGCAATGAGGTGCTTCGTGGCAGATCTGCTTATAGTTGACCGGGTCTATTCTTTGAGACCCGTCCTATCGTTGTTTGGGGACCTATTTGTAATCCCATAACAACGGCTTACCGGACTATAATTCTTTGGATTATATTTTGGCCTTAACGTAATTGTATATTTTGTAAGAGTTTGTATATTTTGTTAATACTATACAGTTGTAACTATGATAGATTAAAACACATTTTTTTTGAGCTATTGAGCCAGCTCGCTTTGTTAAGTATCACAGCTCGTTATCTTATTTCCATACCCGGCGGAGGGGCTCAGGGTTTATGCTTTTCCACATTCCCCCCCCCTCTTTTTTTCACCACAAAACAAAATTTAATTAGTAATAGCATACTACTTGACCTGCCGCCATAATGCTACACAGGTCAATTGTGGAATATCCCGGACCACCGACAGGTCTCGCGTCCAGAAAGTATGAAAAGGGGGCTTACAAGTTCGTTTTAGCTCTGCCATCTATTGAAACAATTTGGGAAAAGTAATAGACGTTGTACTTTCTTAAATGGGATTTCACCCGTCACGCCGGGGGTACTGCCCCTTAAGAAACAATTTACTAGAAAGAAGTCAATTTCAGAAGTCATATTCTATTCCCTAACCCCCCCGGGGGTTAGGGAATACAATATGCCCGACGTGCCTTTTGCGTGTCGTAAGAGGCGACTAAAGAGGTTGGGTCGGTGGGCTTGCGACCCCCACCCGGAAAAAATATCTAAGCAAAGAAAAACGAACGAACAGCCTCGGATGCGGACGGAACCTACGTTGACGAACCACGACCGACTAAGGACATACCTTCGGACATTCTGAGAATGGCTACGTGGAATGTTAGTGGCATGAATGATGGCACAAAAGAGAGAGAGGTTCTGGAAGTATTAGTGAATGCCAGGCTGGATGTATGTGGAATGACAGAGACCAAATGGAAAGGTTCAGATGTGAGAGAGTGGGAGTGTGGAATGGGTGTGTGTGCTGGAGTGAGTGAAGGAACAGCGAGAGAAGGTGCATGTTTGTTTGTAAGTAGCAAATGGAAGGAATGTGTAAGAGAGTATGGGTCTGTGGGTTCAAGGATTGTGGGGGTGAGAATGAAAGTAGGAAAACAAATGTGGGTGATTGTGTGTGTGTATGCTCCGACAGAGGATATACTTGAAAGAAAGAAAGAGGAGTTCTGGATGAATGTGGAGGGGTGCCTGGAGAAGTTTGACAAGAACGAAAGAATATTTCTGATTGGGGATATGAATGGTAAGGTGGGTGATAGGAAGGTTGAGGGAGTGGTGGGAGGGTGGGGGGTACCATCAGAGGTGAATGGGAATGGTAGTGCACTTGTGGACGTATGTGTGGGGAGGAGGCTGTGGATAGCCAACACCTTCTTCCGACATAGAATGATCCACAGGTACACGTGGAAACAAACGGATGTTGACGATGAAGGATAAGACAGTGGTGGAACGAAAGTCATTGGTTGATTATGTATGTGTGGATGAACGAATGAAAAAATCTGTGATGGATGCTAGGGTGTATAGGGGTATTGGAGGGGGTCTGTCTGATCATTATGTAGTGGTAGCTAAGGTTAGGATACAAAAGAAGTGGGTGAGGAGAATGGAGGGAGGCGAGAGGAGGGTGGAATGGTGAGGAGGGTGGAGAGGTTGCAGGAGGAGGAAGTTAGGGAGGAGTACAGGAGAGCAGTGGAAAGACGACTAGGTGGGTTCGACCTGGAATTTATGGAGGAAGTGGAGGAGATGAGCAAGGTGTTTAAGGATGAGATCTGTGCAGCATGTGAGGAGGTGTGTGGAGTGAGGAGAAGAGGGAGGGGAGTGAAAGGTACAGCATGGTGGACAGAAGAGGTAAGAATAGCTGTGGAAGAAAAGAAGAAAGCATATAGAGAGTGGTTGGGTAGTAGAGGGAATGAAGATTTCGAGAGACAGAAACGAGCGAGGTACGTGGAGAGTAAGAGGGTGGTGAAGAGAGTAGTGAAGGAAAGTAAGAGAAGAGTAGATGAGGAATTTGGAAGGAATCTGAGTGTAAAATGGAGGGAGAGTAAGAAACTGTTCTGGAAAGAAGTCAAGAAAGTTAGGGAAGGTAGCAAGGGAAACAGTAAGGGTGTGAAAGATAAGAATAGGAGAATGCTAGCCGAGAAGCAAGAGAGAGTCGAAAGATGGAGGGAGTACTTCAGTGAGTTGCTAAATGTAAGGAATGAAGAGCCAGTACACATAGCTGGATATGGTATGGGAGGGAGAAGAAGAGAAGTAGTGGAGGAGGAGGTGGGGATCAGGAGGTCAGAAGTGTGGGAAGCCATGAAAAAGTGATGTTGGGGAAAGCACCAGGAACAGATGGAGTGTGTGGGGAAATGTTGAGGTATGGTGGTGAGATAGTGATAGAATGGGTATGGAAAATGTGCAAACTAGCATGGGAGAAGGGGAGTGCACCCGATGACTGGAAGACTGGCATAATAGTCCCCCTATATAAGGGCAAAGGGGAAAGAGGAGTGTGTGGTAACCACCGAGGAAAATGTCTTCTAAGCGTAGTAGGGAAGGTATACAGTAGGGTAGTGATTGAGAGAGTGAGAGTGAGAACGGAGAAATGGATAGGCGACGAGCAGGGAGGTTTTAGGAAGGGAAGAGGATGTGTAGATCAGATTTTTACCCTGAATTGTGTTGTGGAGAAGTATCTGGAGAAGAAACAAAAGGTGTATGTTGCCTTTATGGAATTGGAGAAGGCCTATGACAGAGTGGATAGAGAAGGTTTGTGGAAAGTACTTAGAATATACGGAGTAGAGAGCAAGTTGCTGAAAGCAGTGAAGAGCATGTATGAGGGTGCAAAGGCGGCAGTACGTGTGGAGAGTGAGCAGAGCGAGTTCTTTGACCTGAATGTTGGTTTGAAACAGGGGTGTGTGATGTCCCCGTGGTTGTTTACTGTATATATGGATGGAGTCATGAAACAAATACTATCAAGAGCAGTGGATGTTGGTGTATCGCTGAAAAGGGAGAGAATTGAGTGGAAGCTACCTATACTGCTGTTTGCGGATGATACAGTTCTGATGAGTAATAATGAATGGGAGTTGCAGGGTCTGGTAAATGAGTTTGGAACAGTGTGCGAAAAACGGAATTTGCAGGTAAATGCGGGGAAGTGCAAGGTTATGGTCTTCGAAAGGGGTGAAGTCACAGAGTGTGAGGTGAAGTTGAACGGTCAGGCTATGGAGATCGTCAACTCTTTTAAGTATCTGGGCAGTGTGTTGAGTAAAGATGGGACTATGGATGAAGAAGTGCGGGAGAGGGTACAACAGGGGAAGAGGGTTGTAGGAACGCTAAAAGCAGTAACAAGAAATAGGGTGGTCAGTATGGAAGTGAAGAAGTCCTTGCATGACAGTGTGGTAATCCCGACACTGACTTACGGAAGCGAAGCATGGACGTTGGTTGAGAGACTCAGACCAAGAGTGAGAGCAGTGGAAATGAATTACTTAAGGAGTGTGTGCGGAGTTACATGGAAGGATAGACAGACTAATGAGGAAGTAAGAAGGAGGTGTGGTGTGGAGGTAGATGTGCTGGAAAGTGTGAAAAGGAACAACTTGAGATGGTTCGGCCATATGGAACGTATGGAAAGCGAGAGAATGACTAAGAGGGTGTACGAGAGCGAGGTGGAGGGACAGAGAGGGAGAGGTAGACTGAATGAGAGGTGGAAGGATGGAGTGAGGAAGTACATGAACGAAGGCGGTGCTGGTTGGGGGGAGGGGCGTCGACTGACTGGGGACAGAGGTGCTGGGGGCGGTTCGTTCGTGGCCACCCCTTCGGGGATCACGGCGTCAGGCAATAGATAGATAGATAGAAGTCAATGTTTTCTTCTTATGACGCGAGCTCTGTTTGGTTGGTCCATAGGAATCCTGCTTGGTGGGGGTGTGTTGTCCTCATAACATAACTAATTTTGGACATGTAGTGGGCATAAGGGAGTGATATGTGTAAGTTCACGTTTTGGACCGGGACTGACAGTTCTACTAACCCTTACTACAATATTCTTATGTGTAATCCCAAAAGGAGAATATGAGCGATTTGTAGCTGGTCGGTCAGTTTCCCCTTCCTGAGGTTGTTAGGTTTGTACCGCCTCGCCGTCAGCTCTAGTACAGTCCATCCTCCTATAACACGAGCTCCTACAACGCGATCCTCCTTCAACACGAGGGGGGGTTCCCGAATTACCTAAACCTCTTATAACCCGAGCCGAAAACATATAACGCGAAATTGCCTTGCCGAGTGCTTCAAATCCGGCGCCTCCTCTTACTGCGTGACGCCCCCCCCCCCCCACCACCTACAGCGCGACGGCAAGAGAGCTTCGGAGCTGGCCCAGCTGGGTTGACGGCAAGCTGAAACATCTCACTCAACTTACTGTTTCTTCATTCTAATTTAATTTGGTATATTTGTTTATCCAAACATGATCTTATAATTTACTTGCCTATTATTAGGAACTAGAGTAATAAGAGCCCACAGTAACGAATATCCAATTGTTGATAATCATTTAATGTCGGACAGTACGTTTGGTTAGATTTTGTCCACGAAACAACAACAAACCCCAGCTGTGACTATGCTTGGCGGTGAATGTTATTCCGATGAAATGGAAGTTGTATAGCCTAGCCTATATATTTATTAAGCTAAAAAAATACGGAAAAGTGGCAAAATTGGGGGGCCCAGTCCCATATAGAATTATCTCCATTTAAAGTGTTATTCCTACAACGCGAAATACCTACAACACGAGGCGCAGTGCCGCCCCTAAACTCGTGTTATAGGAGGATGGACTGTACTGTCTTCCTGTCGCTTAAGCCGTAAGGAACACAGACTTTAACCCGTCCAGCCCCAGCGACGCGTCTGACGCGTCGGCGATGTATGTAACGCACAGCCCCAGAGACGCGCCTGACGCATCACCCTAATTGCGCCGACCGTAACCTCAGGTATAGCCACTTAAGAGGGCTCAGATTTGTATGGGAACTGTGTACGTATCCCACGCAACCGTGCCGATGGTTGAAAACTCTAGAAGTCCACGTGCGTGCGCGCGAGCGCGCAATAACCTGTTTTTTTGGGATAATTGCCTTCAATTTTTTACTCTTGTAAAATCCGTTTTCGGGGGCTCTGTAGGACCATTTTTTAAGCTTTTTGAGCGTATTTTCGTGGTTTTTCCTTCATTCCTAACCCATTCGCTATTGTTTCTGGAATAAAACCATTTTTTTGAAAACCGGCCGGGTTCTGGTGCGCAAACATTACAAAACTAGCCGGGGCTCCACGGGTTAATAGTGACTTGAGAACTCCCGGCGTATGGTTACATTTGCTCCAATATACACTCTGGCAAGGCTTAGTCAGCGAACAGAGAGGTGTGAGCTGACGTGATGGGCGTAGCCTGAAACATGTATACCTGTACTGTTCCTCCTCCACCTACTAGCATGGATAGGTTAGAGTGGAAGGACCGGGAAATCATGTCCGGGGGGTTTCTCAGGGCAAGTGATTCTTTTTAGAGTAACCATAGGCACGCGCTTATTAACCCCGTTTACAATATTTGAAATTAAGGTTACTGAGGCATCTGAGTGCGTTGATGCCACTCTTGTGGTTTCGAACGTCTTATTATTTAATTGTTAAAGTAGTTTGATGGACATAATAAACTGATTTTAAAATTTTGTAACCTTCTCTCCGTAATATGATAGCCTTTTTGGCATTTTATGTAGCGTCCAGAAGGTATACATCAGTGAGGTCTCGAAGTCTCCAGTTGCCTACTAATGGAAGAACGAGACCGGGAGTGACCCCTGTTTCTGTCATCCCCCTTCCAACTGGTGGTACCACCTTTGCGCCGGTGGGGGGTGAAGCTATCCTCAAACGTGAATAGGTCCACTTGTGGATGATAGAGCTCTGCAATCATCCTTTGCGGATGTTTTGCTGAAGCTCCAGACTGCTGAAGTGCTATGTCTCCGGGACAAAATCTCGCCCTGACGGTTACTACGCCCGGGAGAATTAAGATGGGTTTCGATGATTGCTCAGCGTTTCGGCTCGAGCAAGCATTCGCTCCGACAATATCTGTGCCCTTCGAAACCTCACTGGACTCCGCCTTCTAAAAGCAGTGAAACGCGTTGGCACTGACCCTCCGAACAGCTATTGCCTGTCTTCAGTCATAATAATGTGAGTTTATTGGTCAAGTCTAACTTTTTTTTTTTTTTTTTTTTTTTTTCTATATTCCAACTTACTTCCTCTCGGGCATAGGCTGAGAGCCTTAACATTCACCGCTTTACAATGAACAGTGAAGCCTGTGAGGTCTTGTTCCAGTCTAGGGAGTGAGACATGTGAAGCACGTAGAGCACAACGAGAGCACCTGCCATCTTGCCTTCACATGAGGCACGGTGCTCACTCATGGCCCGAAACGACCCCATCTCTGAAGCCACCTCGTTCCTGTGCTTCACTGTCTCATCCCCTACACTCGGACTCTCACACTTACACACACACAACGTAAAAAAAAACTAAGCTAGAGGTTCTCGTACCTATAACAGTTCTGTTCAAAAAGAAACTCCCCCAGCCTTGACTTTAGTGGTCTAGTCTGGACTGATATCCCCAGTCTATTGTCTACGAAGCATCTAAGTCCCTCCATACTGTAGGTGGGGGAGGAAAAAAACACTTATTACTTTAGTGCTGTTTTGCCTCCTTCGCCCCAGTCGAATGTAAGTTGTATTTTACTTGAGGAAAGAGACCTACTTCCCCCCCCCCCCCCCCGGCGGAGGTAGGAAAGATTTGTCTTACATAAATAATTTCTGGACTCTCAACCTGCCCCCAACTTTTACTTTATAATTGGGTTCAGTTGAGAGGGCCGCCCTAGGATCCTTCCTGCCTCCCCATAGAGTTCAGACTGCAGACAACCGTCCATTGATTCCAACGAACACGTTACGGTCGTCCACACCCTGACTGGGGGGGGGTCACTTGTTGGTGTCCCAGGTCAGCCCTATCCACTGACACACCCGTGAGGCAAAAAAGGAGTGACTTTGACATTACTTCCTGTTACTTAGGGTGTGAACATGGTTCCTCATTTACATACATGAACATGCTTTACCTACTAGGTCTTGTCTTACTTGTCACATGTCCTAAACACCTTCTATAGCTAGGTGTGAAACGACCATGATAGGGGCTGGAGCCCAGTTATGTTAATCTCCACTTGACGCTCAGGTGTGACAGATACTTATTATCCCTGGACATATTGGTTACTAAGACTTAAGTATTAGGAATCACAAGGAGACATGGAAAGGTGTGGGCAATTGACCGACCTTGCCATCGACCGGCGGCCGCCGCTCTAGCAACATTGATTCCTCAAAAAGTACCTTGGGTATGCCGGCTTGAATTTATTAGCTAGTTCTGACTTTACCTTTTTCATCATTCTTATTTATATCTTTCTTCCTGAGAGTGGTAAAAGGCAGTGGGGCCATAATGGTGTGGCCCAAGGTTCCCTATTGTCTTACTCTCACAGCCCACTGGCACAAGTCGGCCTTTCTCTCTGGCGTAGGGATGCAGCGACCCCACCGCCCTCCACTTCGGTGGTGCAGTTAGCCTCTGTAGCAGTTAATTACTGCCTTATTGTAACACGGTTAAGGCTGGTGTGGTGCGATTTTCGCCAGGTGCAGGTGCTTCAGAGGAACTTTGTTGAGTTTTGCTGAGACACTGTTAGCGCTATACCAACATCAGCCACAGTGATAACATGATTGGGCGTTGTTGTGGTAAGACTTTGTTGTACTGTTCTGCAGTAAAGACTGTAACCACCGTGCTATGATTGCTGTGCACTGTGTGCAGTACTGTGATTGTACCATGGAAGCCACATTCACTGTGGATGGTTGCGGTCTTTAAACCCGTATGTATGTATGTATGTACGGTAAAAAACGTTTGTAACTACTTCCAGGGGGGGGGAATCATTATGCCGGCGGTGCCCACAGGTAACCGGACGTGTCAACATTGGATGTTGGTTTGGCATGTACCACGACCGATTAGGTTTTGCCCAGCTGTCGCTATAACAAGACGGCGATCTCTCTGGGGAGCCGGGTATGTGGAATGCGTCGTTCACGTCCGCCGGGGCGTAGCCCAGACCCTACTGTAGTGGTCTCTGGTGCATACCAGGGTACCTCCGATGGGGCCTACTCCCGGATTCGTATGCCTTTGTCAGGTTTTGGGAGAGGGAGAGAGGAAAGGAATCGAAGAGGTGATGTAGGTTAAGATCGGCGTCCGCCTGTCGTTGGCCGTAGTCGTCTCCTACTATCAAGTATTAACAGATTATCTCACCCTTTCACTTATACTGTCTTTGGTAGGGACTGGTTGAGCATGACTTCTACATCCCTTTTGGTTTCAGAGTTGATTGTGGATGCTGTCAACACTGGAAAGAAAATTACCCGGTAAAAAATATTCTCGGGTAAGCCTTTTACCATACAGAGTCTGAGAAGTTGTCTAGCCCGGACCGCCTCGAACAAGGCAGTCCATATGTCCCTGATCGATCTCGCCGGGTGTGGTAGTAGGAGCTGTTGGAATACTCGAACCGCTTCACTAGCCCTTGTCTCCGTCTGTGAAGGTGTTGGCTTGGCTATGGACTGGGCTGTGTAAAATTATAGCAAACTTTCTGTGAGCATTATCTCGCAACAAGAACTCGCGTTGGAGTTCAATGGGGTCGGGAGTCATAAATGGTTCTGCAAAGTCCTTGAGTGATAATTGGGAAGCTATAAGGAACTCAAAAATAGACAAGGGAACACCTCCCGGTTGCGGATTTAGCAAATTAAACTCTAGTTGGCTAGGTGGTGGGATAGTGAGGGAAGGTTGGGACGTTAAGGCAATAGAAAATTGTTGAGCCTCCTGACCCCATTCTACCCATGGCCCGTGCCCGACCTCCCCAAGGTTTATTTCCCGCTGTTCCGCCGAAAGGGTAGCCGGAGTTGTCACCAACCCCAGTTCGTTGCTCCTCAAGGAGTCATATCCGTGAACGCTGTAAGGCCGGGAACAGTCAGGGTCACACTAGATTCCCTGGGAAAGAAGGGGCAAGATTGGTAATTTGTAATGATGGGAATGGCCCTAATCTGTACTTTAACAACCTTACCTTGGGCATCTTTTACCCGCAAGTCATTATACTTATTGATTTCTATTGCCCACTCCTGCGGTACTGGGACCTCACCTTTGATTGATCTATGCTCCTCCCCTGATTCCGTAGGACCTACTGACCATCACAGTCCATCAGGCTCTTGCCGGGGTGGGAGCGTGTCTGTTGTCTGATGCTGTTTACCAACGGAATGAACATGTGGTTTGGGGCAAAGAGAAGCAAAGTTTCCTGCTGGGGACCCAAGACTGGTTTCCGCCGGGGAATAGGACCTTATTTTAGACTTAGGATTGACGGTGTTAGGTTGTGAGTCAAATTTAGACGGCTCTGAGGTCGCGACAATAGAAGGGGCTGAAAGAACACTAACTTTAGCTGGTGACAGGGGACATACAAGTCCACTTGATTGAGCTGATGTGTTAATCAAGGGGATTGGTAGTAGTGGTTGAACGTTAATATCGTCCGAGGTAAGAGGAGGTGCAGAGGCAATCTGGGGGGACCCCACTACCGCAGGGCGAGACCTTTTAGATATAGCGCATTACTGTAATACTCTTTGTAGTAACTCGTCCAAATGTTTTACCATGACACATTGACTACGGGGTCTTTTACGAGATTTGGTTATTGCCTTTCCTACTGTCCCACTACTCCCTACTTGCGTAGTTGGACCTGGTACTGACATTGACTGGTCCCCTACCTGATGCGTTAAGGGATACTCTAATTCCCCTTTCCCTTGAGGTATCGGAGGCGGGCAAGTTGTCGCCTCTGGTGTTCTACGCTTGTCATTGAAAGTTGGATCAAGTACCGGAGGCGGGCAAGTTGCTGCCTCTGGTGTTTTGCGCCTGTCATTTAAAATTGTATCAAGTTTACTTGGCGCTAAGATGTTTCTCTTACTGGGAGTACTGGAGGTTAGAGTACTCGCCGGAGAGTCAGGGTAACTAGACCTGGAAGGAGATGACTTGTTTCCTCCTTGAGAACTTAGACTGGGCATTAATCCACCCGCCGCTACTGTGCGGTGCTGCTCGAGAGCCATGGCTGTAGGAACTGAACTTTCTTCCTTGTCACAAGGTAAAATAAATTTAGAGAGCATTAATTTGGAGCCTTTTAGCATTACTCTTGCTTTAGGCCTCACTCTGGCGTTTGTCCTACTACCTCCGGTATCTGCCCCCGGGTGACCGGGAAAAAACTCTGGCGACTCCGAGGCAGAAACCAATGGGCTCGATAGTGACTTAGACTTACAACCTTGTGGTTTAATGTCGGTCGGACTGGCGTGAATCTCCGCCGTAGTCAGAATCTGCGTGGGGAACTCGAAATTCTGCCTTTTGGGAGACAGAAGATTCCTACTAGCAGATTATTCACCTTGTAGCCTGGCGGACTGGGACTGCGATGGCCAAGTCTTCCGGTAGTTCGGTGATGTTGAGCGAGTTCTCTTGGTATGGGGAGGGGAGTCTAGCTCAGAAAATGTTGGTTCCCAGAGGGGAGCTAAGGGTTCAACTGATTGTTGGGTGTTAGCTGAGTGATGGGGATTTGACTGAGAGACTAAAGGATCATCAAAAGAATAAAGGCGAATGAGCCGTGATAGTTCGGTGTTATCGCATAGAAGTTCTACGTTAGCCACTCGTTTGGCATAAGAGGAAAATTTATTCTGAATCTCTATCAAGGCCAAAAGGCACGAAAGATCTGGTGTATTGATCCAGTCAAGGAAAAGGTCTGAACACACTGGACATCTCTGGGATGTCCAGAGGAAATTTGACCTGTTAAAGCATGTAACGCACCGGATGCACAGTGTGTGCTGTTACTGGGACTAATAAGCAGGTAGGTGTGGCACAAATATTAAACTGAGGCATGGCTACTGAACCCCCCTCCCCGCCGGGAATGGTTGATTCCTCTGGTTGTGCTGCTCACGGCGTGATACGATCTGAAAATAAAAATGTCCAGGAATCAATGCTCATAAGGATAATAACCCGAGAGGCTTAAAACATCCTTCTTGCTCCGATGCGCCGGAAACTCAGTTTGTACATCCAACTGGTATTCCGTTGCATCTGAGTACAAAAGGCCGTGGGAACCCCACCCCTTTACTGGGGTTGTCACGGGTTGACTGCTTACCTGTGACATGAGTCACTGACCCTTAAATCATCAGTTTTTCTTATTCGAGCGGCTATTTGGACTAGCTGGATAGAAAAACGAGACCACGCACTGTGCCGTTGAGCTTACTAAGTGAGTAGATTGTAAAAGGGCGAGTCAGTCGATGTAATAGAGTTCATTTCCGCCGGTCTCAGCTTGGCCGCCGGGAAAGGAAAGTAGTAAGACACTACAGAGGGGTAGTTGGGAGCCCCTCCCGCCTTGCCTGGCGGGAGTTGCAGCCTCTTTCTTAGAAAGAGAGCCGGCGGGGAAAAACCAGCTACGGAAAATCATCTAAACTGTGAGACAGATCAACCGAACCCCCACAAACACAATAGGACATCTCCCATCCCTCACACATGTGACTGAGACATATGCACGAGGGAGCCAAAAGGGGAAACACACATATAATTGTAACACAATAATAATAATTATACCCCTAGCCCACTACGGAGACCCCTACTGAGGCTGGCCACGAGGCTTGTAGAATCATCACTTGATAGACATCTTTCCCCTGAAGATCCACTCACGTAGCATGAGGAGAAGAGTCCCACGAGAGGGGCCCGCACGCAGAATCGGACGCTAGAAGGCACCGCACCACGTGTGGCCACCCTTAGACTAGAGTGTCTGCTAAAGAATCAAAGAATGCAACTGCCTCATAGCGACGGCCTGAAGCATTAGTTACTGCGAAGATAGTAGCCTCCTAATTAGTTAGAAAGAGCAACAGCTAAGGCGCAGCAAAAATAAAACATAAACATGAGGCGCTGGTCCTGGAGAACTGTAGGCGCCTGCACAAAAAGTACCCTATTTTAACACTTCCTGCGGGCATACCAATGGGGTAGCCTGTGCTAGCTAATCTAAACCCTGTTCAATACAACTCAGATATATACAAATGAGTAAGGACTCCCTAGAAGAGAGCGAACGAAGAATGTGGCGGAGCGCAGGCGACACACGTCTAGTCAGGTAGCCCGCGGGGAATAGAAGAAAGGCTTGGGGAGCAGCGTCAAGGAAGTCCTTGCAAGAAATCCACGAGATGGAAAGCTGTAGTATAACAATTATTAAGTAAAGTTATACATTTTATTTTTTACGAAAGTTTTTTCGTAGCGGGTACCCAATCATAAGACGATTCCATAAGAGAATAAGCGTTACCCCTTATGACGGATACTCCATTCTTCCCCGCGGCGGTAGATTCAAACTGGATACTGCGGGCCCTTGAATGGAGACTATTATATTAATAAGCATATCGTCAATGATGGAGGGGCCACTAATAAATACATACATACATACATACATACGAGTGTGTGTGTATGTGTGTTAGTAAAATGACACCGACAAATTGTATCGAGACAAACAGATACATACATACATACAATGAGTGTGTGTGTGTGTGTGTGTGTCACTATGTGTGTGTGTGTGTTTTAATAAAATTACACCGATAAATTGTATCGACAATGTCTGTATCAACATAAGATAAATGGATACAATTGCAACAAAATTCGTGGCTAAATATGCACCCTCTATAACTAGAATCAGAGTCATTAAAATGTAAAACTTGCAAAACCAACCAATCCAAGCCCGACACAGCACAATATAAAGACTAACGAACTTCTCGAAATCACTCTGTGGAAAAAAAAGGTATTGAAGATTTAGCAAAGCAATTTTATGAAATCAAACAACATAAAACAAAACAAAGAAACACGGAACAGAGAAAAACGCAAAGAATATCTGCGAAGTGGAAACAAGACGGGGAACAAAACTCGTAATCTAGTATTGTCTTGAGAGGGGACGATGTGAGAGAGGGAAGAGAGGCCGCATGGAGGTGGTGGAGAGATAGATAGATAGATAGATAGATAGGAGATAGATTGTTACAAGCAGCTTTTCCTTTTTGTCACCTTCATACACATAGGAAAAATAGATAGATAGATAGATAAATAAAATAAATCGATAGACAGATTTGTTTTCTATGTGGATGAGGGAGACAAAAGGCAAAACCGCCTGTGACGAGTGCCTCCCCCATAGTTGACGAGTGGCAGGGCCATGATCAAGGAATGTTCGAGCCAATATGATAGATAGATAGATAGAGATAGATAAAAAGATAGATAGATAGACAGATAGATACATATATAGCTAGATAGACAGACAGATAAATAGAGATAGGTAGATAGATAGAGATTGATAAACAAATAGATAGGTATGTCAATAACTAGATCGAGATAATTGTAATATAACAGGAGAGAGAGAGAGAGAGAGAGAGAGAGAGAGAGAGAGAGAGAGAGAGAAAAAGAGAGAGGGGGAGAACAAACACATAAAGTGAGAGAGAGAGAGAGAGAGAGAGTGCAAAGAAGCATCAGAACTGGGGAGAGAGAACCGAGGACAGTGGCAGAAATCCATCCCAAAAGATTCACGAAGAAAGAGCTCGAAGAGGATTTGAACTCTTTCGTTTTTTTTTTTTTTTTAATTCGTTTCTGTTATAACCCATTCCGTACCAGTGACATCTTTTTCATTATATTCTGGCCACTATTAGGGCCGGTTCACATAGTCAGTTTTTGTTTCTAATCCTCTTCCCTGTCCTTCCAGGACGGCGAAGAGTTGCTGTAAAATTTCCGGCGAGATTCAAAGTGTTCACACGAGAAAGCCAAGTCAAAGGTTATGGACTGGGGACGGAGAATGACCAAGCAGAATCCACATGTATCAATTTACATAGTGATATGAGTGCATCTTTGGGCCACTCATGTTTGTAGAGGGTCTCAGGGGTGCAGGATGATGGTTATAATGAGCAGGGGTGAGATAAATACATGAGGTAAGGCTGGTAAGCTCTAGTTGTTATTATTGGCAAGTCCTTGCATGCGGGCGGTTACAATACAATGATGGGAGCAATTAAAAGAAAACGGGCGATGGCAAACAATAGTAAAATATTGACAATGGATATTGTACCAACTCACAAGATCGTATGCGTTTTGTTTTGGCAGACAAACTTAAGAATAAACTTAAGATAAACCTAATGCGTCTGTTGGTACTTGGGATATAGTGGTATACACGACTGGTTGATGTTAGGTTAGTGAGATTGCCTCCCTATTTGTTTTGTTATTATCAAGTGAATGAGTTGACCGACTTTTATCCTTCTTTTCATATTTCTGTAATTATTATTTTTACCTCTTCTTTCTTCTTATCTTCCCAGAATAGTATCATATATCTTCTTTGTATATGACCTGCTTAATAATATATCGTTTTTGTTTCTTGAAGTGGAATGGTATGAATGTAAACAAACACGCATTACTCAACGTCTTTTGTTTTTTGTGTGGTACAAAAGGTGGGCAAACAAGCGGCCAAGTGATTGTATCGGATATAGCCTACAACTGGGAGCGGCGAGTGGCCAAGAAACCAACCAGTTTGTTCCCTGAATTCCCCAGTGAAATAATTATGACACCACGGCGAGAGTTGCCCTTCGAATTCTCAGCCCCCAAGGGACGGTGGATACAAACATGTCCGTCTGAACCGGCCTTTAGACGATTTTATTCAGCTTAGGAAGGATGTTTACCAATAAAAAGGCCACAGACTATCTCGATTTATCCTTTCAGCTACCATTTATCCTTTCTACGCTTATTTAAATCGTTTAAAACACTAAATGTAGCTCAAATAAAATAAAATAGACGTTGCCGGTACGCATATTCCTAAACTTTGTTCTAGTAGCGCTCAACACTCTTCTCTGAGCTAGTGCCGATAAAAATGGCATGGTCAGTCCTGTAAAGAATCGTAAGATTCAGAGCCGTAAAGATTCCAGGACGAACTCATTAGCGGCGGATCCCCAGATCGACCGTGGTGATTGTCACCTAAACATCTACAAAAAAGTAAAAAACAAAAAAGCGCACCAGGAGTAATTAGAACCAATCAGATGGCGCAGTCACAGTGACGACACCCACACGGGGAGGAGCCTGTCTGCCTGTCACTCTCTCTCTCTCTCTCTCTCTCTCTCTGGTAAATAAAAGTAGTCACCAAGTATAACATTTAAACAATTTATTTCAAAATATTAACTACATTAAGGATACATTACGATTGTGCTATGTTAAGGGTATGAGTAAATAAGAGTACCGTTAAAATGGTGATATGTGGAACGAAAAGAAAAACATAAGTGATAATTACCATTAATCTCTAATTATCACCTATGTTTTTCTTTTCATTCCACATATATCACAATTATAACTTTAACCTAGTTGTCATAAATGGACGGACAATTATAAACTAGATTAATTTTACCCTTTCGATAGTTCCTTAACCCGTGGAGCCCCGGCTAGTTTTGTAATGTTTGCGCACCAGAACCCGGCCGGTTTTCAAAAAATGGTTTTATTCCAGAAACAATAGCGAATGGTTTAGGAATGAAGGAAAAACCACGAAAAACCGCTCAAAAAGCTTTAAAAATGGTCCTACAGAGCCCCCGAAAACGGATTTTACAAGAGTAAAAAATTGAAGGCAATTATCCCAAAAAAACAGGTTATTGCGCGCTCGCGCGCACGCACATGGACTTTGAGAGTTTTCAACCATCGGCACGGTTGCGTGGGATACGTACACAGTTCCCATACAAATCTGAGCCCTCTTGAGTGGCTACACCTGAGGTTACGGTCGGCGCAATTAGGGTGACGCGTCAGGCGCGTCTCTGGGGCTGTGCGTTACATACATCGCCGACGCGTCAGACGCGTCGCTGGGGCTGTACGGGTTAATAGCTATGAACACTTATTTCAGCATTTCTTATTGTTTTCTGATTTTCCACGCTATTGTATCGTGCAGTCTTATTTATTTAGTATAGTTTTACTGTTTAGGTATTGGTAATTCGCAAGTAGTTTCTATATTTGTATTGTAAATTTCAATATGTAAATTATTGTTCACAGATTACTAATGATGGCATGAATATGTCGAAACGTCTTCCAATATGAAAATAAGATGATTTTTATCATGAGTTTGGTTGTCCTCTTCCTATAACTAAATATTGTTGTCGGAATGTTAAACCCTTGAGAATATGATGCGTTTTAGCAGTTTATTTGTGTTATTATTAGACGATTGTAGACAGCTTAGGAAGGATCTATGTGAATTAAAAGTGTAAATTATATCTCAATAAACCCAATGACTACCATATATCCTTCCTAATCTGAATATAATTGTCTAAGAATAGACAGAAAACAATATAGTGCGTCATCGATCCTCAAAGTAACATTATGACGTGATATGTTAATGAGTATTAATGTAACTAAGTACAGTCGTGGTTAGGGCTACTTGAACACCTCAAAATGATACAATAATAACAAGACTGCGAACATTAACTATATAGTCTGTTATATTTCAGCTGATGGTAAATTGAATCCCTTAGCAACGGATTTCTCGATAATTTGTGGAAAATACAGTATCTATATCTATATATCTGTGTCGAATTAATGCATAGTTTTCGTAATTAACACACGATTTCGCTACAAAATCTACATAATAGCTGAGTAACCAAGATAGTAACATTATCATCAGCTGGAAAATAAATAGACTAGAGAATTTCAGCAGTTTATCAATATGGTTCGCCAGTGAAATATTATTGTGCCTTCTAAAATTGTCAAGGAACTTCTGTCCATGGCTGTGCAATACGCGTAATGCGGTACTCTTATATACTCATAACCATAACATAGCACAATCATAATGTATCCTTAATGTAGTTAATATTTGAAATAAATTGTTTGAATGTTATACTTGGTAACTACCGGTACTTCTTTTATTTACCAGAGAGAGAGAGAGAGAGAGAGAGAGAGAGAGAGAGAGAGAGAGAGTCTCCTCACCAAAAGAGAGAGAGAGAGAGAGAGAGTGACAGGCAGACAAGCTCCTCCCCGTGTGGGTGACGTCACTGTCACTGCGCCCTCTGATTGGTTCTAATTACTCCTGGTGCGCTACTAGAACAAAGTTTAGGAATATGTAGCCGGTAATATAGCTGCCATATAATAGGGTTTAATGTACAAGTTCATGAGACAAAGGAGTACAAAGGAAATCAAGTAACAACAGGTCTAGTGACCCTTCTAGGCTGCTTGTCCTCCAAAACACTGAGGATCAAGTGTCTAAACAGTGGTTTAGAGTGGGTAAAGGAACTACTGCCCTGGAACTAATGTCCGTGGTAGGATTAGGAAGTTAGTAGGGGACAGATGGGTTAGTAACTGAGGGGGGGATAAAATAAATGTATTCATTTACAAACGCAGTCAGTTGCGGGTTTGATGCGAGATATTTGTCTAGGCGAAGTTTAAATGAATCAACGGTGCTGCATGCTATAACGTCTCGGGGAAGCCCATTGCACAAGTTGACAACTTGATTGAAGAAGAAATTCTTAGATTCGTGGGAGTTAAAAGATTTACCAATAATTTTGCAACCGTTTCCCCGTGTGTAATTAGATTGGTTGATAGTGAAGGACTTACTACAGTTCATAATGTCGATGCCTTTGATGATATTGAACACTTGAATTAAGTCGCCTCTTAATCTGCGCTGGGTTAAAGGAAATAATTTAATTCTCTAAGACGCTCCTCGTGTGGTTTGTTCTTTAGGCTAGGTATCATTTTGGTAACTCTACGTTGAACTCGTTCTAGCTTGTCTATATCTTTTTGGTAATAAGGGTACCAGGATTGAATGCAGTATTCCAGAAGAGGGCGGACTAAGGAATTGTAAAGGGTTAGGATAACATCTTTGGATTTATGCTCAAATGACCTGCCTATAAAGCCAATTATTTTGTTTGCCTCCTTAACAACTTCTGAACATTGTTGACTCTGTTTTAGGTTACTCGATATTGTTACTCCCAGATCGGTTTCTCTGTTTACATTCTTAAGCTGAGTGCCATTCATCGAATAGTTTGCTTTCTCATTTTGGTATCCGATATGTAGTACTTTACATTTATCCGCATTGAAACTCATTTGCCAGATTTGGGCCCAACATGACAACTTATCTCGATTGTGTTGCATATCATCAACTTGTTCTTTTGAGAGTATGCTATTTGCAATTTTTGTATCGTCAGCAAATTTTGAGATTGTACAGGTGAGACCCTCATCTATGTCGTTGATGTAAATTAGAAAGAGAATTGGTCCTAGTACCGATCCCTGGGGTACCCCGCTACTTACATTGGTCCATTTAGATGCCTTTCTGTTTATGACTACTCTTTGCTTTCTGTCACTGAGCCAATTTTCTAAACATTTCAACACACCGTCTTGTATTCCAAGCGCTTTTAGTTTTAGCAGTAAACGTTTGTGGGAACTTTGTCAAAGGCCTTTTGAAAATCAAGGTATATAATTTCTACAGCTTTACTCTCATCGCAGAGGTTGAGGATATCGTGGAAGAAGTCTAAGAGTCTAAGTTTATTAAACAGGAACGTTTTTTACGAAAGCCGTGTTGAGTATCTTTAAGTATGTTATTTTCCTCTAAGTGATTTACGAGTCTGTCTCTTATGAGTGTTTCTAGCATTTTACATACAACTGAGGTTAAGCTAATTGGACGATAGTTACTGGGTAGGGATTTGCTGCCTTTTTTGAATATCGGTGTTACGTTGGCTAGCTTCCACTAATCAGGCATAGTTCCAGACTGCAAGGATTTATTGAATAGCAATGTCAGTGGTTTGGAGAGCTCATCCTTAGCTTCCTTTAGAACTCTAGGTGAGATTGTATCAGGTCCAGGCGTTTTATTTACCTTGAGTTTATATAAACAATTCAATACTTCTCTCTCTGTAACGTTGATATATTACTTAGAACATCTGAATTATCAATCTGAATCGGCGATGGTGTAGGGATATCACTGAGGTCTTCTGTTGTAAAAACTGATGCAAAGAAGGTATTGAGGGCATTACTCATTTGTACTTCGTCTTTGGTGTATACTCCATTTTCATCGACTAACGGTCCAACAGTTGAAGTAACTACTTTTTTCTTTCTGATATAACTATAGAATTCTTTCGGGTTTGGTTTACTCTGATTCGCAATATGTAACTCCAGGGTATTTTTACTTTGTTTAATTAACTTTATGGCTTTGCGTCGTAGCTCTACATTATTATTTCACCCGTTCTTCGTCATTTTGTGAGGATTGTAATCTCTCATTAGCAAGCTTTTTAGCAAGCAGACAGTTTGAAATATCTATATTACACCATTTGGGCTTATTATTATGGCCTGTACGCGTTATTTTCGATGGTATGCAGTCTTGCACTGCTTTTAGGTAAGTGGTTTCCAATAATTCCCAAGATGTATTTATGTCGTTATTGTTAATTATAAAGCTCCAGTCAGTTTCTTTAAACATAGCTCTAAGTTTATGAAAGTTTGCTTTCTTGAAATTAGGGACCTTTTCGATGCTACTATTTGGTTTGTTAATAGTAAACTTTAAAGTGAAAGTTATTGTACAATGGTCGCTGTTACTGAATTCATCACCAACATTCAAATTCTCTATTAATTCTTCTTTTGTTGCAAGTACAAGGTCAAGAACGTTATTACCACGCGACGGCGATCAAACAAATTGATAGAGTGAACTCTCTTGCAAGTTCGCATACAAGTCATATCTGGAGTGTGAAGTAAGAGTATCGCCCCACTTGGTCACAGGTAAATTAAAGTCGCCAAAAATTACGGTATCTTGTGAGTTACTTACATCTGCAATTTGTTCGTAAATTTCTCGGTCAGTTTGCTCTGATTGAGCTGGAGGTCTGTATATTAATGCAAGTATTATTTTTGTACCTTTATTATTCTTTATTAGCACAAAAGATGTGTCGATGTTCACAATTTGAGGTTTTGACAAGAGGGTCGGGTTAAGACTTTCTTTGATATAAAGACGATACATTGAATGCTCTTATAGGCGGCGTGGGGTTGAAATTAAATTGGGTACACTCCAAACCAGCCACACTCCTAAATGGCCACACTCCAAAACGGCCATATTTCTAAACGGCCACACTCCAAAACTACCGTATTCCAAATTGACTACACTCCTAAATGGCTACACTTCAAAACGGCCACACTCCTAAGCGACCACACTCCAAAACGGCCACAACCAAAAATTGTCACAATCCAAAGTGGCCACACTACAAAACGGCCACACCTCAAAACGGTCATATTCATAAATGACCGCACTCTAAATCGGCCATACTCCCAAACAGCCACAACCAATAATGGTCACAATCCAAAACGGCCACTCTCTTAAATGGCCACACCAAAATGGGTCCACTAACCAATTACCAAACCTAGCCTAACCACACTAAGTCTATCAAATGGTGACATGATATGATAAAACTGAAGGGGATTATTTTTTCTAGACCCCATGGGACGTTCGCCTCATTAGTTTAACGATTTTAAGAACTTTTGCCCAATCTTTTTGTAAATATAATATTTAGTTTCATTTAGGTGTCAATTGTTTTCCCCTGTCGTGTAGCGAGCCTGTAATTCAGGTGGAATCTACCTTTGGCTGGGTAATTTTGCTTCCGAGGTATGTACAAATATATTATCTGGAAGGGGGTTCTTGAGGGCGTTTTTTTAAGCTTGATAGTGGTCTAAGAAGCAAACTAAAGACCCCCCTTTACCCATTCAGTACCGGTGACGTCCTGTTCAATATATTGTGGCAACTACTAGATGATTTTGTTCAGCTTAGGAAGGACGTTTAACCATTATCAGGATACAAACTATCTCAATTAATACTTTTAGCTATCATATAACCTTCCAAAAAATAATCAAATTGTAACTGAAATTAAATCATAAATACGTCGTCGGTACAGAGTGTTAGTGCAGCTTTTCCCAACCTTGGAGGCGCACCCCCCTGGGGGGGAGGTTAATGAAAGTTCAAAATAGGGCTAGGCCGTTCATATGCATACAGGATAATTCCAAAGATATGTATGAATGAGAAACTTTGATAGGAAAACTTCACAACCGTCATTCCGAGCAACCACAAAATAGTATTGATATAAATCCATTAACCTGGCAAAGGCTAGACTATGGTATTTAACACGTCCTGCCATGTGGAGGTATTTTAATTCATTCCCAACGAAAATCGTAATTTTACCATAAATATCGTTATTACTTATTCATATGCGCCTATTTTACGGTTAATGTGAAGCTATTAACATTTAAGAGCAATAAAACAAGTGGGAATAGTATTTGGGGGGTGAAAAAGACGTATTATTGCCGACCGGTCCATTCATGAGGGAAGAGCCGCGGCGGCATATATCCTCTCCTCCCGAGTTCTCAAGCGACACTGACAGCTCTAAGTAGAAGTCTCACTGTTGCAAGGATCTCTAGATCCCTCGCTTATGCTATAGAAACAGCAAAATTACCCGATAAAAGGGGGAATAAGAGGAAAAATAGGTGGTAATTGAGGAGGGGGGGACACATATGTAGGAATGGTAGCAAGTAATGGAGGGGAATTGTTTCACATAATCACATATTGCTTTGTTGTGTGTGCCCCTGGGGTGTTTTGAAAGGCTTTTTATAGGCCTTGGATCTTATGAGGACTGAGATGACGGGGTTGCAAGAAGACAAGATAGCAACCCCATCAGATGTACTCACAAACCACGAAGAGACAACGCACACCAGACCAAGGCTCGCCAACATTGAGGGGGGTGACCTATTTTTGTTCTGTCCTTTTCTATCTTTCTCTGGCTTGTATCCATTTGGCCCCATTCAGCCTACTGTTTTAAGATGTTTATCCCCATCCAAGGTGTCAATTTATTACTGGTGAGCGGTAGCGAGCCACCATATTTTTGATTTTTGTTTGACAGCAGGATAAATTTGTACATTTTTCGATAGAGAAATATCTCCGGCGAAGCCGGATTTCTTCATATAATGCTGGCTCGCTTTCGCTCGCCAGGAAAGAATAGACACCTAGATGGGGATAAACGTCTTAAAATAGTTGGCTGAATGGGGCCGAATGGATACAAGCCCGAGAAAGAGAGAAAAGGACAGAAATAACAAAAAGCAGGTCACCCCCCTTAAGGAGAGAAAAAGAGCAAAGCGGAGGGCACAGACGCGAAGAGAAAAAAGAAACAACACAGTCTCTCATCAAAAATCAACGCCCTCAATGGTGTAAAGAAACAGAGCAGTTTACCAGCATAAATTAACGCCATCTACCGAGACTTACGAGAACTGCAGGACCTCTTCCGGACTAATCACCTGGGCTCCTTCTGGACCAATCACCTGGGTCTCATTCGAGCCAATCACAAGGTCCGAGATACGAGACAAAGGCATATACAACGCAAGAACCGGATCTGAATTACAATGAAGAAGAGTTTATGTTAATTCCTCATCAAGATCCGATGTTCTACTTCAACAGTTGTGACCAGAATAATCAAATATTTAGTGCAGAAATAATAACAGATCAATATAGAATAAGGAAAGCTTTGCATACAACCTGAATAATAAAGGAAAAGTGAAATTAATGAAAAAACAATTATCTTGCAACCATGCAAGCTTTCTAAAATATGAGTTTAGTATTAAGAAATAAAGAATAACCATATCCATATCCATGTATTCCTGTGTCAATCATATTTTTAAGGCAATTATTAACTTCACAATAATTAAAAGATCAAAATCCACATGTCCCTACCATTCCGAAATGAATTAATCAAGATGCAAATTATCATCTGAATATTACCTGACCGAAATATATGATCGGTAGGCAAACACGAGGCAATAGATCTTCTACTAGCTCCAGGCCGATCGGAAGTATATACACCCATGTTTGCGGGAAGCAGGGCGGTGTGTTAGAGGAACTAGAAGTGACATTCTCTAGTGGTGTGTGAGAGCGGCAGTTCCCTCTGGTGCCAAACAGAAGGAAGAACTGAGAGTCTTACGTCGACCAGATTCCCTCTCATGGGCTTACTTCTCCTCATCACCCCCTAACATAAGTGTCTCTGTGTTCATTGAGTTTTGGAAGTTATTGTTAAGGTATATAAGATATGTTAGTGTTCAATATAACGTTATCTTAGAGTCCTATTCTGGACTCTCATTGCCCCAATTTATCTCTTGCATTAGGAGAACAAAACACACCTGTGCCGGTTAATTATATATATAATATTCTGGGTTTAACTGATTTAAACTCCATACCATACGTTATATATATTTTCTTACTACGAAATATACCCTACACTACACATAATAATTTATGAACACTTGCAGATCTTATTCAGTTGTGTTATTATTTATTGAGTGTCCAAGTCTGCAGTGAAGTGTACGAAAAGAGTATAAATGATCCTTTTATAGTAAACTCAATCCTCGGACAGTGTGCCGTCTAATTTTCATATAACATCAATTCTAATATAATTTCTTCTGCGTTAAAAGTAAAAACCCGTTCCGTCGAGTTTATATTCAGTTGTATTCACTATTTCTTATCTATCATAATTCTTGCGAATAATTTGATCCACCACGTTATATGATTAAAATACTATTTTATCGTCAGTCGGGGAATTCCTATTGTACATCGCTGTGTATCACCAGCCTTTACTATCGGCTATTATAAGTCACTACATAGTTCTGTGTCTTTGTTATATTTTATAATTCATCTGCCTCCATTTTGGCTATTTATAAGTCGCTACGTTGTTCTGCGTCTCTATTTTATGTTTTAACCCCTCTTTGGCGGGGACCGACTTAATGCGGTCAAGAGAACCCAGTCTACTTAATGAGCGGGGACTGCCTTAACCCGTTGAGACCCAGCGTCGCACGTGTTGCGTCGGCAGTCTTTGATCACCAACTCCCAGCGACGCATCACGTGCGTCCGACATATAAAAAACACTTACGTGGCTCGTAAGGTAGGAAATGGCGGGAGAATAGGAGGGGGAGGTACCGTAGTGTGTGGGGGAGCCGGGCCAGTAGGTGTGAGCGGGCCGAGACAGCCGCGCGGCTGGTGGTGGTGGGCTTAGTGGGGATAGTTTACACCCCTAGTTTACCGCCACTTTGAACCTTCATTACTCCGGTCGTATGGGAGCTAGAGGCTTGAGATTTATGTGAGATACTCCTTAGGATGTATGCCGTACAATGCCATACTCAGTTTTTACCCTAGTGCTCCCGGGCGGGTGGTCATGCGGGGGAGACGAACTATTGAAACCCCCCCCCCCCCCCCGCCCCCCAAATGACCGAAATGATTTTTTTTTTATTTGTGTGTTCATTTCTCACCATTCTCTTCCATTTTGGCTCAACAAATTTTGTTGAAGCTCCCCCCCCCCAACCCCCCACCGGCCCGCCCCCCAAAAACAAATTTCAGAGGTGATTTTTTTTTGTTTTTTTTTCATTTCTCATCCTTGTCTTCCATTTTAGCAAACAAAAAAAATAAGTGAAAATGGCTTGGGACTGGGGTGAACAAAATATTATAACTAGCCGGGGCTCAACGGGTTAAGTCGTATGCGATGTTGAGCACATATTTGGCTCTGAGAGAGAGTCCGAGCGGTGGGAGGAGCGTAGGTTGGCTCTGACCGTTCGGCACGGCTCCCGCGCCGCGACTGGCCCCACCACCACACACATTCACACCCACTGCCTCCCTAGACAGGGAAATATGTAAGGAAATTACCGTATTTTAGGGATTTTTCCTTTGTGTTGCACAATTGTTGCAAGACAATCCGTGATCGTAGAAGGATGGTTCAGGTGTCATTGGAAAGCTCAATTAACGCCCTTTCACGGATACATAATTGTATTCGCTCTGGCTCTTCTTTATGCATGAAAAAGAGCATGGAATGAAGCTCGTTTAGGGTAAATATGCCCGCTTGGCAGGTAGTAGAAGTTATTAACCTAGCCGTTCGTTGAGTGATAATCCATCAGCCTCCATTTCGGCTATTAACAATCACTACTTTGTTCTGTGTATTTGTTTTTATTTCAGTTGTTTGAATGATTCATTCAAACATACTGTATGTATAGCTACTATTTCAGCTCTATTTATTCACTAAGCGTTTTGTGAATCTGAATTCCTTATTAACTGTGATCATAGCTCATTTACGACTATAATTATTTTTCGTATATCGTGCGAGTAATTATTCCCCAGTATTTTATTATAATTAAATTACACATTAAATTGTCATATCATCAGCATTACTAATAACTTTCTATCTTGTATGTCTGATTTAATGTTGCACTAAATCATATATTTATTCAAGGTGACCGCAGTAACCTTGACCCTAACCTCTCGCGCGTCAACCTTTGACCGCTTACCTGGTCAGGCGACCTTTATTTTCCCAGCCACGCTTACCTGTGTACACCTGAGTAGACTTAGTTGTCCATATTTGTTTATATTTATTCCTCTCTGCGTACACTAACATGCATATATATTGTCATCATATTGTATGTTTTGTTTTGTATACATTATATGTCTCATGTTTGATGCTTTGTAAGTGACACCATATATGAAAGAGTAAAAGTTAGTTAACTCTTTCCCAGTCACCTTTAATTTGCCATAGGAATTATACTCCATAGTTAAGATCCAGGCTTGATGATGTAACTAGTGTTTAAGAAATACAAACTTAATGCCCTTACTCTGTGTGTTTATTGTGTTTGGAGGTGCGATTGAGTAATCTAGAATAGTATATATTAGTAATGCTAGTTGTGTTCCTGTCGGAAAAGGATTATGTTCTAAGTTATCCTAAACAAGGAGCTTATGAAAGTA
The DNA here is from genome assembly GCA_032716605.1 of Paralithodes platypus. Taxonomy (NCBI): domain Eukaryota; kingdom Metazoa; phylum Arthropoda; class Malacostraca; order Decapoda; family Lithodidae; genus Paralithodes; species Paralithodes platypus. The sequence goes on from CM064547.1 coordinate 39,189,469, forward strand.
AACATTATAGCAAGTTGGTTTACACTTTACAGCGACGCATAACAAGGTTGGGAACCCCTGTACAGTTAATGGGACCTAAAATAACATAGCCAAATTTAACCTGACCTAACCTCGAACATTATCTGGTCCAAGGTGGGTCTTTATGGACCTCCCCTGTTTTGCTCCATTAGTTTGGAAATTTCAAGACGTTTTATTCCGTTCGTTTGGCGATAATTTGATGCTTCACACCATTCAAGTGTCCATTTTTTGTCTTATAGTGAGTATCGTGAAGCTCCTGCAATTTCTTTCGCTCTCTCTCTCTCGTTTTTTTCGTTTTATTTTTGTTTGCACCTATGATGTAATTTCACATTTCGTTCTGTTTATAATTAAGCTGAGGGTTAAACGTATTGTGATAAAATCAACATGATCTCTCTCGATATATACTCGATTAAGGGGTTAGGGTATATTTGTTGGTAAATTTTGTTGTTTATTTATTTATTGTTTAGTTTCCTCCCTACACTTCCATCAAGCTTAATAATAAAAGAAACACCCCCTAGACCCCCTTTCAAGATATATTTTTAATTCTTTGGGGGTTGAAAAATGTCTCAGGTGAAGGCCGATTCCTCCTATAAATGGCACCAAAGGTCCTAATATTGGCAAAGAAATGGGGTGAAAGATTTTAAAATCGTCAAACTAATGGGGCAAACATCTTTAAAAAATCAAAACCAATGGGGCTACACAAAAGGGAAAAAAAACAAATAAATTACATCCCATGGTAATAATAATTCTCCCTAAGAGCCACCACCAAATTCCCTCTGAAGCCCGCCAAAACATTCTCCACTCTGATTGGCTCTTCAGGCTTTCCTTTGGGGTTGCCGATTGGATGGTTTGAACAGTATGGAAACCATCGACGGATCTTGTAACCAATAATTCTGTGCCGCCTTTATTGGATAAACATTTCCACAGATTGAAGGGCAGATTTATATTTGTATATATTGTATATGATTTTATTATATTATTATTATTATTATTATTATTATTATTATTACTATTATATTATTATTATTATCATTATTATTATTATTATTATTATTGTTGTTGTACTTAATTTTATATACTCTGTTCTACTAGGGTGGGAATAATTTGACAGTTGTTTAGAAGTTTGGGTTTTTATTTAACATACTCCCATGGTAGCCGTAATCCTCATAGCAATTGATTCTCTGTTCGGGTCAAAATGAGTTCAAGCTATTATTTGAATACCTACGACGACCCACTATAGTTTGCACTTCGGAATTGTTACATTCCCATTACAACCTGTTTGGACAATCGCTATTCAGAGTCTTGACTCACTTCGACTTCAAGCCAAAGGCACATCATTATCTTCACAATGGTTGACAAAACTATATTAATACTATCCCTCAATATATCCTTTAACTCAATGACTGCGGACCCATATGCAGAGTGGTCGCGAAACATTTTCCCATTAGGAATTCCTGCGTATTGCCCATAGGGTACTCCTATATTATTTGATCTGCATTCCTATATATTTGATTTGCATCTGTATGTGGTAACCCCAATTCGAATTCCAGTGGAGCACATGCTTGCTTTCATTTATTTCTTTGGAAGGTTTTTGGTGTTGGAGTGAAATAGATAAAAAATAGATTCTTCAGCTTTCTCTTGCAAATACACAGGAATTCCCTATGGGGAAATGTGTCGCGACCGCTCTGTATATAAAATACGGATATCACTTTGGCAATTGTCATGTGACAATTGCCGAACATCTGTGTAGTACAAGGCCTGGGAGGCAGGCAAGTGAGTCTAAGCATCGCGAGCGCATCCCATCCACTGCCCACTGTCTGGGCATGCACTAGTGTCAGTGGAAGACATCTCCAGCTCTCTTACAGACTTGGGGTTAGCGACAACCGCTCAAACTCGCATTATTTTTACCGATTTAGCCTCGCCTGTGCAATATCGTTGCACGGCAACCAGTGGTCGTAAAGACATGATTCAAGTGTCATTGGAAAGGTTTATTCCTCTCCTTTCAGGGATGTATAATTGAAATACGTTCTATCTCTTGTTTATTCATACAAATGTGCAGGGAATGAAGGTCACTTTAGTCCAAAACCCCCATATGGTACAGTGGTGACCATGCAATTGTCATATGACAAGTGCCGCAGTAATTGCGTTAATTAACTTAACCCTCCCGCATCCAGCAACTTAAATATCTAACTTGTGGTAAGACATTCTCTAATTTGCCATGAAATACCAGACTGGGCGACTTTTCGAAGCCTTGTGTTTTTCTGTATTTACATCCACCAGAAAACCCCCATATGGTACAGTGGTGACCATGCAATTGTCATATGACAAGTGCCGCAGTAATTGCGTTAATTACCTTAACCCTCCCGCATCCAGCAACTTAAATATCTAACTTGTGGTAAGACATTCTCTAATTTGCCATGAAATACCAGACTGGGCGACTTTTCGAAGCCTTGTGTTTTTCTGTATTTTCATCCACCAGAATGCTGTTTATTGTGATGTATCATATGTCAATGGAAAGAGGAATATTTATAGTACATGATAAAACAAAAACAAATGTAAATAAATCGAAATATGAAAGTGTAAATGAGTCCGGAATACAATTATTTCCCATGCAATTGTCTTCACACCGTCCTATCTCTAAATTGTGAGTGATGACCATATATTTGTTTTGCTCAAATAATAGTACCTTTTCTCCTCTTTCCAAATCTGAAAACAGAAATTGTCTATCTTTAATAGTTCTCAAGCAGTGACCGAAAACAAACAAAGTATGACTTTGCATGCTATGGTTTAAAACATTTGCGAATTATTTCGTTGTTACGATGTCTATGGTTCTCCATTTAGGTTGTATGAATACGGCAGATAATGCTGAAGAGAAAAAAAAAACTAGAAGTTCCTACGACAAATACTTTTTGCCCTATGAATATTTGAAATGAAGAGCCAAAATGCGAATATTTACGCTTCACTCGTCGCCGTTCCGCCGACGCTAGCCGGGTTCCGAGCTGTTCCCCACCTCGGCGTTGCTTTATTTGCTCGGATACGTATATAACTGTTTATATCACCGTAATCGGAAAATTATGCTCTTTCTAATGGTGAAAACCAAAATAATATAGCTTAATTGGTTCGCGAGCTGTGCACAATTGTTTCCATGCACTGTTATTGTTATGTAAATATATGAGAATGTTTATACAGTTGTTTATCTTTGCCACAATATACAACACTTTTATATAATTTTCCTTGCCAATAATTGTATAATGTTCCTAGAACACATGTCAGTCATGAAGGTTGTCAATTTTACTTACCTGATAGGGCCACAACCCTTTCCAACGAGAAGGGAAATGGGTCCTGGGTTGACACTGAAAAAACAAAACAAGAAATCCAGGTTATCTTCACGTAATAAATTCAGAAATAATTCTATTGTACACACAAATAAAGTAATATATAAATATATATATATATATATATATATATATATATATATATATATATATATATATACAAGGTGTCATAAATATATATATATTTATACAAGGTGTCAAACCACAGAAATATGCATATTTCCAAGCCACCCTAGGAGGTACTGCAGTTGACTCATTATTTTTTTAGAGTGGTTTCCCCAGGAGGCCTATATCCACTTTGATGATGAAGGTGGGTGAATAAAGGTGGGTAAATGTAGGTGGGTGAATGTCGGTGGGTGAACGAGGGTGGGTGAATGAAGGTGGGTGAATGAAGCCGGGTGAATGAAGAAGAGAAATGAATGAATCAATGAATGAATGATTGCACATGGCTCCTGACTATAGGACACCTGCATTGTGGCTATGGAAAAGGTTGAAGCAGTTGTTGACGTCAATGCAGAGGGCAACCGTGCAAGTCGTGCAGCGGAAGCTTGTGTGCGAATGCCGTTCATTACTTTGAAGTAATAGCAACGGAGTCGCTTCTTGGCCGGAATCCTCTGCCGAGTATGGTCCAAGGTCTTGTTCAACCGGACATGGTTCAGAACAATAGGACGGGGCCTTGGGACCACTCCAGGTCGAGGTCTCCGGACTCGCACCGCTAGTGCTTCTTCCAGTACTGGTGGTGGTTGGTTGGCAGCTTCAAGAGCTGCTTCCCCATCGTCACCAGCAGCAGCTGCATCAGGTGCTAGTACCACGGGGGGTTGAACCAGGACATAGTCTCCCCCCGGGGCAGCAGCATCAGCAGCAGCAGCATCTGATTCTGATGGTGGGGAGGGGACATCGAGACGTGGTGCCCTCTCAACGCCTCCACCAGGAGCAGCCACAGGAGAGGGTGGAGTGTTGTCAGGAGCAGCAGGGGCTGGGGAGTCTGGATGGTCGTCGTTGGACGACCCAGATGGTCCACCGGGTTGCCGTTGCCTGCGTGCATGCCTCTGTGGCTCATGCTGGTTAGGCGGCAGATCTTGTGCTCGGTGGACTGGCCTCCCCGACATAGGCCACTCTGCAGGGTTGAATTTCAGCAAGGAAGTACAGATGTGTTCCTGGAAGTCGAGCAAGGTCATCTTCTTCCTTGGGTAGCACTTCCTGTACAGGACATGGGCATTGAAGAGGGCCATTTGGATGAAGTAGAAGGTGATCTTCTTCGTCCACTTGACCGTCCTTCGCTGGATGGGATAGTACTGGACCATCTGGTCGAAGTGATCCAGCCCACCCATGTGTAAGTTGTAGTCTTCAACGCAAACAGGTTTGAAGATCTCCCTCTGTCCATGACGCCACCTGCCCTGTTGGTCCTTCTCTTTGAAACTGACAAGCTTCGGGATGGTGTCCTGTTTGTGGAAGGTGGACACCATGTTGACGATGCGCTTGTCTCGCCAAAGTAGGACCATGGTTAAGCCGTTGTTCATTGCTATTGTCGCATCGCGTTCAAGCTCTTTTGCTTTAGCAATGTTTCACAACCGCTTAGGAGCTCCTCGTACAAGGCGCAGGGTGCCACACACATAGATATTGTGTGTGAGCATTTGCTGGCACAGGTCAACTGAGTTGTAATAGTTGTTCATGTACAGCTTGTACCCCTGGCCTCTGAAGGACTCCGTGAGACCCTCCACCGTCTCCTGGAGAGATCGACCCGGACTGGTGTAGACCCGAAAGTCCCACACATAGCCAGTCAACGCATCTGCCAGGATGTACAGCTTGATACCGTACTTCGTCAGCTTCATTGGGTTGTAAACCTTGAATGAAAGGCGACCTTTCCATCCAAGGCTGCCTTCGTCAAGGGACAGCTTTTCGGCGGGGATGTATGCCAGCTTGAAGCCTTCAAGTAGGTATTCCATCACCGTCCAAACCTTCACAAGCCTGTCCTTGTTCTGCCTGCAGACTGCCTTGTTGTTGAAAGCATGGAAATACTTCAACAAGGCTAGAAACTTTGTCCTACTCATCGTTCTCCGAAATACTGGGTAGTCGTGAAGGACAGTTGAACGCGAGTAGTGACTCAGAGAAGGAATCTTGGTGATGCCCATGAGGAAGTATAGGCCAAGGAATTTGGCCATTTCCTCCTCACCACACAGGTGCCAAAGAGCGGCTGCTCCGTCAACGTACTTGGCGTAAGCATTTGTCTCCAATACCAGGAATTGCAGCATCTCCCTTGTGAAGAAGAGCTGGAAGAACTGGAGAGGAGTCACTGGCTTTGGAACCTGCATGCCAGGGGTCCTTGTGAACAGATCAGGCTGGGGGTCGAAGCGGGCGTGGGTCCAACCGGCATCACGATCGGGGGCAGGATCGCAAGCACAGCCACGACCATGGCCACGACCACGACCACCGTGAGGAACACCTCTGCAGTCCCTGGGCCTACCACCTGCCCCCCTATGGGGCCCTGGCCTCCGGCGTGGCATAGGTGGTAGGTCGAGGGGTTGAGTGGGGGGGCTTCTGCATCAGATGATGCAGAAGCCGGTGAACCTGGTGCAGCACTAAGTGGTGAAAGGTGTGGAGCTGTTGAACCTGGTGCAGCTGTACCAGTTGGTGAACGGTGAAGAGGAAGCCTTTGGGGAAGAAGCTCCTTGATTGCTGCTGGATGATTCAACGCTGTGCGTGGCACCTCAGCAACAACCTGAGCACGCACTGCGGCTTCAGCAACCTCAGCACAAATTCCGGCTCGATGCTCAGGCAGAACAAATGCCGAGGGGGTCAACGGTGTGTCGCTGAAGGGGGACACTGCGGGGGTGACCGTTCCCATGACATGCGAAGGCGGGGTATTCAAAGTGCCCACAGCAAGTAGCGTAGCAAACAGGTGTAGGCTGCGGGCTGGTGATCCTGCTGGAAGCAAGGATGAGGCACCGCCACTTGAGGTGGATGGAAGAGGTGACGTGGGAAGTTGGGTTATGGTAGGAGGTAATCTGTGATGTTAGGGACTGGTAGAGATGTAGAAGGGATGGGATGAGATGTAGATGGGATGGGATGAGATGTAGCTGGTATGTAATGGGATAGAATGTGGATGGGATGGATGGTGGTGGTGGTGGTGGTGGATCCGCTGGGGCTGGTTCAGCTGGTGGTGGTGGTGGTGGGTCGTCTGGCATTGCTGGGGCTGGTTCTGCTGGTGGTGGTGGTGGTGGGTCGTCTGGCGTTGCTGGGGCTGGTGGTGGATCGGCCGAGGCGTGGGCGTCGAGGCGGAGTCGTTTGGGCGAAGGTGAAGCCCAATCCTCATCTCCAGTCGACCACTCGTCCGACTCACTCTCGCTCGCCATTTCGTCCGTCGTCAGGTCCAGCACCTCGTTTACTTCATCCTCCAGCTCGGAATCCAGCAAACGTTTCTTGGTATCCCTGTTGTCCGACATGGCAGCCGGAGTATGGTGGCAGGCTGGTGTATGGCGGCAGGCAGTAGTTAGCTTACGATACTGAAACCAAGAAAAGGAAAAAAAGGAAAAACGTATTTGACGTAGATAGTTGTCATGACGCAAGTTCGCCATCACTGGATCCATATGACGTTGGTATAGTTCATAGTTCATAGTTCATAATATATAGTTCGTAGTCATAGTTTTGCATTATCCGATTCCAGATGACGTGAGTATAATGGATTCATGACGGTATAGTTCCGCATTTTGTAATTCAAATGGGGGAACACCATGATGTAGTCATAGTTTGGCATTATAAGAATATATTTATACCTTGGGGCTCTTTGGCCAAACACCCTGGGGAACAGAAACAACACAACAGGGAAGGGGACAAGAAAAACAAAAAAATATATACACGGTATATACCTGTATATATAAAATAAATCAAATCAAATAAATAAAAATATATATAAAATAACAATAGAAATACTCAATTATGGGCCTTGCCCTTGCTGTGGACCTAGGGGGTGGTCCCAGAGACACCCTGGGGAACAGGAACAACAACAGGGGAACAGGAACAACAGGGAAGGGGACAAGAAAAACAAAATATATATATACGGTATATACCTGTATATATCAAATAAATAAAATCAAATAAATAAAAATATATATAAAATAACAATAGAAATACTCGCTTATGGGCCTTACCCTTGCTCTGGACCTAGGGGGTGGTCCCAGAGACACCCTGGGGAACAGGAACAACACAACAGGGGAACAGGAACAACAGGGAAGGGGACAAGAAAAGAAAAACAAAAAATATATATATACGGTATATACCTGTAGGCCTATATATAAAATAAATCAAATCAAATAAGTACAAATATATATAAAATAACAATAGAAATACTCGATTATGGGCCTTGCTCTTGCTGTGGACCTAGGGGGTGGTCCCAGAGACACCCTGTGGAACAGGAACAATACAAAACAAATATATATAAATGAAATAATATTATATATAAAATAAAATTAAATAAATATAATACATAAAATAAATACAAACTATAATAAATCCCAATAAATAAAAAGTAACTATATAACTACTCGATTATGGGCCCTGCCCTTGCTGTGGACCTAGGGGGTGGTCCCATGGACACCCTGGGGAACAGGAACAATACAAATATATATATATATATATATAAATGAAATAAAATAATAAATAAAATAAAATGAAATAAATAAAATAAATAAAAACTATAATTAATCCCAATAAATAAAACAGGCCTAACTATATAAATACTCGATTATGGGCCCTGCCCTTGCTGTGGACCTAGGGGGTGGTCCCATTGACACCCTGGGGAACAGGAACAATAAAAATAATATAAATAAATGAAATAAAATTATAAATAAAATAAAATGAAATAAATAAAATAAATAAAATAAATAAAAACTATAATAAATCCCAATAAATAAAAAATAACTATATAACTACTCGATTATGGGCCCTGCCCTTGCTGTGGACCAAGGGGGTGGTCCCATGGACACCCTGGGGAACAGGAACAATAACAAAATATATATATAAATGAAATAAAATAATAAATAAAATAAAATGAAATAAATAAAATAAATACAAACTATAATAAATCCCAATAAATAAAACAGGCCTAACTAAATAAATACTCGATTATGGGCCCTGCCCTTGCTGTGGACCTAGGGGGTGGTCCCATGGACACCCTGGGGAACAGGAACAATAACAAAATATATATATAAATGAAATAAAATAATAAATAAAATAAAATGAAATAAATAAAATAAATAAAAACTATAATAAATCCCAATAAATAAAACAGGCCTAACTAAATAAATACTCGATTATGGGCCCTGCCCTTGCTGTGGACCTAGGGGGTGGTCCCATGGACACCCTGGGGAACAGGAACAATAAAAAAACAAAACATAAATGAAATAAAATAATAAATAAAATAAAATGAAATAAATAAAATAAATAAAATAAATAAAAACTATAATAAATCCCAATAAATATAAAATAACTATATAAATACTTGATTATGGGCATTGCCCTTGCTGTGGACCTAGGGGGTGGTCCCATGGACACCCTGGGGAACAGGAACAATAAACAAAAAAATATATAAATTTAATTAAATTATAAATAAAATAAAATAAAATAAATAAAATAAATAAAAACTATAATAAATCCCAATAAATAAAAAATAACTATATAATTACTCGATTATGGGCCTTGCCCTTGCTGTGGACCTAGGGGGTGGTCCCATGGACACCCTGGGGGACAGGAACAATACAAAAAATATATATAAATGAAATAAAATTATAAATAAAATAAAATGAAATAAATAAAATAAATAAAATAAATAAAAACTATAATAAATCCCAATAAATAAAACATAGGCCTAACTATATAAATACTCGATTATGGGCCCTGCCCTTGCTGTGGACATAGGGGGTGGTCCCATTGACACCCTGGGGACCCGGAACAATAAAAAAACAAAACATAAATGAAATAAAATTATAAATAAAATAAAATGAAATAAATAAAATCAATAAAATAAATAAAAACTATAATAAATCCCAATAAATAAAAAATAACTATATAACTACTCGATTATGGGCCCTGCCCTTGCTGTGGACCAAGGGGGTGGTCCCTGGGGAACAGGAACAATAACAAAATATATATATATAAATGAAATAAAATAATAAATAAAATAAAATGAAATAAATAAAATAAATAAAAACTATAATAAATCCCAGTAAATAAAACAGGCCTAACTAAATAAATACTCGATTATGGGCCCTGCCCTTGCTGTGGACCTAGGGGGTGGTCCCATGGACACCCTGGGGAACAGGAACAATAAAACAAATATATACTGTATAAATGAAATCAAATTATAAATAAAATAAAATTAAATAAATACAATAAATAAAATAAATAAAAACTATAATAAATCCCAATAAATATAAAATAAATATATAAATACTTGATTATGGGCATTGCCCTTGCTGTGGACCTAGGGGGTGGTCCCATGGACACCCTGGGGAACAGGATCAATAAACAAAAAAATATATAAATTTAATTAAATTATAAATAAAATAAAATGAAATAAATAAAATAAATAAAATAAATAAAAACTATAATAAATCCCAATAAGTAAAAAAATAACTATATAAATACTCGATTATGGGCCCTGCCCTTGCTGTGGACCTAGGGGGTGGTCCCATGGACACCCTGGGGAACAGAAACAATAAAACAAAAAATATATAAATGAAATCAAATTATTAATAAAATAAAATAAAATAAATAAAATAAATAAAAACTATAATAAATCCCAATAAATACAAAATAACTATATAAATACTCGATTATGGGCCTTGCCCTTGCTGTGGACGTAGGGGGTGGTCCCTGGACACCCTGGGGAACAGGAACAATAAAAAATAATATATAAATGAAATAAAATTATAAGTAAAATAAAATGAAATAAATAAAATAAATTAAAACTATAATAAATCCCAATAAATAAAAATAGGCCTATATATAAAAAAACAATAGAAATACTTGAATATATATATGTATATATATATATATATATATATATATATATATGTATATATATATATATATATATATATATATATATATACGAGAGGCTATACAGGGTGATCCAGAAATATGTGCCGAAAATCAGGGGATGTATTCCTGACACATAATTGAATGTAAATTACGAAATGACCATATTGGCAATTCTCCATAGTTTTCGAGTTACAGCACCTCCGAGGTCTGCCAGGAATGTGTTTAAATCCAGGGATTGTACAAAATGTCTGAGACAGATGCAAAATTACTTAACGACCGTAAAGTAATACAGCACAGTAAATGTTATTGTCATACTGGAAATACTGTTTTATTTTGTTAATACATCACGTTGTCCTTGGTAAATGTTTCATTTACAAGCAATTCCCGGAGTTAAACACATTCAAGCAGACCTGTTAGGTGCTGTAACTCGAAAACTATTGAGAATTGCCAATATGGTCATTTCGTAATTTACATTCAATTATGTGTCAGGAATACATCCCCTGATTTTCGGCACATATTTCTGGATCACCCTGTATATATATAACATAAAGATAGGCCTATGCCTAAACATATAAAATATCCCAGCTCTGAGGAAAAGGTAAGGTCAAGGAGTGGGGACCTGCCGTGGGCAAGTAATTATGGGATTAGCTTAGGTACTTTACCCTGACATCTGTGGCTGTCCAAAGGTTCACTGCTGTAGTGTAGTGTAGAGTGGCACATAAAAGTCTTGTCTGTTCTTTGTCAGGCTACTTACTGTGACATATTTGTACTAACCATGACATTTTTGTATACAAAATTAGTTTATAATTATCCACACTTCACTGTCAGTTACTTCACTCAAATAAAACTGTATTCACTCAAAAATTGCCCAAATTGGGCATCAAAAATTACCAAAAATGGGCAAAACACAACTATATTTCGTAATTACAGCTTTATTATACTTCGTAGGTAGTATTTATTGATAAATATATTGGTCTTTCAAGCGAAAATAAAGGTTTTAGGGCAATATATATACGACACACGTATAGCCTAGCTTACATTCGTAATCACAAACCTAACAAAAGTTAGGAATGTGACTACGAATGCTTACTACACTAACCCTACGAATATGATATAAATAATATTATTCACAGTTCACAACACTTCCACTGGGTCCATTCTAGCTGCCTAAAAACCACATGGCTGGCTATGGAGAGGCGAACAACGAGGCACAAAGTCACAAATCACGAGTAATCACAAACCTAACATAAGTTAGGAATGTGACTACGAATGCTTACTACACTAACCCTACGAATATGATATAAATAATATTATTCACAGTTCACAACACTTCCACTGGGTCCATTCTAGCCGCCTAAAAACCACATGGCTGGCTATGGAGAGGCAAACAACGAGGCACAAAGTCACAAATCACGAGTTATATACATAAATTATAAATACATAGCCACAAATTGATGATACACTGCCACTTGGTACATAAATAATCCAGATTTGCCAGCCTGAAAGCCGGTCCATGGCGGGCATTGGAGGCGAGACGAGATTTAAAGGTCCGGGAATACTACCTCACAGACTGGCGGCCGGCTCACAACTGGTGAAACAAAGGCCCGCACTCCTCTCACAGGGACGCTAGGGGGTTGCCAGATATTTCATTTTGTAACTTACTGATGGCTATCTTACCAGCCAAAAATGCATCAAAATCGCGTTATAAACTTATTTACCACGAATATTTCTAACTTATGGGTGGCATTATGACGCGATTGCGTCGTAAAAATGCGAGAGGGTTAACAATATTAACACCGAGGATTTTACCCATATGTTCTCACCTCACCATGACAATATCAGAAACACTTATTCCTTTACATGGGATCAAATCACCTTAATCATATTAGACACGAATAATAAATCCTTAGATATTTACATCACCATGACCGTACCAATAAATAATTATTAGTTCCGCGTTCTTCAATTCTCTTTGCAATATTGTACACACTTACTAAATCAAAAGGTATTTATGCCACCTTTACAATATCAGAACAGAATTACTAAATCAACAAGTATTTACGTCACCTTTTAATATTAGAACGCTATGTCCTTCAGGTCAATTTAACAAGATTACAAACTATTATTCAATCAATGACCTTAAAACTAGTTGGCTAGATATTTACACGCAATCGAAAGCATGCTGTCGACGAGGTGAATATCTAATTAATACTAGTTGTTTCCTTATAACAAAAAGAGTATTTCATGGGTATGGGTTGAAGCCCTTCTCTTACTATTTCTTCAGCTAGATTTAACCTACTCTTCAAATGCTAAACCCCTGAAAGCTGTTCAGGTAAACCCTGTTATCTCAATTACCTGAGCGTTATCAATTATTTCCCTTTATAACATTATCCCGAAGAACTCCCACTTAATAATGAATATATCTACTTAATATCCTATAAGATCCTGTACTATTGCTAGCTGGTTGGCTGAGTGCCTTTACTAACAATAACAGCTATATCTCATAACACTTCATCTCTTTATTTCATCATTTGTTTAGTCAGTTTATCTTTGGTTATTCTATAAGAACACACAGATTTTATTGTTGGAACACATTGGTTTGTCTTAGCATTTACTTTTTTGGTAAGTCTGTTCAGGCACTTAAGGGACCTTTAAAAATAGTCTGCAATCTCTCTTGTGTTGCTTTACCACTTCATAGCAGGCCAGTATACCATCTCCATCTCTTTAGTACCATCTACCACCCGTTGACCATCTTGAATCGCTTGGATTTTTGTGTGAAGACTAGCGATGTGTCGGCAGGCATCAGGATACTGAAGGTGTATCTGAGCCGAATGTGGGTGATGTACTAGGTCCCGGCTCATCTTGCGTTTAGTAGTGCTCGGTTGCTGGAGGACAGGAACAGGCTCATTTATTCCCCCATAGGTGCCAAGGTGAGTGGAAGGGTTGTATTTGCTATGAACTCCCAAGTGTGGTCCAGGCAGGTGCCTCTGGCTGATTGAGTCCTGTGGCCCCACCCACCTCCCTCTGTACCCCTCCCTCACGGCACGGGGAGATTAGCTGAGCCGCGCGCCCGAGAGGAGCTACCTCAGCCCGCTCAATTTGAAATTCCAATTTCCCCTCCTGCTTTATTTCACCTTCGTAATATTCTCCTGGAAACTTGTTGGAGATGTTCTGTAGTGGCTGACAGGAGTGAGAGGGTGGCATCATTGTGATAGGACATCTGCGACCAGGATAGAATATACGTGTGCGAACTGGGAGTGAGTTTTCCAGCGAGTGTTTAAAGGGAGGTACAGGTGTGTCGTACGTGACAATCAACATTGGTATGTCAGTCGTACAAACATACACACATTGTATTTTATATTTCATTAATCTCACCACCACACCAAAGACTACCAATGAAATTATTCTAATTATTATATGATCCACCGGGAATTGAACCAGGGTTAGCACACGGCTTGAATGAACTCGTCCATCGCTTTATAAATACATTTCATCATTGTGAACTTGTTCGAGTATTTGATTATGCTATTATTTTCGTAGGTATATATATTAACAGTTTCTTATATTCACAAAGTATCAAGTATTAACATTCAAGTCATTCAATATTATTTAACACCTTACGAGCGGCCTATGCGGTTTATTTATATGTACCGCACAGCGGGGTGTTTTTAGCCAAAATAGGGCTGTTTACGTGATCATTTTCATGCCTAAATAAGACCCAGAACGTAAAACAAGTACCTATCCCTGAAAGGGCATAAACAGAGCTTTCGAATGACACCATAACGATCCTTGTATGATGGATAGTTTTCTTGCAATAACCGTGCAACGCGAGTGCAAAAAGCAGGTAATTCGGTACTTTCGGTACATAATTGAGTATGTAGCGAGTGAGAGAGGGAGGAGGGAGCTGAGATTTGTGTCAGTAGGTTCGCCGCGGTGGTCTGGAGCAGTCATACACTCGCTAGTCTCCTGCCACCACTTGTCTCTCTCTCTCAGCCACATTACGTGCTGAAATTGCCACTCGACCTATGTCGAGCGCCGCCACATAGTCCAGCTTTATTTAACTTGACTTATGTTGCTCGCCGCTAATTAAGGGTTAATATTAATTTATAACAATTTGTATGTATTTTATTTTGTGTATTAAATATTAATATTATTTATTATTCATTTATTAAGTTTTTTTTATGATCTAAATTTTGTGTATAAGAAATATATAAGATTTGTTTTCTTTGTTAAAATGTTATATTATAGATATTGTACCGCCAATGTCTCTTAAATAAGTTTATTTAATTTATCCAGGTATTTGCTGAATCACTGTACATTTTTACTTTAGCGGAACAACAATTTAGATACATTTTTAACAAAGAAGCTAATAAATTTTAAAGTATAACTTTATCATCAATGAAACAGGGAAGAGGGGAAAATAATAGAAAATTGTAGTTTGTTTGTTAATACCTTTATTTACATAAAAAAAAATAAAAAAAAAATATTCATTTAATGTGGCCGACCATGCTGGTTGACGCGGCAGGGGTATGAATCATCATGTCCATCGTTGTGACCGGTGACATGGCCACTGGTGGTTGCCCAGGCGACAAAATTGGGAAGAGCCCAGGTGAAGGTGAAGGTGAAGGTGTTGTCCCTGGCATCAACATGGTTGGGGTAGAGAGACGTGGAGGTTGGCCATGGTAGGGTAGTGTGTAAAGTTGAGGAGGTTGTCCCGGAAGAAGTGGAGTAGCAGGTGGATGAAGGAGGTGACCCGGAAGTTGTGTCGGCGCCCGCGGGTCGCCCGGAGGATACGCCAGTGGTAGCTGGTAGTGGACAGGCGGATAATTTAATTGGGCCACGTAGGTGTTGGTCGTTGACACAATTGGCAAAGGTGTCACCGTTACTGGTGTGTCCGCCAGGCTCGTGACCACAGGAACTATGGTTGTAGGTGCCGCAACAACTCCAGGTCATGATGCCTGGATTGCCTGTAGTGCCTGCCGATCAAAGTTGCACATCAACTCGTCCACCATCAGAGGGTCTATCCTCATGAGCTTACACTCCAGGGCATCACAGTAGCTCCGTATCTGTGTGTGGAGCAATGATTTACCCTGGGCCGGCTTCTCCCGCGTGTCGATGGAGTCCTCGTATTTGCTGAGGAGCTGAATAAGTAAAAAAACATACATTAATGCCACAACAATGTTAATTAAAAGATATTTAATGACCATGATGAAGTGTGATGATGGAAATATGATTTCTGTTTTCTGTTTAAAGAACTTATAAAGTATGAGTAAAAAGGCATAAATATATTTAATTCTATATATATAGATATATATATATTATATTATGTTAGTAAAGCCAGGTAATAAATTTTCTTTAATACATACGAGGTTGAAAGAAATGGCAATTTCTGCGTTGGAAATTTTATTATTCAAAGTTTCCAGGTCTCTGATGAGTTTTCGCTGGGTGGCAGGAAGTAGATGAATGAGATGAGACGGCGCCACACGGACCACACAACTTAGGCCACGCCCCTCGACACGCAGCCAATCAGCTTTGACTCCGCCACCCGACCAACACCATCCCGCATCCAGTGCACCTGCGTGAAGCGGTTCCCCTTTTTGCACTCCTAGAATACCCCTCCACCAATAGGAGACTTTTGTCCCCTGATTTTCGCCTCCTCTGATCCTCCACCCTCTATATATACCCTTCCTGTTTACCTTTTATATCATTCTACCCTTACTTGATAATGCTGGTTGTCCAGTGAAACGCGTCGTATATCCTGTATCATCATTTACATTTATGTAACCCTGTACCACCATGAATTTTGCTCATCTCATTCATCTACTTCCTGCCACCCAGCGAAAACTCATCAGAAACCTGGAAACTTTGAATAATAAAATTTCCAACGCAGAAATTGCCATTTCTTTCAACCTCGTATGTATTAAAGAATATTATATTATATATATATATATTACGAATAAATGCTTACTCTGTTCAAATACAGGGGATCTTCTTTGGCCGGGGGCGCCGCCAGACGTCCACGTGTTGCCCCCACACCCCCTCTGTGTGTTGAGGGCATCACAGGAGAGTTTGACAGCTCTTCCCATGGCTGGCCCATCGCGTCATCCACCTGTGATTCGTCCTCCTCTACGACGACCACCTCCTCCTCGTCCTCCTCCTCCTCCACGTTCTGCTGTGGCTGCGATATTTTCTGGATCTGAAAGTAAAATACAATAAATACCATATCGAACTTGTCAAGCATTATAAAGTCAAACATAGTAATAATCTTACACACAACCGAAAGTTAATATGAGCATGTAAATATACATTACTATATATAGCAAATGTTTTCATATAGCATTGTTCATACCTTCTTGCTGCTGATCCTTGGTTCCTTTTGGGAAACATTTTCCTTAAGGAAGGAAAATGTGTCCAAAATCCACTGATCCCTCATTGTCCGGGTTTTGGCTTTGGAGCCGCTCTTCCTGGTGAGGTTGAGGAGTTTCCCGTACCGTGTCCTCATGTTTCCATAAAATTTGGACACATGAGCCGCTGAAAAGGAAACGAGAGAGTGCATTAAAAACATCAAGAGAATATGTCGATATTTGGTGAGATTGAGAGGAGATTATTTAACAAAAAAAAAAGGGGCAAGCGCTAGAAATCGACAGAAATATCACATTTTTCACTTGTCATGTTGTTAGATTATTGTGTAAATATGTTCATAGCACCACGTTCATCACACAAACTATTATATAGATTTACAAATAACTCATACCCTCTTACCTGGTAAATTCAGTTGCTTCCCTTTCCTCTCGAAAATGTGCACCTTGTAGTTCTTGTCATGGTAACGATCGTCTGACTTGGCCCATAGGGCTGGGTGATTCTGGATCCAAACTGCCAGGTCGTTTTCCATGGTGGCAGTTATGACTCCGTATGTGGCAGCAGTGTCGTCACTGTCGGAGGACGAGTTCTCCTCCGGGGTAATGTTGATCTGGTCGATGTCATCTTGGCTCCTGTGGACCTCAACCACCAATTCGTCCTGTGTGGAAAAAAGTTGCTGGCTCGGCTGATTTTCCTGGGGCCTATCCACGTCCATTGACGTCCCCTCTCCTTCAGCACCCGGCATGGCAAGCAGAACATCATCGGCTTGGATGATGGGCGTCTCACTCTCAACAGTTGTCGTGGTCGCCTTGTTCTTGTTCACCTTCTTCTTGTCCACCTTCTTCAGCGTTGGTTGTGCCTTGGGAGCCATGGTAAAATGGAGAGTGTTGGTAGTTTGGAGAGTAGTGTGTTGATTGTTGACTGGAAACTGTGGAATGACTTTTTCGGAGCTGTACCGCGGCCTATATACCCCCTGACCTGACCTCACCTCTGACAGATGTACAATGGATACAATGGAGACCTGACCTGACCTCACACCACCTCAAAACTAAAATTGAGGTACAGGGTGATAATCCCTTTTCATTACACACCTCTCGTCGAACATCCTCTTTGGCCTCGCCGAGGTGTGTCGTGAGCGTCGGCGGCGTAGCAAGGCCCTTCGCATGCCTTCTGCTGCCTCGTGCAGAGTGTACCCCTGGCGGGTACAACCTCGGCAAGTATTAATCCGCACTGCGGCGATTAATCAACGAGGAAATCGCCGGTAATTGTTGGGCATCGGCGATGTTCTAGGAACATCTGAGATCATCGGCGGACCATCGTGCGACGTTTTGGAACATTTTGACGTTTTTTTTCGTGCGACACCCTCGCCGACGTCGTCGATGATCGCCAAGGGCCTCGCGGATCATTCTGCAATGATCGACGATGTTTGCGAGGGCAACGAACCCTCGTGAGTCCTCGTCCCAAATTTTAAACAAACCGAACATTTGCGACGACCCGCGAGGGTCCACGCGAGGCCGGCCGAAGCATGCGATTATTATGCGAGGGTATACGTTTCTTGGCCGACATGTCACGAATATGGGTGTCGCCAGTGAAAATCGTAAGAAATCGCACATGTGGGAAAGGGGCATAATTTACTTATCTACTGACGAATAATATTATACTCGGGCCTGGGACTGTAAGGGTTAAGAGAGATATAGTGGTGTTAATCTTGAGTGGGACAGTACACACACATAATAATATATACAATAAATGATAAAATGTATAATGTAAAGATAAATGACATAATGCGCCATGGTATACTGAAAAGAATATAGAACAATTATATTTCTACCTTGAGTGGGGCATATAAGAAAATAATTATATAAAATAAAATAAAACACATAGTGTCAAACAACACACACATTTATTTGCGCAATGTATGAGTGTGTTGATTTTCGGTGTGAGCATCCTGGGTTCGAATCCTTGGACTGCCACAGGTGTTTGTTAATTTCATTAATCGGGTTTAGGAGTAAAGTTGGTTGGTGGAGAGAACATAATAACATGAATTTCGCTGAGACTGTATTGTGTCCTTCGTTTTTCAGCTCTCCCTTGTGTGTGTATATATATATATATATATATATATATATATATATATATACTGTATATATATATATATATATATATATATATATATATATATATACAGTATATATATATATATATATAATTTATATATATATATATATATAATTTATATATATATATATATATATAATATTTTATTGTCACATTCCCATTGAACTTATATAACCCAAGTTCAGTTGTATGTGTGTTATAATAATTCACCTAGCCCCGTGAGAGGCTAGCTGCCTTCTTTCTTTCGTTCGTGGCTAGCCCTTGTGCTGACAGGCTGGTGCCTGCAGTACATGTTGCCATTCGGCTAGCAGTATAATTAGTTGGTTTATTTAGCCCTTGTGCGATTAATTAAATTTATCATAAGTTTCACAATGATCTCTGATGTTTATTTAATTACTCCTGCAGTGTTAATGAGAGCATAGGCTGCCTAGTTAATTGTCTAGTCTGGCGGTGCCTGGCGCTCCCCTTCCCTCCCTCGCGTGGCCCTGGGAAATCTTGTGGCTGCACTAGCCAGCGTCACTCCAGTTCTAGACCTCGTACTGACAACACCCACTGCTTCGGTGTTGTTTGGCTTGCTTCCTTGTTTCCCTTAAATACCGCATAGATATCTTTTGTTCCTTATTTGATCGAAGCATAGCAAGGCTGGAGTCATTTTAAGCATTAAAGTTTTGTTCTACTATAAATAGTTTAGATTTAAGATTTAAGTACGTGTTGTTCGATAGAAATACTGCATCTTTTTCTCTGGCATTCCATTATAGTTAATAAGCTTCACACCCTTTTCCTACCATTTTGTTTCCTTTATTCTACTGCATGGTGAATTATTATCATATTGTGACGCCTGCATCTTAGCAGAACGCCACGTGGGCTTAGCCGCTCGCTTGGCCAGTCGCTAACACTCGCCAGGGCAATGTATTTGGCTACAGTCTATCTACAATGTTGTACTTTCTTTCTTGTGAATCGTCATGTCACAGGCAGTACAGAAGTGGTCTTTATTTTCGCCTGTGACAATGCATTATATTTAATATCATCAGTTATAAGTTTAATGTATAAGACTGAATGATACAGCTAGAGAGTGTGAATGAGTAAGTACAGGAGGCAGAGGGTAGTCGCGTAGTGTTACACGTTGTCTCAGTGACGTCATGCCACGGCCGGGCCCTCTGATTGGCTGGCTGCCTCACCACCCTACCGCCGCGTCAGGAAGTGGTTCCCCCGCACTCCCTGCTGCCTTGTGTCTTCCTTGCTCAGAGCTTGCCTGACCAGCATATCCTTAACATCTCCCTTGCTACCTGTCCTCGACTTCTACCTATAGAACACTTTCTCTCTCTCTCAACTTCTTACCTCGCATTCTTCCAATCTATTTAATATCATAACTCCCCTTTGGTTCTGCATGATTTCATATATCGGCCATCGTATTATATGCTGAAGCTGTCAGATATTCGATGTTTAGATAGGCATTTTGGAGGGGTTAACATTTTGTCTGTAGAGGTTCGACACACTCACGGTGTCTCCCTACCTTTTGCTTGGTTGTCTGCTGGGCTATTTAATGCTAGACTGGGATGAGGCCATTGTTGTTGTGATTTCCGATGTGTACCAGGTTTTGTTGAACCTGTACAATCGCAACGGATACGTGGGAAGCCTAGGTTGTCTTTCTGACTGTGTACCTTGTGAGTTTAGCACTGTTTTGTGAGTGAGGGCTTTTGCCTCTGCCACCCAACACTGTGCTAACTCATTTTGCCTTGACTTTGAGAGGGTCGCCAGGAGAGAACCAGATACTAGCGATCTGGATCTCTCAAGAGAGCACCCCGTCATTTTAACGTAATTTGGCCGTACAGTCTTAAGGACCTCGCTAGGCTACGAGCCGGTTGCTCAGCCATTGTTTCCTAGCCTACTACATTCCAGCTAGACTTTATTCGCCTAACAGACACCCGATTAAGATTATAAGCTCTTATGTTATGCATGCAGCATTTTCATTCACGTTGATTGTAAGCCTTGGTTGTTGTTGAGTTGCACAACCCGAGCAGGCTTTTGTGTTGCCTGAGGAAGTACTTCTTTTGTTGTTGGAGATAATACTATTGTGCATTTATCGTTATTCCCGTGCCAGTTAACACTGTATGTCCCTACACTTGTCATATCTTGATCCTGCTTTATATAACAGTTCAAAATCCGATTCGATCATCTTAAGCAGCATCAGACTTTCTTCAGAAGATTGCTGCTCGATGCTTTAGGACTTTCGTTCACTTTCTTTAATATAGGAGTGACAGTTTATTATTGTTTAGAGTAACTTTAATTATACCTTCTTCTTGTTTGCATTAAATCATTTCAGTGATTTAATTAAGCTCTCTATCCTTTTCCTTGTATACATTATTAACGTAATTGTATGTTGTTGTGATCAGGCTGTATCAGAGATCATCAGCCTGTAGCAGTAGTGTATTTATGCCAAGTTATAGGATACCCCGTTATCGCAGATTTAACTCTGGAGGGTATAGGTGTTTTTTGTGCGCCGGCATTATAAGTTCGAGGGTTGGATCTAGTGTTACCGTTGTGGCTGTGTTCCTTTCTAGTCCAATGATTAAGAGCCCTTGTTTTATACGAGTCCCGGTCGTAACAAATGGCGACCTTGCTTAGGATTTTGTGAACTTAGAGAAACATTGCAGGAGTGTTGTGGTCATTTGTTTTTGTTTAAAGGAATATAGTGGACACATGGGATTTGTTTTGGCAAGTAGTATATCACTTAAGAGTCTTCAAGCATTTTTGAGTGAATAGTGCTGCATAAGAGTTTAGGTACTCCTTTTTTTTTATAAACGTTGAGAATTTTCGGTGGACACTATGTCGGACGACGGATCAGTGTACAGTGAGGAGACAGTACGGGAAACAGGCTCTGAGGTGCAGCAGCGGGGTTTGTTAGAAGGCATTAGAGTTATAACTAGTGAGGAGGATGCAAGGAAGTTTCTGGAGATGCCTATTACTGTTGACCGGGTGTCGGGGATTGATCGGTATGGTCTCCAGTGTTTGGCCACGGTCATGGGGCATGTGGGCACTAGCAGCATGTCGAGAGGTGACCTGGTGGCCTGTGTGCTCGGCGGGGTGCGTGGGGCTTCGGGTGGAGCGGAGCGGGGGCACCTTCGGCCCGGCCCCTATTCCACTCGACTCCTACCATGGCGTCCCCTCGGGCTCCGGAGCCGGGTACGTTCACGCAGGCAGATAGTCACTGGCAGCGTGGTTTGCACTTAGGTGAGTCTCCAATTGTTGCATCTCCTCCTCCTCAAGGTTTGATGGCAGAGATGCTCTTCCACCTTGAGATGGCTAAGCAGCAACGGGAATCTGAGCGGCAGCAGCGGGAGTTTGAGATGGCTAAGATTCAGGCTGAGGAGAGAAAGGCCATATGTGAGGCTGAGCTTCGGGTTGAGGCTACGAAGTACTGTGCAGACATAGATCTTGAGAAGTCTCGGGTGGAGTCGACAGGGCAGCGTCTCGGTTCTGGGAATCGAGGTCTTGATCAGTCTTTATCGCACCTGCTCAAGTTGGTCCATGTATTTGATGAGTCGGGTGTCACCAAATTTTTTATGCGTTTTGAGAAGAAGTGCCGGGAGCACCAATGGCCCGAGGTTAAGTGGGCAGCCCTTGTTTCCTCTAGGTTGGTTGGCAAAGGACTCAAGGCATATTATGCATTACCTTTGGAGTCGTGCATCGATTATGAGGTATTGAAGGAGGTTGTCCTGCGGGAATATGAGTTACAACCAGAGACGTACAGATTGAAGTTCCGGGGTGTAACGAAGGGTCGTGAGTGCACCTTTCTTGAGCATGCCCGGGATCTGTCCGATGCATTTAGAAACTGGCTGCATTCTGAGAAGGCATCGAAGTTTGAGGAGTTGAAACAGCTGATGCTTCTAGAACAATTTTTCAAGTGTACGGGCGGCGATCTGACGTTGAATCTTAAAGAAAAAACCCCGAAAACTCTTCAGGAGGCAGCTGAGATGGCTGACCTTCGGTTATCTTTGATTCGTGGGTGCGGTCTTGCACAGAGAAGTGATACAGGCAATAAGGAGCGTAAACCTCCCCCTCCCCGAAACACTGATACACATAATTACACTAAGAACAAGAGCAACGACACCAAAACTGACCATAAACCTAGTACCGTCCCGTTTAAGAAGGATCAGTGCCCTTCCCCACCTCAAGGGAAGCCCAAGGGGGAGGTAGAGTGTTTTCATTGTAATGAGAAGGGGCATTTTGCAAGAGCCTGTCCAAGCAAGCTACCTAATGCAGTTGTGTCTTTGGCTCGCAACATTGGGGTGTCCCCGAAGTCGTCTGAGTTTGCCCGGGGTATAACGTCAGAGGCTGGGACACAGCCAGTGGAGAAGAATCCGGAAGGCTCGAACCCTGTCCGCGATGTCTTTTGCGACCATCGAGGGCGTGGCTGCATGAAGTGGGCTGGTAAGAAGCATGGAGTTGAGCTGTTGCGAGACACGGGTGCCTCTCAGACTTTGATGAAGAACTTTACTGGTAGACCAATAAACGCGGCACGGGTGGTTGTGGTGCAAGGTATCAATACTATCAGGTCATACCCGTTGGTCAGGATGGAACTGGAGGTAGATGGTGTGACACGAGAGTTGGATGTGGGAATTGTGGAGAAATTGCCTGTTTGGGGCGTCGACCTCCTTCTCGGCAACGACTTTGCGGTGCCTACTTCTGAGGTTTCACCCTTAGTCGTTGCCGAGAAGCCGGCCAACGTGAGTAGGGAGGAACCGGAGTGGGTAGAGAAGTGTCATGTACAACCTATGGCGTGCGTTGTTACAAGATCTCTTGCATCCAAAGTGTCACAGCCTATTCTTCAGTCTTCTGATCAGCGGAGGAACGGTCGGAAGAAGACGGCTAATGTTGGTAAAAGTTTGGAGAGTTTAGTACCAGCAGCGCTTCTTGGCGACTCAGTATTGGCACCATTGTTGGAGTCTGGAGAAGCCCCAGGACCTGTCACATCTAGTAAGGAGGTAGGGCAGGAAGAGACTCCGAGGCAGCAACGTTACACACAGAGAGAAAAAAGGGTTGCTCAGTTTGATATTGGGGGAGGACTTGGGTTGCTTCGGAAGCATTTAGACAGGTTGGTTCCCTCAGATATTTGTAAACTGCAGTTGGAGGATCCGGAAGTTCAGAAGTGTGGTAATGGTGCTGTCGAGATCAAACACGAGGACGGGGAAACATGTCATGTGAACCTGTTGGAGGTGTTTGTGAGGCAACCACCTGAGCATCCTACTGTCCCTGCGTTGGTCTGCAGCGGCCAAGGTGGAGAAGGAGAGGGGGGCAGTAGGGCACAGGTGGAGGAGAGTAGGGATTGTCATGTCTCGGCGGAGCAGTGGGCGGGGGACACGAGTCTGGTGGCTGTGGAAGCGCTAGAGCACCTGCCTGAGCAGCAGTGTGCAGCGCTCCAGCACCAGCTCGGTTCATACCCCACTGGTCGTGCCGAGCACCCGAGCCTCACAACTCGGGCGGTGCAAGATGTTCCGCGGGCAGGTCACGTGAATGTTGGGAGACCGTTAGCCTCGTTGTTTCGGTGGTTCAAGGTGGGCGACGAGGCTTGGACATGGTTGTCAGGTCAAGGTCGACCCATGGCTGCCAAGGGTGGTGGTCAGAAGGAGGACATTGAGCAGATTGGTGAGGTTGGCTGTGGCATAGAAGTGCCCGGTCGTCGCATAGCCTCCCAATGCTGCTCTGGTCGAATGCAACAGCCTTACCATAGACCGACTGTATCTGGCCATGTCGCTAAAAGCGGTGATGCTGCGCAGGCAGATGTAGTCGTAAGGAATGCGGGGGTGTGCATGTACGGTATCGGCGGGGAAGCCTTAGCAATAATGAACTATGGGAGTGACTGCACAGGTGGTACTGATTGTCCCTCTCATGACCTAGGGACGAAGGTGGAGAAGGAGGGAGACTACAGGTTAGAAGCTACGGTCTCGGCAGGGTTGTGGGAGGGCACTAGGCATGTTGTTCTGCGAGATAAGTTGTTTACTAGGCTGTGGCAGTGCATCCGCATGTTTGTTGCTTCTCCAGGCCTGATGTACAGGGTAGAATCCGACATGGAGGCTGGAGACAGTGCAAGGCTTAGTTTAGTTCCCTACCGTATAAATCCTGCTCAACAGCCTGTCGTGAAAACAGAGCTAGTTGACATGTGGAAAAAGGGTCTGAGGGATAATGGATATCGTGAGTGGTCGTTGCCGGTGAGTTTGCAACCTGAGTTGAGTGGCAAGATCCGTGTGTATGGTGACTGCAAGAGTGTGGAAGCATTATCCCTGACAGACACCTATCCATTACCCAAGGGTCTGAGGGATAAGGAATGTCGTGAGTGGTCGTTACCTGTAACTTTGCAACCTGTGTTAAGTGGCAAGATCAGTGTGTGTGTTTATTACAAGAGTGGGTGTGAATTATCCCTGACAGAAGCCTATACCTTATCGAGAGTTGACTACACCATAGACCGCATCGGGGCTGCATCGCCTATCACGAAGGTAGAACTAGTGAAAGGCTTTTGGCAGGTCCCGTTGCCGGAAAGAGCGAAGAGAAGTGCCAGTCTTGTGATGAACTGGGCAGTTTATCAGTGTCAGGTGTTGTTGTGCTGCCGGAACACAAGTTGGATGTGTGGCATGCTAAGGGCACTGATAATGTTTTGGTTGATTGTTTGTCACGGGAGGGTTTGTTTGCAGGAGAGCCCTCGCCGTTCAGTCAGTGTGTGTTGAGAGTGGAGTAAAATAGGCTTGCCCCTGTAAGTGCAGCCGCCATAAACATATTAAAAATGAACATTCTATAAAAACTCTTTCTTTAATAGTTAAAATTTTTAAGTATGTTATAGCTGAAGTTCTTAGTCGAACCTGTACTTCTCTCAGAAGGCTGGGCTAGTAGAAGCTCGCTCTAGGAGCCTAGCAGTATGAATTAAGCTATTGTGTTGGGAGGGGTTGTAATTTTGTTGTTGATGAGAACTGAGCTTTACCTTCTTTGTTGCGAAGTGATTAGGGGTGGCGAGTCTTATCGGGGTTCTGCTTGTCAGATATGGAGCTCATGGTTGAGCCTCTAATATCTTGGGGGGGGGGGGGGGGGGGGTGTGACGCCTGCAGCTTAGCAGAACGCCACGTGGGCTCAGCCCCTCGCTTGGCCACTCGCTAACACTCGCCAGGGCAATGTATTTGGCTACAGTCTATCTACAATGTTGTACTTTCTTTCTTGTGAATCGTCATGTCACAGGCAGTACAGAACTGGTCTTTATTTTCGCCTGTGACAATGCATTATATTTTATATCATCAGTTATAAGTTTAATGTATAAGACTGAATGATACAGCTAGAGAGTGTGAGTGAGTAAGTACAGGAGGCAGAGGGTAGTCGCGTAGTGTTACACGTTGTCTCGGTGACGTCACGCCACGGCCGGGCCCTCTGAGTGGCTGGCTGCCTCACCACCCTCCCGCCGCGTCAGGAAGTGGTTCCCCCGCACTCCCTGCTGCCTTGTGTCTTCCTTGCTCAGAGCTTGCCTGACCAGCATACCCTTAACATCTCCCTTGCTACCTGTCCCCGACTTCTACCTATAGAACACTTTCTCTCTCTCTCAACTTCTTACCTCTCATTCTTCCAATCTATTTAATATCATAACTCCCCTTTGGTTCTGCACGATTTCATATATCGGCCATCGTATTATATGCTGGAGTTTAGATAGACATTTTGGAGGGGTTAACATTTTGTCTGTAGAGGTTCGACACACTCACGGTGTCTCCCTACCTTTTGCTTGGTTGTCTGCTGGGCTATTTAATGTTAGACTGAGGTGAGGCCATTGTTGTTGTGATTTCCGATGTGTACCAGGTTTTGTTGAACCTGTACAATCGCAACGGATACGTGGGAAGCCTAGGTTGTCTTTCTGACTGTGTACCTTGTGAGTTTAGCACTGTGTTGCGAGTGAGGGCTTTTGCCTCTGCCACCCAACACTGTGCTAACTCGTTTTGCTTTGACTTTGAGAGGGTCGCCAGGAGAGAACCAGATACTAGCAATCTGGATCTCTCAAGAGAGCACCCCGTCATTTTAACGTAATTTGGCCGTACAGTCTTAAGTACCTCGCTAGGCTACGAGCCGCTTGCTCAGCCATTGTTTCCTAGCCTACTACATTCCAGCTAGACTTTATTCGCCAAGCAGACACCCGATTAAGATTATAAGCTCTTATGTTATGTACGCAGCATTTTCATTCACGTTGAATGTAAGCCTTGGTTGTTGTTGAGTTGCATAACCCGAGCAGGCTTTTGTGTTGCCTGAGGAAGTACTTCTTTTGTTGTTGGAGATAATACTATTGTGCATTTATCGTTATTCCCGTGTCAGTTAACACTGTATGTCCCTACACTTGTCATATCTTGATCCTGCTTTATATAACCGTTCAACATCCGATTCGACCATCTTAAGCAGCATCAGACTTTCTTCAGAAGATTCCTGCTCGATGCTTTAGGACTTTCGTTCACTTTCTTTAAAATAGGAGTGACAGTTTATTATTGTTTAGAGTAACTTTAATTATACCTTCTTCTTGTTTGCATCAAATCATTTCAGTGATTTAATTAAGCTCTTTATCCTTTTCCTTGTATACATTATTAACGTAATTGTATGTAGTTGTGATCAGGCTGTATCAGAGATCATCAGCCTGTAGTAGTAGTGCATTCATACCGAGTTAGAGGATACCCCGTTATCGCAGATTTAACTCTGGAGGGTATAGGTATTTTTTGTGCGCCGGCATTATAAGTTCGAGGGTTGGATCTAGTGTTACCGTTGTGGCTGTGTGCCTTTCTAGTCCAATGATTAACACCTTACGAGCGGCCTATGCGGTTTATTTATGTGTACCGCCCAGCGGGGTGTTTTTAGCCAAAATAGGGCTGTTTACGTGATCATTTGCATGCCTAAATAAGACCCAGAACGTAAAACAAGTATCTATCCCTGAAAGGGCATAAACAGAGCTTTCGAATGACACCATAACGATCCTTGTATGATGGATAGTTTTCTTGCAATAACCGTGCAACGCGAGTGCAAAAAGCAGGTAATTCGGTACTTTCGGTACATAATTGAGTATGTAGCGAGTGAGAGAGGGAGGAGGGAGCTGAGATTTGTGTCAGTAGGTTCGCCGCGGTGGTGTGGAGCAGTCATACGCTCGCTAGTCTCCTGCCACCACTTGTCTCTCTCTCTCAGCCACATTACGTGCTGAAATTGCCACTCGAGTTATGTCGAGCGCCGCCACATAGTCCAGCTTTATTAAATACGACTTAAGTGGTGAGCCGCTAATAAAGGGTTAAGAGCCCTTGTTTTATACGAGTCCCAGTCGTAACAATATGCTATATTTGATATCTGCAGTGATTTGGGAATTGGCCTGTCTTAGCTAGTTTTTTGTTAGGCCTTTGAGAATGGAGGTTGCTGGGTGAGTGGGCAGTTCTACAGTGCCAAGCAGGCTACTGCCTTTTATCCTCCCACCACACTGCATCCTCTAGCTCGGGCCTTATTTAACCCTTTAACCCAGCAGCTACGGGGAGACTCTTAAGAGGTTTTACTGGGTGACTGCGGGGAGACTCTTAAGATCCTAGGCCTAAAAAAAAAACTTAAAATGCCCCAGTAGTACTTGAAACTTTTTTGTTTTCCTCCATACCTCATATCACTTCTCCACCTCTGTCAAAGTCTCCTCCTTCCCCCCCCCCCCCCCCCCCCCTTCAATTATCACCAATTTTCCCTGTTATTCCCTTATTCATTGGTATATTTTCATGCTTACATCTGCAAGCCGGTTGCAGGGTGTGGTTATGTGAGTAGCGAGTGTGTTGGGTAAGGTACAGGGTGGGGTGAGACTCTCAGTCACGCTCTAGACCTCGCTAGAGGTGGGGTTACCTCGCTCTGCTCCACATTTTATGAATGGGCCGCTCCGTATTTATTTGCGATTTTGACCATCTAAACACTATTCCCACTTGTTTTATTGTTGTTACATGTTACTATCTTCATATTAAACGTAAAATAGGCGCAAATAGATAAGTATTAATTATATTTATGGTAAATTAACGATTTTAGTGAGGAATGCATCGAAATACGTACGCACAGGGGTATGGTGTATACTACAGGGGCTGCGCAGCTGAGAGGTTAAGGGGTTGGCAGCCTGTTTCCAACCCACTGATATATCAACCCTTGTGTCGTATATCTTAGGCTACTGCATTGGACTTTTCCACATGTTTTGTTCTGTATTTTACTCAATTCCTAAGCGATTGGGCATGATATAGAATGTTCTGGGAGTCTAGCGGTATTATGTTTAGGCAATATTTGTGTAGTTTAGAATAACCTTAGTAGTTCTCTTGAAATACTAACAGCACTATCGACCAGACTCGGAGACAGTAAATATTTTGGCGTCTCCTTGTAGTACTGCTTTAATAGAACAAAGAGGAAGATAACCCCTTTTCCTAGAGAACCTTCGTGTCTTGGTGTTTGAGTCAGATATTAGAAGCGTGTCTGTTGCAGGGTTAGTTTAGTGCGGTGGGCAGTGTTGGGTGCAGGTCTACAGCATTGGTGTCTTTTTGCTATTGCGTTTCCTTTTTGCCAGTGCTGTGGGCTAGGTTATTAGAATATCTGCTTTCCCCGAACCTCTCCTCGTAACAATATATATATATACTGTATATATATATATATATATATATATATATATATATATATATATATATATATATATATATATATATATATATATATATATATATATATATATATAGAGAGAGAGAGAGAGAGAAAGAGAGTGTTGGAGGGGGGTGGGAGAAGGAGAGGCTGAGAGCGAAGGACACAAGAAAGTCTCGGTGAAAATAACGTAAAATATGTGTTGGCTGCCTCTGATGTAGAAAAGAAAAAGGGTGGGAGAAAAATATAATGCAAAAGTTGGGTTGGATGTATGAAAGAGAGAGAGAGAGAGTGTTAGAAATAGAGAGAGAGAGAGAGAAAGCAGGAATGTATAAAGGGGGGTGTTTTGATTTGCTTATTTATATATCTTTTTATTATATTTGTTTCCTTCCTAGACCTATGGTCTGTTGATGGGAGAGTTAGAGACGTTCTACGATCTAAAATCCCCCTGCTACGCCCCCCCAGACACCCCCACCTTGCCTTCAATACCCCCCCACCTTCCCCGCCATCAACTACAACCCTTAACCCATCAAGCGCGATAGGCCTCACGAAGGGTCACCATAGGGAACGCGATAGGCCTCACGGAAGCAAGACCATAAAAAAAAACTTCATAAATACCCCAGGGGCTCTCAAAAGAAAGGATATGTCATTAGGTGAGATAATTCCCCTCTAGTACTTTTTACCACTCATCCATATGTTTCTCAACCCCCCCCCCCCTCCTCATTTATCACATATTTTTCATCTTATTTTCATCATTTATCGGTTATTTTTATCTCCCGTGGTAATGTAGGACGAGTGGGTTGCATAAAACATCGTTATATAACACCGAGACACGTCCCAGTTGCTTCAGTTGAGTCAGAGACAGCGAGAGGGGAGGGTGTGTGCCTCGCTAGCTCACGCCTGAGAATACGACCGGGTGGGGAATATTTACGATTTTTACCACCCAAATGCTTTTCCCACTTATTTTATCACTCTTCAAGGTTCATATATTCATCACATATGTAAAATAAAAGCACATTGCAAACAAATAATGCTTTATATCGTAAATATAACGAACTATGTCAGAATCCAAGGCTAGAAATTCATAAATAAGTACCCTTGCCCCTAGGGCATTTTAGCGTTCCCCAGGTTAACCCTTAAAAAGCGGCTCACCACATAAGTCGTTTTTAATAAAGCTGGACTATGTGGCGGCGCTCGACATACGTCGAGTGGCAATTTCAGCACGTAATGTTGCTGAGAGAGAGAGACAAGTGGTGGCAGGAGACTAGCGAGCGTATGACTGCTCTAGACCACCGCGGCGAACCTACTGACACGAATCTCGGCTCCCTCCTCCCTCTCTCACTCGCTACATACTGAATTATATGGGGAAAGTACCGAATTACATGCTTTTTGCACTCGCGTTGCACGGTTATTGCAAGAAAACTATCCATCATACAAGGATCGTTATGGTGTCATTCGAAAGCTCTGTTTATGCCCTTTCAGGGATAGATACTTGTTTTACGTTCTGTTTCTTATTTAGGCATGAAAATTATCACGTAAACAGCCCTATTTTGGCTAAAAACACCCCGCTGGGCGGTACATATAAATAAACCGCATAGGCCGCTAAAGAAGGGTTAAAGCAGGTATTGCTGTCCTTTCAAGATATATTTTCTCAGACACCAGACAATATTGGTCACACTAAGGTCCTCAACCACCCCATACACACCATGGGGCCCACCAACAGGCAGCCTCTGCGTCGTAAGAACCCTATCCAGCGCCGCAAGGAAGAGAAGCAAGTCAGATACATGTTAGATGCAGGATTAGTAAACCCCTCCATCAGCCCTTGGTCTTCCCCCGTCGTACTAGAACGGAAGAAAGACGGCTCCCTGCGGTTCTGATTCGATTACCACCAATTGAATGACGTAACTATTAAAGACGGCACCCCCTTGCCACGCATAGACGACTCCCTTGACTCTTTACAAGTAGTGAGCATTTTTTCTACCCTCGAATTGCAAGCCGGGTACTGGCAGGTCCCCGTACAACCTCACCACCCACAGAAAACTGAATTCTCTACGAGCAGCGGCAGACACTATGAATAAATTTAACGTGTTACTTTTTAGCCCATTCAATGGCCCCGCTACTTTTCCCAGGTTAATGGATTCCGTCCTTCAAGGCCTTACCTGGGAAACCTGATTAGCTTACCTAGATGACGTAATTGTTTTCGCTAGCTCATGGGAAGAACACCTCACCCGCCTCACGGAAGTTTTCATACGGATAAGCCAAGCCGGGCTAAAATTAAAACCCTATAAATGTACTCTGGCACGAGACTCCGTCCCTTAACCCGGGAACTGCGGGAAGACTCTTAAGAGTTCCCCCGGCGGACTGCGGGAAGAGTCAGAGAAAAAAAAAATCAACTTTAAACATCGAAAAAAAAAAAAAAAAAAAAAAAAAAAAAAATGCCCCTGGGCCATGCAAAATATCACTCCTCTACCTCCCCTCCTTCCCCACTTACCTCCCCTCCTTCAGTTATTACCTATTTTCCCTGTTATTCCCTTATTCCGAGGTATATTTTTGTGCTAACATTAGCGAGTTGCAAGCAGGGAATTGTCATCTCTGTTAGCAAGCGAGTGCAAGAGAGAGAGAGAGAGTATTGATCGACTGTGTCTCAGTGGCCTTGGGGGAAATTGGCGGGAAAACAGGTTGCGTCACCCATACATTATATAACTCGTGGCCTGTATCTCCGATTTTGACCATCCAAACGCTGTTTTCACTCGTTTTATTGTTGTTTCAGGCTAATACCTTTATAATCAACCAATAATAGGCCTGTATGGATAAGTATTAATGTTATTTATGGTAAAATGAATATTTTAGAGATGGAAACAGCTCAAATACGTCAGCACAGGCGGACGTTTCTAATTACCCCCATGCGCATTTCTTAGGTTAAACCCGTTTCACACAACAAGTCTTTTGCGGATCTGTTTTTGGGCCTGTGACGTCACATATGAAAAACGGATACGGAAAACTAAAGTTGAAAGGAAAGTGTGTGCCGCATTCCAGAGTGCGGTCTGGACTCTGGGGTGCGGAACGTATTTTCAGGATATTACAATTAAGTACTTTCCTATATTAAGGTACGTTACTAGTACTTCTTTGGTTAAATAGCGTATTAATATATTAAGATATTCACTTAAGTACTTCCTTTTAATAAGGTGCGTCACTAGTACTTCTTGGAGGTTACAATGTGTATTTATAATCATATATCACTTAAGTACTTCCTTTGAATAAGGTACGTCACTAGTACTTCTTGAGGATTACACTGCATATTTATAATAATATATAACACTTAAGTACTTCCTTTAATAAGGTACGTCACTAGTACTTATTTGTGGTCACACTGGGTATTATATAATGAGGCACTACAGTAGTCTTCTGATGAGGGTGGTGGTCCTGACGTGGATGTTGGACAGTGGAAGGAACTCTAAGAACTCTTGGGTGTTGGGTCTTAAATGTTATGTTCCATTATACCTTCTGATCACTGTCTGATACAGGCCACCTGTCTATCACTTACCACACCTTCCCCCTCTGAACCTGTTTTGGTGACTAAATGGCATTACGATAGGGCAGACTGGGAGGGCCTTCAAGGTTTCTTTATTGATATTCCCTGGACCTCTTTCTTTTCTAATGATGCACACTCCACCTTGAGCCACATACAAGATTTTGTAAAAATTGGAATGGAAACTTTTATTCCTCATCAAAAGTACAGTAAAAGATCTAATTCACCTAAATGGTTTGACCATAATTGTGCTAGAGTAACTGAACAAAAAGCAATAGCCTACAATGCATACACAAGATCAAAAACACATGAAGCCTTTAATTACTTTAGAAACATCAGAAATCATGCCAAAACTGTATTAAACCTAACTAAATCAAACTTTCTCCACAAGCAGGCAAATAAACTTCTAAATAATCCAAATGATAACAAAATATTTTGGTCTACTCTTAACTCATTTAAATTCAACTTCACTACTGCTTCATCCATTCCACCATTAAAATCTCCGACTGGCAATCTTGTAAGTGACCCACGAGGTAAAGCTAACCTTCTTGCGGATATTTTCTCCACCAACTCAACCTTAGATGAAATAAATCAAGATGTCCCTGTACTTAATTTTAATTCGCCTGAAATTCCCTCACTTAAGATCCACACCAGACATGTCAAAACTATTTTGCAGAATCTCTCAGTAGATAAGGCTCCTGGTCCAGATGAAATTCCTCCAATAGTACTTAAGAATTGCTCCTTGGTGCTCGCTCCTGTATTGGCAAAAATTGTCCGTCTGTGTACTCATACCTCATGCTTCCCAGTACCCTGGAAAGAAGCAAACATCCATCCAGTTCCTAAAAAAGGTGCCTCTTCAGATCCATCAAACTACAGACCAATAGCTATAACTTCCACTCTTGGTAAAGTCTTTGAAATTATATTAAATAATCACATAATTAAGCATCTTGAGAATAATAAATTAATCAGTGATAGGCAATATGGTTTTAGACGATGTCGATCAACTGCAGACATGCTTTGCCTTCTTACGCATAAAATCAACCAAGCTACAGACCAACATGGTGAAACACATACAATAGCACTGGATATATCAAAGGCATTTGATAGAGTCTGGCATCAATCCTTATTGTCGAAGATGTCACACTACGGCCTTGCATCATTAGTTCCACTAATTTCTTCTTATCTTCATAACAGAAAAATTTGTGTAATGGTAGATGGCCTTTATTCTCAATTTCTCTCAATAAATGCTGGTCTTCCCCAGGGATCAGTTTTGGCCCCAATTCTGTTCCTCATTCATATCAATGATCTCATATCTACCACTCATAATCCAATACATTCCTACGCAGATGACTCAACACTCCACAGTTCCTTCACATTTACCAATTCTTTCACCCAACCCGATCTTATAAATTCAAAAATAAACACTGCAATTTCTCTGAACCAGGACCTTTCTAGAATTAATGGATGGGGACAAAAGAATCTAGTTTCCTTTAATGCACAGAAAACCAAGTACATTCAATTTTCTAACCGACAGAATCTCACTGACTCCCATATATTTTTTAATGATGTAAATATTCCCACTTCCCCTAGTATTGACATTCTCGGTGTAACATTAACTACTAACTTGAGCTGGACACATTATGTTAGAAGCATTGCTAAGAATGCCTCTAAAAAACTGGGACTCCTGTACAGAGTTCGAGAATTCTTCACTGACGAGCAGTTGGCCGTGATATATAAAAGTCATGTGCGTTCTCAGATGGATTACTGTTCACCTCTGTGGGGTGGAAGTAGAGTGGTTGCATTGAGGCAGTTGGACAAAATTCAAAATAAAGCTATTAGATTAATCAATAACCCTGCAATCACACAGGACCTTCCTACATTATCCATACGAAGAAACGTTGCATCCCTTGCATTATTCTACAGATATTTTCACAGCAATTGTTCCGAGGAACTTGCTTCAATTGTGCCGCCTCTCCACATCTTTCCCCGTAGAACTAGGGCAGCTGAGAGCGCCCATGAATTTACACTTTCTCCTCCACAATGCAGAACTTCTGCTTATCAGAATTCATTTATCCCCAGAGCTACTACTCTTTGGAATTCACTTCCCTCGAATTGCTTTCCACAAACTTACAATCTACAAATGTTTAAATCCAGTTGTTACAAACATTTTATGAATGGAGGATGCCTTTAGGCACATGGACCTTTTTGTTTTATCTGTGTTTTTTCCTTCCTCCGCTCATTGTCTCTTAAAAAAAAAAAAAAAAAAAAAAAGTACCAGTGCATATGTATACATATCATCAAGCGAACGCAGAGAGAAGCTATACCGAAGTTATACTGTCTCTCTAGTTACTCTGACCGTTATAAGAGTTTTGATGCAAAACCTTCCAGCACTCTTGGGTGTTGGGTCTTTAATGTTATGTACAATATGCCAGTGCATCTGTAACATATCGGACTTACGTAAGAGGGCTGATTTGACACAACGTCTCTTAACTATCCTGACCGTTATAAGAGTCTTTGAGTGGATTAGGTGATTTTGGGCCTTTTACAGTATACGTACCCCAGAACCAGTGCCTGGGATTCCGTACCGTAAGGACTCTAGAAGCAAAGTGCCGTTATGCAAAAGCTACGGTATCTTGCAGAGCCCTACCCTTCAAAAGCCCAGCCAGTGCGTGAACTTTAGAAAGGTTTCAGAAGTCGGTTTACTACCAATAAAGCGCTTGTCAAGACAGTATTCTTTATTGACAGTAAAGCCTAGGTAATCGAGGCAGAAGAACTGATATTAGGTTGTCCCCAGTGGGATCTAATAACTAATTCCTTAGATGATCCAAGATCTAAAGAATCCTAAATAGATCTTTATAACCAGTGTTATCAGTGTTCTATTTAGTATAAACCCAAATCTTTCAGCTGCTATTTACCTTCCATTGAGGGTAATTAATAGCTTTCCAACTGTATAGATCGTAGCTTTGCCGAACGTCTTAATATCGCACACACTAATGGGGCTATACATGAAGGAGAAGGGAATTGAAATCTTTTTTTATTTAGCCTTTAGTATACAATACTATTTTGCTTACAAATGATTTGTTAAAAAACAAAAATATATAATAATAATACAAAAAAATAAGGCTGAGCCTTTTGAG
Source organism: Paralithodes platypus (assembly GCA_032716605.1). Classification (NCBI taxonomy): domain Eukaryota; kingdom Metazoa; phylum Arthropoda; class Malacostraca; order Decapoda; family Lithodidae; genus Paralithodes; species Paralithodes platypus. The sequence continues at coordinate 39,225,642 of CM064547.1, forward strand.
AGATGTCTCTCTTAAAGGCACCTGGCTTTAACTCGATCTATCAAAATACAATTGTATATAATACACTTAGTCACAGCTATGAGCCCCGGGAACTACGTGTTGTAAAGATTTTGTCTAAATTCGAAAAGGGATGTATGTAGGCAAAAAATAATAACATAAAACAAATTAAATTAATGGTGATTAACCCTGAGGTCACACTCACTTCCCAGAGCTCACAGCTGATTGTTCATTATCACAATTACCCATGTAATACCATTTACAAAAATTGAATATATATAACATACATTGTACAACTATTGACTTGATGTTCAAAGGCCATACTCGCAATTATACCCACAATTCGACACAAAGACACATACGCTTCCCTAACAGTATATGCCTAATTAGTAAAGGACATAAACTTTGTTGTGCATGGAATACACACTTACACTATTCATTTAGACCTATATATGAGAACATGGTAAATAATTTACTGTAGACTATAATATATCCATTTCTATAAAACAAAACAAAAAAACAAAAAAATGCATACAAATGCCAACTACACATACATCATAATAATTATACACCTTTACAGACAAAGAGTCTTCAAAAAACATATACCTCCTCTTTAACCTTTAATAAGCGGGTCCCGCCTTAAGTCGGATAGAGAACCAAGGACAAAAGAGCGAGTCCCGCCTTAAGTCGTATGCGATTTTGAGCACATAATCGGCTCTGAGAGAGAGTCCACGTGGTGGGAGGACCGCGGGCGGGGTCTGACCATTCAGTGTGGACATAGTCCCGCCACTGACACCACCACCACATGTCTACACCTCCCTGGTCATGCGATACAGGGTAAAAACTGAGGGAATTACTGTATTTTAGGGTTTTTCCCTTCGTATTGCAACATCATTGCAAGAGAACCCGTGGTCGTACAAGGATGGTTCAGGTGTCATTGGAAAGCTCAACTATCGCCCTTTCACGGATACATAATTGTATTATGCTCTGGGTCTTCTTTATGCATGAAAAAGAGCACGGAATGAAGCTCGTTTAGGGTAAATCTACCCGCTTGGCAGGTAGTAGCGTTACAAAACCAGCCGATAGGGAGGTGTTAACGAATGCCCTCATTCTTGATCATAGACCAAACATGACCCGATGAAGCAGATACAGGTGCTGTGAAGGTGTGGCTAGATTGAACCCTTACCATACCTGTGCCGTCCTTTTAAAAAAAAATCTGGCCAATATTAGACGATTTTATTCAGTTTAAAATGGGCCTACAGCAAATACCAGCCTTTGAACTATCTCGCTTAATCCTATTTACTACCACAAATCATTCTTAAGCTAACAAAATCGTCTGAATAAAGCTAAAATATAATTAAACAGACGTCACCGGTACAGGACTTAATGCCCTCACGAATTAACTCCTTTTGTACTGGCGACGTCTTTTTAATTTTATTCTGGCTATTTTTATACGATTTTGTGCAGTTTAAGAAGGATCTGTGGTAGCAAAAAGGATTAAGTGTGATAGTTTGAAGCCTCTTACTTGCTGGAGGCCCTTTTTAAGCTTAACAAATCATCTAATATTAGCCAGAATTAGGTTATAAGGAATTCGCTGTTACATAAGGGGTTAATTTGCAGTTTGTAGGTGAATGCAAGACTTGACCTAGTGGCAGTAATGTTGTTAGCAGAGAGGGCCATCATTCATTCGCTAGATTACTATATTATATTCCCTAGTGGTGGGTGTTTTTTCTGCCCCCCCCCCCCCCCCAATTCTCCCTCATGTTTAGCCCCATTATTTTTTTAGATTTTAAGGCGTTCGTTCTATTAGTTTGGTGATTCTAAGACTTTTCACCCCATTTCTTTGTCAATATTAAGACCTTTCGTACAATTTAGGTGTCTTTTTTCCTGACGAGCGATAGCGAGCCTGTAATAAAGTGGTAAACGGCCTCTGTTCATGACATTCTTCTGTAGAAAAATGTACACATTAACCATGAAGGTGGGTCTTGGGTGTTGTTTTTAAACTCGATGGAGGTCTAGGGAGGAAACTGAAACAATATTAAAAAAGTTAAATAAATAAACAAATATATACGCCCATTCCACCCCCCCCCCCCCCACCCACCCCCCCTTTAAGGTCAGCCCTTCGTAGTGGTTGTATTTGCTTCATCTGGTCGGAACTGTACACCTCATTATATTTATATCCAACAGGTTCCAAGTCTTTTATTTTTCCAGTGCTTCATAATCCTCGGTAACTCAACATATGCACCTTGTTCTCTTCAGTCGCACAGTCTTTCTGGAGCTGAAGCCTTCCAGTTAATGGCTGTGGATTTGTTTATATATTTATTATATTGTATACAAACAACCTGGTGGGGACCATTGGGTCTGGTGTTGCTTTTCTTCTTTTGTATATCCAAGGGGTCACAAGTATTTTTTTCTTTGCTTCCTAATCCTCAGCAACTCAACATATGCACCTAAAGTCTGTTTTATTTCATCTGGAAGGGGATGAAGTTCTCGCAGAGTGGCTCCAGTCCAGACATTATTTATGACTTTCGTTGTGCTGGTTTAATAATCCAATAGGGATGATAGCCTCTGAAGTCCTATTTTAACTAACATTTCATCTGACGGTAAATTGCATAGTTTTCATCAAGATTTCTCAGTTATTTTTAAGATTTTGTAGTGAAATATGGTGCTAACTATATAAACTAGGTCTTAATTTGATGCAGAGACATAGTAGATAAACATCTTTCCATTAAGTATCGAGACATTAGCTGCTCAAGGATTCAATTTACCGTCAGTTGAAATGAAACCGACTATAGGGCTCTTTATGTTCAAGCTTTGTCAACAATGAAGCTTTCTGGTTGAGCCCAGAATCTTTTACTCTCTGACGGTATTTCTAACTTCTAGCTATTTTTTCAATTTTCACCTATTATCCCACCCCCCAATCCTATCCAAGTTACCCCTCCAAGCCTTCCATACAAAAAAAGTCACAAATTCCTCCAATCCATTATTAGTCTGTATTCTATCTTTACCCTAGCCATCAGTCAGTCCAAGAGGGGTCCCAAGTCTAAATCACCGCACACGAAATATCCCGCGAAGGTACCGTATATTAAAGGTGAGTACAAGTATAGACCAACGAATACAGACCAAGCCCCCCCCCCCTCGGAGTGTGTGAATTATGTTGTCATGTGGAGGAGTGAGCCTAAAGGAATAGAGTCACTGTGCCTAAATATATCATAGTGTACGTTACTTATTCTGGGGACGGAACGGAGGGTTCTTCGTTGTCTTATTCTACTTTGTTGTGTTCTTATTATTCGTTGTTTTTCTTCTTCTTTTTCTTCTTCCACGCCAGTTTTTCCTTATTCCCTTCTTCTTCGTCTTATTCCACACCTTTTCTCCGTTTTTCCCTTCTACTTCTTCTTCGTTGTCTTATACCACGCCTTTTCTTCGTTAGCCTTTCTGCGTCTTTTTCGTTGTCTTATTATTACACGCCTGTGTTCGTTTTTCACTTCTTATTTGTTGTCTTATTCTACGCCTTTTCTTTGTGTTTCCCTTCTTCTTTGTTGTCTTATTCTACGCCTTTCTTCATGTTTCCCTTCTTTTTCATCTTCGTTGTCTTATTCCACGTCTTCTTCGTTTTTCCTTCTTGTCTTATTCCACGCCTTTTCTTCGTGTTTCCCTTCTTCTTCTTCTGCATCTTCTTCTTTGTTGTTTTCTTCCGCGCCTTATTTCGTGTTTCTCTTCATCGTTGTCTTTTTCCACTCCTTTCTTTGTTTTTTCCTTCTTTTTCATTGTCTTATTACACACCTTTTCTTCGTTTTCCCTTTTTCTTCTTCGTTATCTTATTCCACGACTTTTCTTTGAGTTTCCCTCCACCTCCTCCTCCTCTTCCTTCTTCTTCTTCGTTGTCTTCCACGCATTTTCTTCATTTGTTTCCTTCTTTGTTGTCTTATTCCACGCCTTGTCCTGTGATCTGGGATCGGCCGCTAGACCTCTTGGGTGTGAGCTCTAACCGTTACCTCTGAGCCTTCTTTCGTGTTTCCCTTCTTCTTCTTCTTCGTTGTCTTCGTTTTTGCGTTCTCTTTCTTGGTCTTCGTCGTTTTCTTCGTTGTGTCCTTTCTTTATTGTTTTCTTATTCTCCTTTGTTATTATATCCTTCCTTGTGTTCTTCTTTGCCTTTTTCTGTCTTCTGCTTTTTCTTATTCTTAAGGGAAAGTTTTTGGTTCTTCCTCATATTTAGCCTCATTACTCGTGAGATTTTAAGATGTTCGCTCATTTGTTTGGCGATTTTAAGACCTTTCGCCACTTTTTTGCTAATAAGACCTTTCACCCAATTTAGGTGTCGATTTTTTCCTGGTGAGCGATAGCCCTGTAATTGAGGAGGAACTGGTATTGACCTTAAAATTTGACCTTGGACAGTGTCCTTCACCTTTAACGCTCAAAGAGCGGGTGGTGGAGTATATTTCACTGTGCCGCTCAGCGTTTTTTTTTTTACCATAAATGGGGTTGTTTCCGTGCTCTTTTTCATGCATAAACAAGACCCAGAGCGTAATACAAGTATGTATCCCTGAAAGGGCGTAAATTGAGAATTCCAATGACACCCGAACCATCCTTCTACGATCACTTGTTGTCTTGCAACGATCGTGCAACCGAAGGGCAAAATCGCTAAAATACGGTAATTTCTTTATATAATTACGTATGTAGCGAGGGAGTGAGGGTGGATGTAAGTGGAGTACATCTCAGTTGGTCCACGGCGGCCGTGGCGAGCGGTCATGAGGTAACCCATGCTCCTCCCGTCACTCGTCTCTCTCTCAGAGCCAATATTGCGCCAAAATTACACTCGGACCTAAGTCGGGCCCCGCCACATAGTCCAAACTTTTCGATACGGACTTAAGTAGGGCCCCGATAGACAAGGGTTAAGTAATATGTAGTTTTGTGTAATTTCTTTATCTATGCATACACGATATATCTATTATGCTTTGTGATAATCCATAGGTCAGTTTAGGAAAAATTTAAATATATCTGGTTTTGACATTTTTCCTTGACCTTTGACCTTGAAATTTGAAATATGTGTATGGTATTTGTTCAATAGATTATCTATATAGGCTTAAGCAATATCTAGGAGAGCAATATCGGTGAAATTAAAACTATTTGTATCACCAGTTTGATAACTAAACTTTGACCTGTGACCTTGACTTTTAACACCTTACGAGCGGCCTATGCGGTTTATTTATATGTACCGCACAGCGGGGTGTTTTTAGCCAAAATAGGGCTGTTTACGTGATCATTTTCATGCCTAAATAAGACCCAGAACGTAAAACAAGTACCTATCCCTGAAAGGGCATAAACAGAGCTTTCGAATGACACCATAACGATCCTTGTATGATGGATAGTTTTCTTGCAATAACCGTGCAACGCGAGTGCAAAAAGCAGGTAATTCGGTACTTTCGGTACATAATTGAGTATGTAGCGAGTGAGAGAGGGAGGAGGGAGCTGAGATTTGTGTCAGTAGGTTCGCCGCGGTGGTCTGGAGCAGTCATACGCTCGCTAGTCTCCTGCCACCACTTGTCTCTCTCTCTCAGCCACATTACGTGCTGAAATTGCCACTCGACCTATGTCGAGCGCCGCCACATAGTCCAGCTTTATTTAACTCGACTTATGTTGCTCGCCGCTAATTAAGGGTTAAGAGAGGAAAATATATATTATTTGATTGCATGATAATTTCATTGACAAATCAAGCATGGATGTACATTTTGATGACAAAATATTATTTAATTTAGGACAAATTATGAATATACTTGGAATTGACCTTTGACTATTATGTTAACCTTTGCAGAATGTGTCTTGTAATTTGCAATTATCATTTTTATGCCAAGGTCAATTATTTCAGCGAGTTTGATGAAATTTGAATAAACCATTAAGAAGTTAGTATGTTGACCTTAACATTTGACCATCATCTATCACCTTATCCTTGTTGTAATATTGTTTGTATGTACTTGCTGACCTTTGTATTGGTAATTTGGATCTTTCGGCAACGTTTGGCGAAAATCTATCTGTTAGTTTAGAATTAATACTAATAAGCCTGATTTTATCATTTGACCTTGACTTTTTACTTCAACCTTAGGAATATTTAGCTGAAAGGTTGTCAGTGTGTTTGCATATATTTATATAGCATCTAGCATTGTGAGTTTGGTAAAACTTGAATAAGTAGTTAAACCGTTGACAAATCGTCATTAAATATCTTTAAAATTTATAATTGACCTTTAGCTGAGTAAGATAAATTTCCTTTTTTGACTAACATCCGCACGGATCGTCTGAATTCATGTATAATCATTTTGTAAGTATCTATAAATAACCCTAGGAGGAGATATTGCACGGGCAGACAGACAGACAGATAGACGTTCTACGACAGACAAGCTGAGTAAGCTTGGTCCGGTATGATGGGGATTGATACAATTCTGTTAACCATGATTAAATAATAATAGTAAAAATACTAATAATTATAATAACAATATTGATTATAATAATAAAGATAATAATAATAATTTTTTGCCACGAAATAAGGCAATACCCCCTCAGCCACGATATACAACTGTTCCACCCTCGGCCACAAAATAAACCACGACTGGCAACTATCGCCGAGCAAGCGGTCAATCTTGCCACGTCATGCCGGAGCCGTGATGTCACCAGCCACCACAACTCCTGATAGGCCACTAGAAGAAAAGTGGCAGCGAATGGTCAGGCCGCTACCATTCGCCACACCCCCTACGCCACGACGAAAGGGACACACCAGCCCCCCAGTACCTCCCATTACCGTGCCCTTTTTGTTGTCAAGTCAACCGAGCCCAGGGCAGTCTAAATTTGTGATAGGATGACATTGATAAAAAGGGTTGGTACTGTATCTAAATAATAATAATAATGATAAAAATAGCATCAAAGAGAATAGCATTAAAAAGAAAATATTCAAAAACTTTAATCCCATTGAGTTTTTTAATATGTTTTGTTATTCATAATACCCACAGGCTATTGTTCTTAATTAAAAGTGGACTTGGTATTATATCTCAGAATGATGCTGGCTATAAAGACCCGCACCAACAAGAGGCCTAATTAATTCTTATCTCGGAGTAATTTCCCTAAGGTGTATAATTTCGATCATATTAAATTCCTGGAAAACTGGGAATAAATGACACTGTGTTGGAATAAATTATGCGATTATGAAAAGGGTAATTCTTGTTAAAGTGATAATTATAAATAACTCTTAACCCCTGGAGGGTTATGGCGCGATTTGCCGGTTTATTCTGGCTATCATTAGACGATATTATTTAGATTAGGAAGAGTATATAGAAGTCAGAGGATTTTTTGCGATAGTCTTTACCCTTTTAACACAGATCCTTCCTAAGCTGTATAAAATCGTTTAATTTTCAAACTGCTTCATGATACTCAAGGGGTTAAGAGTTTTATTGACTGATAAACCAAGGTCAACCTGTTGACCACTTAGTTATAACATAGGTAAGGAATTGTGTATTTTCAGCCTAATATAGGCTGTCAACTCGAAATAAATAGATTTGTACTATTATTGTATTATTATAACAAAAACATACAATCATAAACATATATGAGTGATAGATTTGTATTATTATTGTATTATTATAACAAAAACATACAATCATAAGCATAGAGGAGTGATAACAATATCCTAGAGCTAAACTCCAGTGACGCGCAAAGTAATTAAGTTTGTATCTATATATTTTTCTCTTATTGTGAAATAATTCACTGGAAAATCTGGTTCAACTCTTAATTTCAGCATTCTTTCTTCTCTGTATTAATATACAAATCACACACACACACACACACACACAACCCCCTCCAACGTTTTTTTTTATATATAATTTGTAATGATTCATATAATACTGATATGGAATTGGTTAGAGTATTGATAAATACAGTTAGTTATAGATTACCATAAGCTACTTTACTTTAGGATAAAAAAGTTGGCTCAAGTTAGGGTCGATTATGATGTATTAGATTAGAATCAGTAAAACTACATTAGGTCAAGTTATGTCAGGTTGCGGTATATTAGATTATAGGATTGTAAAGGTTAGGTCAAGTTAGTTCAGATTGCGTTATATTAGATTATAGGATAGAACAAGTTAGGTCAGCTTAGGTCAATTTAGGTTAGATGGTGGGATAGAAAACGTGAGGTCAAGTTAGGTCAGATTATGGTATATTAGATGGTGGGATAGAAAACGTGAGGTCAAGTTTAGTCAGATCGCGGTACTGGTATATTAGATTATGGGATAGAATACATTAGGTCAAGTTAGGTCAGATTGCAGTTTATTAGATTATGGGATAGAAAACGTTAGGTCAAGTTAGGTCAGATTGCGGTATATTAGATTGTGGGATAGAAAACGTTAGGTCAAGGTAGGTTAGATTGCAGTATATTAGATTATGGGATAGAAAAGGTTAGGTCGATTTAGGACAGACTGTGGTATATTAGATTAGAATAGTCTATTTTTATTAATTTCACTCCAACACCAAACACCTCCCAAAGAAAGATTAGGCTACGTTAGGTTAGAATAGTTTACGATTTGGTAGCGTTCATTTAACCTTTAAACGGCAAAGCTATGGTAGTTCAAACCCTCCCGCCACACGAAGGTATTTTGGTCCATTCCCGATGATATTCGTCATTTTACCATAAATATCATTATTACTTATTCATTTGCGCCTATTTTACGTTTAATATGAAGATATTTACATGTAACAGCAATAAAACAAGTGGGAATAGTATTTCGGGTGTGAAAAAGACGTGTTATTGCCGACCGATCGTATCAGGAGGGGAGAGCCGGCACAACGTAAAACCTTTCTCTCTCACTTCCCGATCGACACGGACGTCTTACAAGTGAAGTCTCTCTGTTGCTAGGATCTTTAACTGCCACCCCAGTGACCCTGAGACAGCGGGCGGGAAATTAGCGCCGAAAATTACACGATAAAAGGGGGAATAAGAGGAAAAATAGGTGATAATTGAGGGGGGGGTTGGACACATGTGGAGGAGTGATAGAATGTATGGAGGGGAATTATCTCACTTCATCACATATTGCTGTTTTTGTTAGTGCCAGTGTGGTGTTTTGAAAGGCATTTGTTATGCCTAACCTCTTAAGAGTCCCTACACCTTTGGCCAGTAAAACCTCTTAAGGGGACCTACCGGTTAATTACAAACTTTCAGGTCTTACTATCAATTTAAATGAAATTTGGCACAGGTGTATATGACCATAAAACTAGATAACAAAAAAATGATTTTATTTTATTTTTGCTTTTTTCTTGCAATTTAGGTAAAAAAAAAATGAAAATCATAGTACTGCAGAAAATGATAAACTCCTACAGAAATCCCCATAGCACATCTTTTATGTGATCAAACAACTCACAAAAGGTGTATCTATAGTTTCTATAAAACACATTTTATATATTTTGTGTATTTGTTCGATTTAGGTGATTAGGGATTCAGGCGAATATATTTATAGAAAATTACAACTTTGACGACATATTGTAATTTTTTTTTAAATTATTAGAGTAAATTTGGTTTATAGGCCTTTTAGTGTTTTTAATTACCTTTCCAATGGTATCTACACCATTCCTATAGGTACAATAATAACTGTAGAATAACATCCGATAGTGCGGCAATATAGGTGCTGAGAAAAACAGGTGAAAGTCTAAGGTCATTAAGTGAAAATGTTTACTTTTGTTTTTCAGATTTATAATATTTTATGCAGGAACATGGCAAAGTAGAAGATAAAGCGTATGGGAGGTTGTAGAGTAGCTTACGCTCTTTCGATTTATATAGGTATGCTCCTCGTACGACCAGTAGTTACTGAGCATGTTAATTTCAAAGTTTGCTATATAACGTTTTTAGAATTACAGGAAAAGTTTGGAAAACATAAACAAATACTATTTCCAATGGGTTTTCACTAATAACATTTCACTGGATTATGAAGGGATGTTGACTCTTGTTGAATAAACACCTATTGGTATTTTCGGGATTTCGAGTTTTTTAAGCCTAAATTAACCGGTCGGTCCCCTTAAGAGTCTCGGCGCCTTACCCGGGTTAATCCTTTCGATATTAAGAAGACTTTTTCACGGTATTCAGGTTTACAGTAGACAATTTTATTGAGCTTTGCAAGGCCCTCTAAGAATCAAAGAGGTGAATTATATCTCCAATAACCCTCTGACTTCTCAAACTCCTTCCTAACCTAAATATAATCATCTAATGAGTGCCACATTACGAGGGAGAAATACGTCCTCCAATACTGAAAGAGTTAAGGCGCATTATTTTAGGATAGCAGGTTAGGTCAAGTTAGGTTAGCTTATGGGAATAGTACAAGGTGTTCATAAAGTCTCTTCCTGTTTAACCCTTTCAAGATTCGATCACGCATTTCGTATCTGTTTTCTGGCTGTTATTAGAAGATTTATTCAGATTAGGAAAGGTATATGGAAGATGGAGGATTAATTTAGATAGTCTTTAGTCTTTACCTACATAATTCCAACAGAGCCTTCCCAAACTGTTTAAAATCGTCTAATGATAGCTAAAATAAGCTGTCAACATGCGTCATAACCTTCAAAGGGTTAAAACACAACACATTGGACAACTGATGTAGAATTTAAGATTGTCTTTACCTTTATATTTGCCACAGATTCTTCCCAGACTGACTAACATCGCCTAATGATAGCCAAAATACACTGTCAACATGCGTCATAATCTTCAATGGGTTAAATCACAAACTGTGATAGATAGAAACATGCAATTTTGCAGCAATCAACAGCTAAACTCACCACGTTTTAAGGGGAAGTTTTTTAGTGTGTTCCCTAGACCCCCATCAAACTTAAAATCACACCCCCTTGACCCCTTTTCAAGATAATTTTTTACATTTTTCGGTAGAAAAATGTCCTCCTATAATATAGTAGTAGTTCCTCTGTAATATAGTAGTAATCGGCCTCCGACCGGGATGTTAAATGTAAAAAAAATATTGAATTGTGGTCTAGGTGGGTTTTTGTATTTTTGTTTGTATTTATTTATTTATTTTTGTTAATGAAGGTGTAGGGAAAACAACTAAAAGAATAATGAACAGATAAATAAATATGCAAATTAATACGCCTATCCCCCGGGCTATAAGGTATTTCAACATGTAATTGGGCGGGTGCCCAACGCCGAAAGGGGTTGAAATAGGGGAGCTATCCCCCCGCCAAAGGTGGCTTTCTAGGGCCTTTCCTAGCTGATGCTGAGAGGATTGGGTTCTAGTCATGTGGTGATGGGATGGTCTATCAGAGTGAGAACTGAGCGATCTCTGCCATACCCATAGCTTACTCTGACTGTTCCTTTTACTTATATATTTTCTAGATCTCAAGTGACGGCGTCTCTTCCGTGGATTGACCTCCCAATCTACCAAGATTGGAAGCCAAAGCGTCACATTTTTCCTTTGCCCCTCAATTTTCTCTTCATAATTGCTGAGGGGCACAGGGCCCTGGGTGGGTCTTTGGTTTCCCGGGCGTTTCCGCACCCTCCTCCGCTCCCCGCCATGGAGTGGCTTCGGTTACCCAGGCTTTATTGTGGTCGGCAGGGAGAGTTCTGTGGGGGCGCTCGGTTATGGCCTTGGCCTTGCTCGGGGCCTTGGGGCTGTTCGGCCAGGCAGCTTGGGGAACAACAACAACAACAGCAACATGTATACATCAATAATCAGCGGCAGTACAAGTCTAAATAATGGGTTTGTTATAGGTAGAAACATAGACTACAGTAGATCTGGACTGGACACGAAAATGGAACTTCGCAGTAAGGGACCAAAAATTGGAGAATGGACCGCCAAGTTCGAACCTCGGTTTCGAGGTTCGAACTTGGGGGTTCATTCTCCGATTTTGGGTCCCTTACTGCAAAGTTCCATTTTCGTGTCCAGTCCAGATCTACTGTAGTCTATGGTAGAAAGTATGAAGATATTGCTTTATGGGGGGATGGGTGTGTATTTTTGCTTATTTATATATCTTTTTTTTTTTTTTTTTTTTTCCTCCCTAGACCTCAAGCTTAAAAATATCACCCCAGTCCACAAGACAAAGATAAATTTGTACATACCGGCCGAAGTTTTCCTCTTAAATTTCTGGCTCGCTATCGCTCGCCAGGATAAATCAACACCTAAATACATACATACATACATAAAATCTTAAGACTGAGTGTTCCACACATACGTGCAGTTTCAGTCTCTTGTCCTAATGGAGGCGTTCCAGGCAACCCTATTAAGGGCTCCTTCACTTGTCAAGTTCTTGGATTTGAGATCGGCACGTATGGTCCGATCCCAGGTCTTCCTCGGTCCACCCTTTGGTGCAGCTCCCTCCACAATCACAGACCTGCATTTTTTCACCCAATTTTGTTCATCCATTCTCTCCACATGTCCATACCATCCCAGTCTACTTGTACGCATCACCTCGCTAATACTCTTTATACCTAAACGTCTCCTCAGCTCAACATTTGTTATTCTATCTTGTAGCCTGGCCCCACACATCCATCTCACCATTCTCATCTCATTACGCTCCATTCTGTTGACATCCTCTACTTTAACGCCCATGTTTCTGAGGCATACATCATTGCACTTCTAACACATGAGGCATACACCTTTCCCTTCAGGGGGAGAGGCATTCTTTTCATGGTCAGGATTGGCAGCAGTTCTCTGAACTTCCCCCAGCCACACCTAATTCTAGCAACAGTGGCAGCCTCGGCCCCACCACCGGCAGAGATGGTATCTCCTAGGTAACAAAACTTGTTCACCAGCTCCAAAGACTCATTTCCAAAATTCACAGCCACAAGATCATCACTTAACACAAGCTCGCCTTTGCACACTACACACTCAAATTTCTCTATTTCTGACTTATCCTTCAGCAGGGGTCCCTTTATTCTACTACAGCGCTTACTCCCATGGTGTACCCAACGTCGACAGATGCTGCATTGATTGAGTTAACGCCCACTCTCTTTCCACACACTGCACATGGGTATGCACCGCTCTTTTCCACATTGCCTCGTCTCAATCTACAATGCATAACCTTGGTTTTGTTAATATTGACTCTTAAACCCTTGCTCGCCATGCCCTCTCACACACAAGGCACACAAGGTCTTAATATTAACAAAGAAAGGGGGGGAAAATTCTTAAAATTGCCAAACTAATGGGTCGAACGTCTCACAATTTGCAAAATAATGAGTCTAAGCATGAGGGAGAAGAAGAGCCAGAAAAATCAACCATGTCCCCTTAATGTACAGTACCTACAGTGTCTGTGTACTACAAACGCATTTTAACTTCTATATAACTAACAATAAATAAATAAATACATAAATATATAAATAAATAGATATAACAAAATTAAACTTCTCACCATGAAATCCATCCCACTTCTACCTGTTACTCATGGATGGTTTAGATGAGCATAGGCTTACTTTAGGATGGCCATTTTCCACATGCCTCGAGCACAATGCCGCATCTGGTTGGAAAAATAATGGGCTGGAAGGAAGAAACTCGCTCTCGTTTTCTATGCCTCCACTTTTCACACCCAGAATCTTTCTTCTTCCCGCACGCTCCTGAGTTTTATATTGGACTTTCAGATTTTATCATGAGAAAGAGAGAGAGAGAGAGAGAGAGAGAGAGAGAGAGAGAGAGCACAGGAAAGAAAGAAAAGAGAGAGAGTGAGTGTGATTGAGAAGGGGGGGGGGTCATATCATATTTTAAATTTAAATATCGGTAATAAATATATTTATAAATTATTCATATATCATATTTCACTGTGTAGGGTTATTAGATAAAACAATAAATATTATGTATGTACGTGTATACAATTTTTTGTTTGTACTTGACAAAAAAATACGCATAAAATGCAGATAATTCCACATTTCATCCCTGGAATTTCAAATGTAAAATCCTAACCGCCAGAAAATTATTTTGATGTTTAGAGCAAAATGAGAGAGAGAGAGAGAGAGAGAGAGAGAGAGAGAGAGAGAGAGAGAGAGAGAACAAATATTAGTATAGTTTAGATATATATTATTGTTTCTTATTTTTTTTCTGTTTATCATTAAACGTCATGGCAATTTACAGCAATTTACTGGCTTTTAAAGCCTCTTAAAGCCTGTAGAATCGAGTGCGAGGGAGCGGGAGCGCAACAGGCCACACGTCCTTCCTCCAGCCAGCCGGTCGTGACACTGAGGACTCTTGAGTCACGCTCTCGCGAGATAAACAGCGCTGCCAAAGGCAAATGTTGCGCAACATTAGCGATAATTGCTCAATTTAGCGAATGGCTATGGTAGTGCTGCCGTTGAAGCCTGCGAGCTACGAAGCTCATTTTGAAGCTATTTTCTTCTAGCTTTTAGCTGAATACATTTGATTTCATTCAGACACTTGCCTAATCAATCGGGAGCGCCTGAATGAGCCCTAATATGGCGTAAATAGGCAGACATATGCCCGCAGCCAAAGTGTTAAATTGCTTCAAACTCCGTGTTTCCAGGTATTTTGGCTCGAACGTCTCTTGACTTTGGCCTTGTCACTCTTTCAACTCTGAGGGAGGCACTCGCCACAGGCAATTCTGTCCTTTGTATCCCTCATTCACATAGAACAAAAATACTATCACAATTAATCATCTGAGTTTAATATACCCCCGAATATAATCGTCTAATAATAGCCAGAATAATCAGCCAAGGGTGTCATAATCCTCAAGAGGTTAAGCTCCTCAGTACAAGGACGTACTTTGTACTTTGTATTTGGCTATCCTTAGATTACTTTATACAGTTTAGGAAGGATCTGTGGGAGTAAAGAAGTTCATTAAGTGTTATCCCCTTTTGATATTTATAAAATATAACTTAAACAACTTAAACACTTAAAAACAAAATTATCAAAAATAAATGGAAAAGCAAACTGAAAATGTTAAGAAATATTGTTGTGTAATAAATATAATACTATACCTTATTCCAAATAAGTAGTCCAAAATTCTTGAACATTACCGTACCTTCTATACAAACGACTAGAGTAATCGAGCTAATATTTTTACCATTTGGGAAGGGTCAGCCAGGGAATATGTATGGAAATTGACAGCCCATTTCCTACCCATAATTTATCAATGTATGCCTTGTCAGGGATTATAACCTCGAATACTGATCTGTTGTTGCTTGCTTTTCTTCTATTAATTATCTTTTTCATAGCCATAAGTTATCAAAGTGTATGCATTACCAGGGATTATAACTTAGAATACTGATCTGCTGTTGCTTGCTTTCCTTCTATTAATTACCGTTTCCTACCCATAATTTATCAGTGTATGCCTCGCCAGGGATTATAACCTTGAATACTGATATGTTGTTTTGCTTGATTTCCTTCTATTAATTACCGTTTCCTACCCATAATTTATCAAAGGGTATACCTCATCAAGGATTATAACCAGAGCATTATAGACTTTTGTGATCTGGAGGGGGGAATGCCATAAAAACTTGATAACCAGGGACAAAGTTTCAGATTAAATTTCCAGCCAAAGGGGGGAGAGCTTGTGTATGATCGATCTCTCTCTCCCACACACACACGCACACACTCTCACACACACACACTCTCTCACACACACGCACTCTCACACACACACGCACTCTCACACACACACACTCTTTCACTCTCTCACTCACACACACACACACACACACACACTCTCTCTCTCTCTCCTCTCCTTATTCATATTCTATTCAACACTACTCAGTCACTGTCTGCGTGTATGCATTCTATACACGACCACAGTTTCAAGGGAAAAGGTTAAAAGGAGAAATCTACCTGTGTTTCTCCCCAGATTTCTCCCTTTAACCATCGCAGTGGTAATGGTGATACACATCCTGCCTGTAGAGGTTCGAATCCAAGCCCTGGCTATTATTGGTAATGGTGATAGACCTCCTGCTTGTAGAGGTTCGAATCATAGCCCTGGCTATTATTGGTAATGGTGATAGACCTCCTGCTTGTAGAGGTTCGAATCATAGCCCTGGCTATTATTGGTAATGATGATAGACCTCCTGCCTGTAGAGGTTCGAATCATAGCCCTGGCTATTATTGGTAATGGTGATAGACCTCCTGCCTGTAGAGGTTCGAATCATAGCCCTGGCTATTATTGGTAATGGTGATAGACCTCCTGCCTGTAGAGGTTCGAATCATAGCCCTGGCTATTATTGGTAATGGTGATAGACCTCCTGCTTGTAGAGGTTCGAATCATAGCCCTGGCTATTATTGGTAATGGTGATAGACCTCCTGCTTGTAGAGGTTCGAATCATAGCCCTGGCTATTATTGGTAATGATGATAGACCTCCTGCCTGTAGAGGTTCGAATCCTAGCCCTGGCTATTATTGGTAATGGTGATAGACTTCCTGCCTGTAGAGGTTCGAATCATAGCCCTGGCTATTATTGGTAATGATGAGAGATCTCCTGCCTGTAGAGGTTCGAATCATAGCCCTGGCTATTATTGGTAATGGTGATAGACCTCCTGCCTGTAGAGGTTCGAATCATAGTCCTGGCTATTATTGGTAATGGTGATAGACCTCCTGCCTGTAGAGGTTCGAATTATAGCCCTGGCTATTATTGGTAATGGTGATAGACCTCCTGCCTGTAGAGGTTCGAATCATAGCCCTGGCTATTATTGGTAATGGTGATTGACCTCCTGCCTGTAGAGGTTCGAATCATAGCCCTGGCTATTATTGGTAATGGTGAAAGACCTCCTGCCTTTAGAGGTTCGAATCATAGCCCTGGCTAATATTGGTAATGGTGATAGACCTCCTGCCTGTAGAGGTTCGAATCCTAGCCCTGGCTATTATTGGTAATGGTGATAGGCCTCCTGCCTGTAGAGGTTCGAATCATTGCCCTGGCTATTATTGGTAATGGTGATAGACTCCCTGCCTGTAGAGGTTCGAATCATAGCCCTGGCTATTATTGGTAATGATGATAGACCTCCTGCCTGTAGATGTTCGAATCATAGCCATGGCTATTATTGGTAATGGTGATAGACCTCCTGCCTGTAGAGGTTCGAATCATACCCTTGGCTATTATTGGTAATGGTGTTAGACCTCCTGCCTGTAGAGGTTCGAATCATAGTCCTGGCTATTATTGGTAATGGTGATAGACCTCCTGCCTGTAGAGGTTCGAATCATAGCCCTGGCTATTATTGGTAATGGTGATAGACCTCCTGCCTGTAGAGGTTCGAATCATAGCCCTGGCTATTATTGGTAATGATGATAGACCTCCTGCCTGTAGAGGTTCGAATCCTAGCCCTGGCTATTATTGGTAATGGTGATAGACCTCCTGCCTGTAGAGGTTCGAATCATATCCCTGGCTATTATTGGTAATGGTGAAAGACCTCCTGCCTGTAGAGGTTCGAATCATAGCCCTGGCTATTATATTTGTCATAAAATATACAACTTGTCATGCTTAGGGGAGCCGGATTTCGATTAATAGACTGTCTATCCCCCACTCGAGTGTGGATGGGGAGAAACGGGTAGAAGTACCATATATATATATATATATATATATATATAGAGAGAGAGAGAGAAGATACTAACCATGTAATTAACCCATTCAGTATTTGAGGATGCATACATTCATTATATTATGGCTAACAATAGGCGATTTATGTAGATTAAGAAGGAGTTTTGGAAGTAAGAGGGATAATTAACATTTACTTCACCTCTTTGATTCCTAGATGGTCGCCTAATGATACCCTGAATAATGTGAGAAAATGGCGTCCCAATACTGACAGGGTTAACCTAGATGCTGTATACAGCCTGGAATTATTGGCCCATAGGAAGCTCATCAATATTCTCGGGGGGGGGGGGGGGGGGCAGGTTATTTCCCTACTTCATCAGAGAGAGAGAGAGAGAGAGTGTGTGTGTAATAGTAAGAGAGAGAGAGCGAGAGCGACCTCACATCACTTATCTGACCCACTTATTTCCCCCGACCTTTTAAAAGAAAAATTATAATTATTTAATGAGAGAGAAAGAGTGAGTGAGAGTGAGTTACAAGGAATAATTAGTATCTCAAAGACCTTGCAGCCCATTCAGGGGAGATACTTGAAGTGGAAGGAGAGAGATCGCTTAGTGCACTACACTCATTACAGAATGTGCAAAGAATAGTCTACTCTCTTCTTGAACTACTCTACAGAAGAACTGTTTAAAACAACTGAAGCAAGTCTGTTCCAGGTATAACAGATCTTATATGTAAAAAAGTTTCCACAAGTACTAGTGCTGAACCATTTCAATTCTAACTTCCAGCCATGGTTGCGTGTTGTATTCATATTGAGCCTAAGCATTTTGCTATAATCCACATTGTCAAACCCATTAAGTATTTAATAAAAATATATTGAAATGAGCTGACCTCTTAGTCTGCGTGTTTCCAATGGAAAAATATCAAAACCTCGCAAACGGTCCTCAAAGCTCAGTCTTTTAATCGATGCAATAAGCTTTGTAGCCCTAGCCTGTAGTCTTTCAAGTCGCTCTATATAGTTTCTGAGGGCTGGAGACCAGAATTTAACAGCATACTCCGGGAGAGGCCGTATCAAAACACTGTAAAATGTGAGGACTATTTCCTTATGGGTGCATTCCATTCCATACCTGCAAGTCCTGGGACCCATTTTCCAGGGTACACATACAATGGATGTTTACAATTACGTCCACGCAACTCGGGTTGAAATTATTTAATTTAATTGTCTTCCAGGCAAGCACGAGGGTTACATAAATATAGTAATAATAGGGTTATAATAATAATATATTTCACAAGTACATGTGAGTTACAGGAATATATTTTCACCCTCACTCACAATCAATCTCTCTCTCACTCTCTCTCTCTCTCTCTCTCTCTCTCTCTCTCTCTCTCTCTCTCTCTCCACCATACTGTAGATCAAGTAAGTTGAAGTAGTGTGTCATCATTTAACTCAGACATAAAATTCATGGGCGGTGTTTTTTTTTGTTTTTTTTGCACTCTTTCTTTTTTGCCCCACAATTTGAAGACTTTAATGCGTTTAGCCCCATTAGTTTGGCGAACATAATACCCTTCGCCCCGCTCATTAGTCGAGTGTTTAGGAGAAATCAATTTTCGGCCAATAGACAATTATCTACTGGAAATTCTGCAAATTTGTCTAGAACAGGAGTTTGAGGTGGTTATATACATATATATAATTTCTGAACGGGTTGTTAGGTTCTTTTGTTGTTCTTTGTTTTTATATATATTTATTTGTTTTACTCGTAAGAAGTGTAAAGATGGTATGAGGTGTATTTTTTTTTTAGCTTGAAATAAGTGTAGTGCAAACTTGTAAAAATTATGCTCTAAAACTGTAACAAATAATAATAAAAATAATAATAATAATAATAATAATAATAATTAAAGTTACAAACAACGTTGTCTGGGGTTCAAGCGGTTTTGCAAGCAGGGTATTGTGTTGGATACAAAAGCTGTGTCACAGATATCAAAAGATCATTTAACTTATCGGGCATGGAGAAACTACAGAAGGAAAAGATTGTGCAAACAAACAAGAGAGAGAGGGAGAGATCGGCTGTATAAGGGATCTGCCACTATTCGTTTAGTAACAGAGTTGTAGATATGTGAAATAGGATACCGAGTGCTATAATGGGATCAAGAACAATAGAATGAGATTGGTTGGGTGTGAAAGGGATCTGCCATGTGTAGGTCAATCAGCTTTCTGCAAACTCCCATTTTCTTATTTTTTTTTATGTTCTCATTTGTGAGGGAGAGAGAGTATGGCGAGAGAATAGGATGTCGTAAACGTAAGGAAGATAGCAATAAATATGAGAGAGAGAGAGAGAGAGAGAGCGCGGGATGGGATGGGTGTGAAAGGAATCTGACATGTGTGGGCCAATCGGCTCTCTGCAGAATCCGGTTTTCTTATGTTCTCATTTGTGTGAGAGAGAGAGAGACTAGGATGTCATAAATGTAAGGAAGACAGAGATAGATGAGAGAGAGTTTTTATGAGAAGGGTTGGGTGTGAAAAGGATCTGTCTTGTGTGGGCCAATTGGCTCTCTACAGACTCCCATTTTCTTATGTTCCTATTTCTTACAATTGTGTTTTGGTTGCAGGTATATGATAACATGGGTGTATAGGAAGTAGTGTAAACAACAGGTAACGTTTGAGATGGGTTGAGTGTGAAAGGGATCTGCCTCATTTGTACCGGTGTGCAAACAAACAAGAGCGAGAGAGAGAGATATTGTTATGCTCTTATGTTCTTATATTGGCTGTCTAAGGGATCTGCCTCTATTCGCTTGGTAAAAGAGTTGTAGATATGTGGAATAGGCTACCGAGTGCTATAGTGGGATCAATAACAATAGAGCTTCAACATAAAATTTGATAGGACGAGATGGAATGGGTGTGAAAGGGATCTACCGTGTGTGGGCCAATCGGCTCTCTGCAGACTCCCATTTTCATCTTGGTAGCATGTGTATGGGATCTGCCTCATTTGTACCAGTGTGCAAATAAGAGAGAGAGAGAGAGATTGGCTGTGTAAGGGATCTGCCTCTCACGTAACTGTCGTAGATATGTGAAATAGGCTACCTAGTGCTATAGTGGGATCAAGAACAATAGAGAATTTCAAGATAAAATTGGATAGTCATATGGACGAAATGGGTTGGATGTGAAAGGGATCTGCCTTTTGTGGGCCACTTGTCTCTCTGCAGATTTCCATGTTCATCTTAGTTGCATGTGTAAGGGATCTGCCTCATTTGTACCGGTGTGCAAACAAACGAGCGACAGAGAGAGACTGGGTGTGTAAGGGATCTGCCTCTATTCGTTTAGTAACAGAGTTGTAGAAATGTGGAATAGGCTACCGAGTCCTATAGTGGGATCAAGAACAATAGAGTTCAACATAAAATTAGATAGGACGAGATGGGTTGGGTGTGAAAGGCTGCCACGGGTGTGTTTGGCCACCCTTTTGGATATCATATCAAAAGCTACCCAATACAAAAATGCACCTTGTGTCAAAGTTTGGTCCCGATCCGACAAGCAGTTCCGGAGTTATTGCGTAAAAACCGGACTATGTATATTTTCATGGAAGAATGCAATACTCTTGAACCCCTGATACCGTTGCTTGCTGTTTGAGGGAGGAGGAAAGGTAAGTCACACCACACCAAAACATTTCAAAACTTTGAAGGTCTAGAACTTTGTTATTAAACTAAGCATTTGGCAAAGGGAGGAATTGTTAAAACCCAGAGCCAATACCTTGCTATGCACCAAAACAAAATTGAATTATCATTATTATTTGGTGGGGTACTGTAGGTATGTATACAGTAGGTAGGTTGGCTAAATAATTGCTGGAATTCGTAGGGACTCTAAATATTTTGTGAGAGTTAAAAAAAAAATTTGTTATGGATCTGAATGATTAATCGATTATGTTATTAAGCAAAACTAGGGGATGCGTGGAAGCCTATAGACTGAAGACTGAAAACGTTGTGTGGGTACCGAATACGATTTTAATCCTTGTTTGGCGGGACCGGACTTAAGTCCGTCTCTAAGAATCTGGACTATGTGGCGGGGCTTGACTTAAGTCTGTGTGCAATTTTGGCGCAATATTGGCTCTGAGAAAGAGACGAGCGACGGGAGGAGCGTAGGTTACCTCATGACCGCTCGCCATGGCCACCGTGGGCCTACTGACATGTACTCCACACTACTCCACCCTCCCTCCCTCGCTACACACGTAATTATGTAACGAAATGATCGTATTTTAGCGATTTTGCCCTTCGGTTGCACGATCGTTGCAAGACAACCAGTGATCGTAGAAGGATGGTTCAGGTGTCATTGGAAATCTCAATTAACGCCCTTTCAGGGATACATACTTGTATTACGCTCTGGCTCTTGTTTATGCATGAAAAAGAGCACGGAAACAAGGCCATTTATGGTATAAACCCCCCGCTGGGCGGCACGGTGAAATATTCTCCGCCACCCGCTCTTAACACCTTACGAGCGGCCTATGCGGTTTATTTATGTGTACCGCACAGCGGGGTGTTTTTAGCCAAAATAGGGCTGTTTACGTGATCATTTTCATGCCTAAATAAGACCCAGAACGTAAAACAAGTACCTATCCCTGAAAGGGCATAAACAGAGCTTTCGAATGACACCATAACGATCCTTGTATGATGGATAGTTTTCTTGCAATAACCGTGCAACGCGAGTGCAAAAAGCAGGTAATTCGGTACTTTCAGTACATAATTGAGTATGTAGCGAGTGAGAGAGGGAGGAGGGAGCTGAGATTTGTGTCAGTAGGTTCGCCGCGGTGGTCTGGAGCAGTCATACGCTCGCTAGTCTCCTGCCACCACTTGTCTCTCTCTCTCAGCCACATTACGTGCTGAAATTGCCACTCGAGTTATGTCGAGCGCCGCCACATAGTCCAGCTTTATTTAACTCGACTTATGTTGCTCGCCGCTAAATAAGGGTTAAGGTGTTAAAGTCATTTAAGAATAGACAGTTTTCAATGCTGCTGCCAAACTATTCCACCCATTTATATTCTTTTGGTATCGAAACGTTCGGAATTGCGAGCCTCACCCAACTACGCAAAAATGGCTTTGATCATCGGCGTAGTTTTAAAGATGTGGAATTTTAAGTGGAATTCAAGTGTTTTTAAAGATTGCTGGAAAAAAAAACCCATGTGAAAAAGCAAAACCTTTTCTATAACATTTGCGGAGCATTAGTAGTGGAGTCCATATACCAAAGCCCAATAATTTTCTTTAAGTGGGAGGGACCGTATTTAAGTTTTAAAAATTTCGGGAAAACTGCTGATACGGACCTGTTTGGCCGTCATTTTAGATTTTTAGCATATCAAAAGTTGTCCAATACAAAAACACACCTTGTGTGAAAGTTTGGTCCCGATCCGAAAAAGCGCTTCTGGAGTTATTGCGTGTAAACCGGCATGGAAAAATAATATGGACGAATAAGAAGATTAAATTATTACAATAGGGGTTCCCCACACGGCTCGAGCCCCAAATAAAGACCCACCACAGTAACTCCCCCTCGAGTCTTTCCTTCCCTTCTCGTTATTAAGTGAATGAAAAACCCAAGTTCGTCTTTTACATCTGGCACTTATTTTGTTTTCAAACTTTCTTCAGGAGCGCTAAGCGACACCGAACAGCTCATTATGCAACCAGAGAGAGAGAGAGAGAGAGAGAGAGGGGGAGAACAAAGAGAGAGAGAGAGAGAGAGAGAGAGAGAGAGAGAGAGAGAGAGAGAGAGAGAGAGAGAGAGAGAGAGAACAAAAAGAGAGAGAGAGAGAGAGATAATAAA
Source organism: Paralithodes platypus (assembly GCA_032716605.1). Classification (NCBI taxonomy): domain Eukaryota; kingdom Metazoa; phylum Arthropoda; class Malacostraca; order Decapoda; family Lithodidae; genus Paralithodes; species Paralithodes platypus. Next base: position 39,248,919 of record CM064547.1, read on the forward strand.
AACACTCCACATTAAGATAAAGACCAACGTATTAGTCTTCCCAGAGCCACCTAAATAATAATAAAAGAGGGAGAGAGGGAGGGAGGTAAGCTTGTGATGTTCAGTTATTCTGTTTGTGTGTAATGATGGCGCTGCTTTAACAGACATAGGGTAGCTTAGGTCCGAGTGTGGCTGTGTGTGTAAGTGTGTCTGTATGTGTGGATGTGTATGTTTAGGTGTGTGTAAGTAGGTGTGTGTGTAAGTAAGTATAATATGTGACGCCTCCCGGCGTTAGCAGAATGGTTGCGTGGGGCATTACAGCTCGCTAGCGCTCGCCAGGATGGGGAGATAGGCTACAGTTGTCCTAGAATGATCTGCTTTATTTCATTAGTGTCGTGTTGCCACAGACAGTCTAGAAATGATCTTTGTTTTGGTCTCTGACCGCGTCTTATATTTTATATTCGCTATAATATAAATGTTGCTTGTGTGGGAGGCGAGCGAGAGAGTGTGAGGCGGTATACCCGGCAGCGAGGTGAGCTATGACGCGGCTCGCTTGGGCGCTGACGGCGTTGGCGGCCGGGTGGTCAACTAGTCCCTTCCCGTCGCTGCCTCGTGTTCTTTACCAGCTCAGAGCTTGCCTGACACGCGTATCGCCTACATCCTTTGCAATTCTGTCCCCCATACTCGCGACTTTGCATACTATTTCTCTCTCTCGACTTCTCCTTTCTCATTCTCTAATCTTTATTAAACTCAACATCCCTTCTGGTTTCAGCATAGACGTTCACCGTCGACCAGTCGTATTGTACGCGAAGCTCTCAGATATTTCCATGTATTAGGTTAAGGAGGTATTATGCTTTATTGAGGTTTAGAGAGACGGACTTTTCCGTATGTGTCCTCTCTCGGGAAGGTTGTAGACCGGTATATGTCTCCCTTGCAAGGTGTTGAGTGATTCTGCTTGATTATCTAAAGCTAGACTAGGGGTAAGGTTACTGTGTCGTTGTCTCCGATGTGTGCAGTGTTAGCTAAGCTCTGCACGACATCGACAGGTACTGTGGGAGCCTAAGTTGTCTTCGGGTTGGTTTACTTTGCGAGCACAGCGCTGTGGTGTGAGAGGGCCATAGCCTATCCCTCACAACATAGTGCTGCCTCTTTGTGTTGACTTCTGAGGGATCGCCAGGATAGAGCTAGGTACTAGAGACCTAGATTTATCAAGAGAGCATCCCCGTCATATAACGTAATCTTCATTATACCACCCTTGGACAACGTTAGGCTACGAGCCGCATGCTCGCCCATTGTTGCCCTGCCTTGATACCCCAGCTAGACTTTATTAACTGAGCAGACACTGGTTAGAGATAAGCCCCATTATTATAAATTATGTATGCAGCATTATTATTCACTGCACTTTTGAGCCGAGGTTGTTGTTGAGTTGCACAACCCTAGTAGGCTGTTGCGTTGTGTCACGAAGCATTTCTTTAGTTGTCGAGCATTACTACCTTTGCGCAGTCTTTATTATTCGCCTGCCTATTATTACTATATGTCCTAGCATTTATTGTGACCCGTATTCTGCATTATAATTGTTCAAGATTCTTTACGAACATCTTCCCAGCATCAGACTTATTTCAGAAGTTTCCAGTTGATGTTGCAGGACTAGCATTGCACTTTCTTTAATACAGGAGTGCCAGTTATTTGAGTATCTACCGTAACGTTAATTAATCACGTTAACTATCTTTTCTTTGTGTAACATAATCGAGTAATCTTTTACTGTTTGAGAATAGGCTGTTTCATTGAGCGTCAGCCTAGTGTGTGTGCACCAGTTACCGAGTCATAGGATACCTCGTTGTCCAGGCACGACTCAGGGCGGTAATGGTGTTTTGTTTTCCAGTATTTAAGGCAGGGGTTGAATCTAGTGTTACCGTTGTTGCTTTTTGCCATTATCTAGTCCAATGTTGAAGAGCCCTGTGTCTTTGAGAACCTGGATCGTAACAAATAATATTGTATACAAAAAACGGTTTATTGATAATTGCAGACGTTGGCTGAAAATGTACAGAGGAACAGTTTGTTGCTTAATTCTAACTTATATTTATTTATAACTAGGAGGGATACCCGGCGTTGCCCGGTTTAAATTCTACTACCATAATCACCATCATCAATCACTACTACCACAATCATCACAACACTACTACTACCATAATCACCAGCCTCGACCTCCCTGTGCCTCATTAAACGGCGACCTCGATTTCGGCCGCTAAATGACCTCCGATTTTGGATCTGACCTCATCCGTACCCCCATTTTGGGGAGCTGTGAACAACTTTCGTTCCATACACCTTTTCGATCGGAGGCCTCCTTCTGCCCCAAACGGCAATTTTTTTCGCATTTTTTCCGCTCCCGTATACTACATAAGTTCTGCGGAAAATTTTATTAAACAAAAGTGTCTCTGATTTCCACTAAACTCGCGTAAAACCATCTCCAAAGCCTGGGCTTTCCAACGGTACCCCAGACTCCCACCTGGCACCAAAACTGTGGCAGGAGTTTAGTAACAAAGGTCGGGTAACTGACAAACAGACAAACATTGAAAACATAAGAACATAAGAACATAAGAAAATGGGAGTCTGCAGAAAGCCGATTGACCTAAGCAGGGCAGATCCCTGTCCCACACAACCCCAATTACAAAGCCCAATTATAGGCTCAACACTCTAATACCCTGAGGATCATCTTACCAAAACGGTTAGAGATTAACGCAGGATTACGGGGGTCTGCAGAGCGCTTATTGGCCCAACCCGACTGATCCCTCTTCACACCCAACCCATCTCGTCCATATGCTTATCCAATTTTATCTTAAAGCTCCCTACCGTTTTTAATCCCACTATACCACTTGGTAGTCCAATGCACCCATCTAGAACTCTGTTACCAAACCAATATTTGCCTATATCTTTTCTGAAACGAAATTTATCTAATTTGAAATCATTGGTACGAGTTCTTGCGCTATCACTGAGCTTTAGTACATTTGTCATGTCCCCTTTGTTAATCCCACTAACCCACTTGAACACCTCTATCATATCCCCTCTAACTCTGCGTCTCTCTAACGAATGTAAGCCTAATTTCTTCAACCTTTCTTTATACGGAAGATTTCTAATATTATGGATAATTTTTGTCATTCTACGATGTACTCTCTCCAATGAATCTATGTCCATTCTGTAATAAGGACACCAAAATTGAACAGCATAATCCATATGGGGTCTCACTAATGACAAGTAAAGTTTTAAGATAACATCAGCAGTTCTGTTACTCACACTCCTAGAGATGAACCCGAGAATCATGTTTGCCTTATTTCGAACGCTTATACACTGTTTTCTAGGCTTCAAATCATTGCTAAAAAACACACCTACTATGAGTTTCAGAGGCCGTGTTACATCGTTTTTCGGGAATAACTTAATAACAAATAGTTGGATCAGTATGATATTTTGACACAGATTTGTTCACACCATGCCCTAATTTTCGTCAATATAGTGCATTACCAAAGTGTAGAAATAAGCCACTTGTCCCTGTGCCATGAGGTTATAGTCACACATTAATTACTAAGAAACGGACAAGCTACCATGGCTTACCTGTATGAACCACCAAACCATTATTGCTCCTCCATCAAACACGGTAGTTACCAGCCACCACCGTACCGTACCTATTATCGCCTTTAAATTCAAGTTATATGTCAATATCAAAATAGAAATATACAAAAATACATACTTTTTGTATATTTATACTTAATATTGACAGATAACTTGAATTTAAGGGCGATAATAGGGTTGGGTGGTGGCTGATAACTACCGTGTTTGATGGAGGAGCAATAATGGTTTGGTGGTTCTCACAAGGTAAGCCACGGTAGCTTGTCCGTTTCTTCGTCATTAATGTGTGACTTTAACCTCATGACACAGGGACAAGTGGCTTATTTCTACACTTTTGGCAATGCACTATATTAACGAAAATTAGGGTACGGTGTAAAAAAAGCTGTGTCAAAATATCATACTGATCCAACTGTTTGTTAATAATTTATTCCCGAAAAACGATGTAACACGACCTCTGAAACCCATAGCAAGAGATTGCACAAGAGCTATTTGATCAGTTAATTATTTGTACTTGGTTTGCAGATGATTTTCGAATTGAGATAATAGTTGTACATTTTAAAAGGGTTCTCTGGAAGCTTGTAAGTTGATTTACTGACTTTTTTTACTGTTTCTCTAGGATAGAGCTGACATATCCCGTATGACTCTGTTTATTTTTTGTCTAGGGTAGTTTTTCTAGTCAGTTTCTGTGCTATTTTCACTGTTCACTTGAAATATGGTACTTTTGTAGGGTAAACCAAACTGATGAGGTATCGTTTTCAAGATTTTCTGAGGTACCGTATTATTGAAAGCTGGTGTTTACGCGAGTGCGTTTACCGGCAGTTTTCAGGAGCAAGTTTGATTTATTAAATTATTAATTATATAATGTATTAATTATAGATTAGTTTTTCTAAATTGTTTACTTATTTATATCCATCCTGTATTGTTTTGATGCTAATTCGCATTGGGACCGAAGGTAGATTGTGTAAGGTGTCTTACGTTTTTATGAAACTTAAAATATGAGGTTGTCCAACTACAGTTGCCTGTGAAAGTTGACGTAAAAAGAGTTCGTGTGACACTGCCTTCCCACAGTGTTGGTGAGTTTGACACTAGATATGGAAACACGTAATATATGATTAATCGCACACTAGTGATTGTTTATGACTTGTCTTATTGTTGGTTGATTATGTTCATAATATAGGGGATGGGACTTGCTTGATATCTTGTGGTTCTAGCATGTATAGGGGGGATGGTGGTGGTGGGTGGGGGTGGGGGGAGGTAGCAGGTCGCGGTGTCGGGGTTTGGTGACTAGGTTCTGACCGAATTTCAGTGTCAGTTTTCTGTATCTGCTAGATAATGTTTCTAGCCCCAGGGACCGTAGCGCTTCGGGGTAGTGTGTGTACGAGAGTCCTAGAATGATCCTGCAAGCTCTTTTCTGCTGAACTTTTGTTTGGGTTGTTCTTTATGTGTTGGTGTTAGTTATGAGATTCATGCCGGCAGGCATTAATAAGTTTGGGCAGAATGAACAGCTTGTACTCGTAGGAGAGGTCGGGTGAGGGAGCGCCTAGCGACTTAAGACGGCGAAGGAGGTAGAGTTTATAACCACAGATTTTGACTACACTACTGACATGGGGTTTCCAATTTAGAATGCCGTCTATGATGACTCCAAGTAGTTTGAAATTGTTCACTACCTGTAGAGCACTGCATCCGAGGGTGATGAGAGGGGGGTCGATGATGTCTGAATCCACGCTGATGGCACATCAATACTGTTTTGGCACTATTTATGGTGACATCATTTGCTGAAGTCCAGTCCTGAAGTTGGCTGATATGATTATAAAGCCCGCTGAAGTCGGGTGAAGTGTGTTCTATGCTCACTCTGATTGTTGAGTCATCCACGGACTTCCAGCGTGCATCTGTGTCTCGCATTGCATCGTTGATCAGGATGTGTGTGTGTATATGTGTGTCTGTTTGTGTGTGTGTGTGTGTGAGAGAGAGAGAGAGAGAGAGAGAGAGAGAGTGTGAACGTGAGTGTGTGTGTGTATGTCAGTCTCACACAGATTTGTACCCCATCTTCCGCCTCCCCCCCCCCCCCCACGGTAATAAAAAGGCCACCCAAGCCAACCACTGCCAGATGGATGGGCTTGGGTGTAAGGTTTATTTTCTGCAACCTCAATGGGGAAACAAAGCCGGTCCAATATTAGTAAAGCCTAACCTAACCTAACACAACATACCGGCATCATCTTCTAATAAACTTTAAAGTATTGAAAGTTGTATTATTTGTTATGCTCTATTATTTATTATTATTATAATGTGTTGTTTATTTTTTTATTATTATGTATTGTTTTGTATTATTTAGTGTTTATTATTTATATTTATAGTAATTTATTATTCATTATTGATTAATAGTTTTTAATATTTATTCCACAATTCAGTACAGTAGCATTATTGACAGACATACAATTAGCTCTGTTACAGCTATCTTTGGTAAAATATTTATAGACCATGTATATTATGCATTTTTGTGTATATATGTACACTTTTGTACAGTATATATAATTATATAGTTATAGGTGTATTTATTTATGCTTGAGCTTATTTATGTATTTAATTATTTATGTTGCTATGACATCCGAGTGTACCGTATACTTTTATAATGTGTCTGTATGTTTATTATAGATGGGGAGGCAGGCTATTGTAATTTATAGTTATTTAGCAATTTTTTTTGTATTTATTCATTTATTAATACTTGTTTAATATATACTGTATATATATTGGATTTTGTTAATTTTGCCATATATTTTACTAGAACCGGTATCCATTTGTCGTGGTGCAATAAATGACTGGGATTTAACACCCTTATCACTCAAGAAAAAATATATAATTCATTGTTACCCAGTTTGCTTTAGTCTGAGTAGCCTGTGTGAGAGAGAGAGAGAGAGAGAGAGAGAGAGAGAGAGAGAGAGAGAGAGAGCTACATAGAGCTACATAGATACACAGACCACACAGACCTCTAGGTCCTTACTAGGCAGTCTGGCCTTACAAACTATATATATATATATATATATATATACATGCACATGTACATACATACATATATATACACATACACATACATATATACATACATACATAATTATGCATACATACTGTACAGTGTACATACATACACATACATACATGGAGTGGAGTGGTCATGCCACTGGATTGGTAATCCAATGGACCCGGGTTCAAATCCCGATATATCAATGGGAAGATATTATTGGGATTGAATTTGTGCTGTACCTAGTATCAGTGCATTACCACAAAGCCCACCGAAATGCCAAAACAATACCCTCATTGTTCCCTGATTTTATAACACTGTATGAATATTCCCATATTCAAAATATGTTACAGCGGGACAATGCCTAGTGAATTCACTGCTCAATAGGTGGCGTTCTGAGAGTGAGGGTCTGAGTCTGAAGGATGAGACGGTGAAGCACTTGAGCGAGCAACCAGCCGCTTCGGAGATGGAGCTGCTTCGAGCCATGATGGATGCTTCACATGTCTCACTCCCCAGACTGGAACAAGACCTCACGGGCTTCACCGTGTTGAGCGGTGGAATGTACAGGCTCTCAGCCAATGCCCGAGAGGGAGTAGTTGGAATATAGAAGAAAACAAAATATATATATATACAGTATATATACACATATACACATACACACAATAATATATATATATATACATATATATATACATATATGTATAGGCCTGTATACTGGATATATATATATATATATATATATATATATATATATATATATATATATATATACTTTTGAACAGTGGCACTATTACGATCTCATGTTTATATGTAAATGTTCGTTTAATAAAACCCAATGCTATGTTTGCCTTATTTGCAGCTGCTATACATTGGTCGGAAGTTTTTAGGTTTTCAGATATTAATACCCCTAGGTCTTTTACTACCGTTGCGGTTTTTATTTGTTTGCCATTCATTTCGTATTTGTATTTCTTATTTCTGCTACCAACCTGCAGCACCTGACATTTATCGACATTGAAGGGCATCTGCCATTTTTTCGACCACTCTTGTACCATATCTTGTTTAATTAAATCAGATTGCAACGCATTTCTATCTTCTTCGTTCAGGACTGTATTTCCTATTTTTGTATCGTTGGCGAATTTGGAAATGGTGTTGTTTACCCCTACATCAATATCGTTAATGTAAATGAGAAACAGGACCAGTCCAAGAACTGAACCCTGTGGAACTTCACTAGTGACAGGCTCCCACTCCGATTCCACTCCATTTATCACCACTCTCTGTCTTCTGTCTGTAAGCCAATTTTTTATCCAAGAATGAATTTCACCTTTGATACCTATCCTCTCCAGTTTAGCCAATAGTTTTCGGTGTGGCACCTTGTCGAAAGCTTTTTGAAAGTCCAAGAAGATTATATCTAGTGATTTTGTCATGTCGTTATATGTGAATAGTTTGTTATAAAATTCAATCAAATTTGGTAGGCATGACTTATTTGATCTAAAGCCGTGTTGACTATTTTTTATTAGGTTGTTTGATTCGAGGTAATCTACTATCTTATCTCTAAGGATGTTTTCCATGATTGTTCCTACAATTGAAGTTAGACTAATTGGTCTGAAATTACTTGCTTTGGCCTTGCTACCCTTCTTGTATATTGGCGTAATGTTCGCATCTTTCCAATCACTCGGTACAATCCCCTGTAGTAATGATAGGTTAAATAGTTTTGTCAGGGGTTTTGCTATTTCGTCCTTAACATTCTTAATTATTTTCGGGTGGAGCATGTCGGGTCCCGGGGTCTTATTCACATTTAAATTACTCAATTTGCTTTGTACTTCGCTAACACTGATGGTGAAATCTCCTATCACATGAGTTGAGGTGTTATTTTCAGGGGTATGATCGATAACTTCTGTGAAAACTGAACCAAAATATTTGTTGAGCATATTTGCCGTGTTTGTGTCACCTGTTATCGTCTGGCCATCTTCGTCTGGCCGATTCCGCTTTTGATCTGTTTATTTTTATTTACGTAACTGTAAAAAATTTGGGGTTTGTGGCACTCTCTCTGGCAATAGTCATTTCGTAATTTTGTTTGTTCGCCCTAATTATTTTTTTCACTTCCCTTCTACTATTGTTGTACAAGTTTTTAATTACTTCAGTGTTTGTGTTAATTTTTACAAGTTTGTGGAGTTGATTCCTTTTCCTTATTGCCTTGCCAACGTCTCTACTGTACCAAGGGGGCATACTTGATTTCGTATTACGTTTTGGTTTCATGGGTACAAATTGTGTATGAGCTTCTGTAATTGTAGACTTAAAATGTCCCCATAGTTCATTTACTTCGTTTATATTTATGAGGTTTGAGTGTATGTTTGATAGCGATTCCTTAAGTCCGTCATAATTTGTGTTTTTAAAGTCCGAAACCATTCCTGTTGTTTTTACTGTGGAATACTTGCTTATAACGTTGATTCTTAATATTTTATGATCGGACGTTGCCAGATGTTCACCTACATCCAGGTTTGATAATAGATTTTCTTGGGTAGTGATTACGAGGTCTAATATATTCCTGTCTCGCGTCGGCTGTTTTACGTGTTGAGTCAAAAAATTGTCCTGGATGAAGCTTGACATTAGGCGTGACTCAGCATGTTTTCCGGTCAGGGTATCCCAGTCAATGAGGGGGAGGTTATAGTCACCTAGTAAAACTGTTTCGTCGTAATTAAGGGTTTTCTCTAGTATTATTATGTTCTCTCCACCAACCAACTCTACTCCTAAAATCGATTAATGAAATTAACAACCACATGTGGCAGTCCGGGGATTCGAACACAGGATGATCACACCGAAAATCAACACACTATGCACTGCACCACGAAAACAGTTAAAGATTACTGCAAAAGCCTACGATTTATTATGCAGTTTCGAATCCTGCATACCAATCTTAGCATGTACAATATCCCAACTGTGCTATCGGAGGCTATGCATAGGTGAAAGGAAATAGTAATTAATGGGGCACTTAACCCTGGGGAAAGCCTCTCGATAAACTATACTGAACCCGAATGAATTATTATGTTCTCTCCACCAACCAACTCTACTCCTAAAATTGATTAATGAAATTAACAACCACATGTGGCAGTCCGGGGATACGAACCCAGGATGCTCACACCGAAAATCAACACACTATGCACTGCACCACGAAGACAGATAAAGATTACTGCACAAGCCTACGATTTATTATGCAGATTCGAATTATGCATGCCAATCTTAGCATGTACAATATCCCAACTGCGCTATCAAAGGCTATGCATAGGTGAAAGGAAATAGTAATTAATGGGGCACTTAACCCTGGGGAAGGCCTCTCGATAAACTACTACTGAACCCGAATGAATTATTATGTTCTCTGCACCAACCAACTCTACTCCTAAAATCGATTAATTAAATTATCAACCACATGTGGCAGTCCGGGGATTCGAACCCAGGATGCTCACATTTCATAAAAAAATGTATCATCGGCAACAGTTAGTCTCGGTGGTCGGTACGCCGTAGAGAGAGAGAGAGAGAGATTCCTTTTATCGTGTCAGTCTCGTCTCATAAATGTTTAGTATGCAGTATCTATATATTCTGTTCCTTTATTTCTTCCTTCCGCCTCTCCTCAACCCTCCCTTTCCCTTTTATGCTTTGTGTTGCTTCATCCAATTTTCTTCCCCTCTTCTTTATTTTGCACCTTCCAATTCTTTACCGTTTTTATTTTATCTTTTGCTCTGTTTATATCACTCATTTCATCTTTTCGCTTTTTCTTTGAGAATTTGTTTACTCTTTAGTCACCATTCTATATATAAGCTCCAACAGTTTATTAATGAAGTTGTGTGTGTGTGTGTGTGTGTGTACAAAGGAGTACAAAGGAAATCAAGCAACAGCAGTTCTGGTGACCCTTCTAGGCTGCTTGTCCTCCAAGACACTGAGGATCAATTGTCCAAACAGTGGTTTAGAGTGGGTAAGGGAACATTGGAAAGGGAACTACTGCCCTGGAACTAATGTCCGTGGCAGGATTAGGAAGTTAGTAGGGGACAGATGGGTTAGTAACTGAGGGGGGGATAAAATATAGTTATTCATTTACAAACGCAGTCAGTCGCGGGTTTGATGCAAGATGTTTGTCTAGGCGAAGTTTAAATGAATCAACGGTGCTGCAGTCTATAACGTCTCGGGGAAGCCCATTCCACAAGTTGACAACTCGATTGAAGAATAAATTCTTAGATTCGTGCGAGTTAAAAGATTTACCGATAATTTTGCAACCGTTTCCCCGCGTGCAATTAGATTGGTCGAAAGTGAAGTACTTACTACAGTTCATAATATCGATGCCTTTGATTGAATTAAGTCGCCTCCTAATCTGCACTGGGTTAAAGGAAATAGATTTAATTATCTAAGACGCTCCTCGTGTGGTTTGTTCTTTAGGCTAGGTATCATTTTGGTAACTCTACGTTGAACTCGTTCTAGCTTGTCTATATCTTTTTGGTAATAAGGGCACCAGGATTGAACGCAGTATTCCAGAAGAGGGCGGACTAAGGAATTGTAAAGGGTTAGGATAACTTATTTGGATTTATGCTCAAATGACCTGCCTATAAAGCCAATTATTTTGTTTGCTTTCTTAACAACTTCTGAACATTGTTGACTCGGTTTAAGGTTACTCGATATTGTTACCCCCAGATCGGTTTCTCTGTTTTCATTCTTAAGCTGAGTGCCATTCATCGAATAGTTTGCTTTCTCATTTTGGTATCCGATATGTAGTACTTTACATTTATCCGCATTGAAACTCATTTGCCAAATTTGGGCCCAATGTGACAATTTATCTAGATTATGTTGCACATCGTCACCTTGTTCTTTTGAGAGTACGCTATTTGCAATTTTTGTATTGTCAGCAAATTTTGATATTGTACAGGTGAGACCCTCATCTATGTCGTTGATGTAAATTAGAAAGATAATTGGTCCTAGTACCGACCCCTGGGGTACCCCGCTACTTACATTGGTCCATTTAGATGCCTTACCGTTTATGACTACTCTTTGCTTTCTGTCGCTGAGCCAATTTGCTATCCATTTCAACACACCGTCTTGTATTCCATGCGCTTTTAGTTTTAGCAGTAAACGTTTGTGGGGAACTTTGTCAAAGGCCTTTTGAAAATCAAGGTATATAATATCTACAGCTTTACTCTCATCATAGAGGTTGAGGATATCGTGGAAGAAGTCTAAGAGGTTTGTTAAACAGGAACATTTGCTACGAAAGCCGTGTTGAGTATCTTTAAGTATGTTATTTTCCTCTAAGTGATTTACGAGTCTGTCTCTTATGAGCGTTTCTAGCATTTTACATACACCTGAGGTTAAGCTAATTGGACGATAGTTACTGGGTAGGGATTTGCTGCCTTTTTTTTTAAATCGGTGTTACGTTAGCTAGTTTCCACTGATCAGGCATAGTGTGTGTGTGTGTGTGTGTGTGTGTGTGTGAAGAATGTAACAATCTACCTTGAACAAAATACTATAATGAACGTAAGCCAACATAGATTTTCACAAGGTAAATTAAGTTGTCCCCTGCTCCCTGCCCAATATGAAAATAATCGTTAGTTGCCTTTTCTCCCTCATGATTAGTCCCATTAATTTTGAGATTTTAAGACATTCGCGCCATTAGTTTAGCGATTTAAGACCTTTCGCCCCATTTTTTGTCAATAGAAAGACCTTTCATGCCATTTAGGTGTCGATTTTTCCTGGCGAGTGATAGCGAGTCTGCAATTCTAGAAGGAATTGGCCTTTGGCCAGGACATTTTTCTACCGAAAAAGTTACAAATAAATCTTGAAGGGGGGTCTAGGGGGTGTTTTCTTTAGCTTGATGGAAGTCTAGCGATGAAACTATAAAATAAATATATATATAAATAAATCGACCAAAAAATAACCACTACCCCTTTAAGAATGACGGTACCATCATGTCATCACCTTGGACTTTAGCAAGGCATTCAACATGGTGGACCAAGGGCTCTTGCTACATATGATTCGCAAGCTAGGACAAATAGGTGGCCTTGGAATATGAATCCATAACTTCCTGAATGAGAGAAAGCAGTGTGTCGCTGCGGGTGGTGTGTCCTCTCCCGTGACTCAAATATTGCCAGGCTATGCCCATGAGCTTAAATAAATAATATGTCTGTTAACAATAACAAAGTTGAACTGGTTAGGAACCGTATGGTACTAATAATATTAACGTCCACTGCACTGCCCATGATGGCTCTAGAATAAAGTGCAACAACAATGTACTCGACGTAGAGGTAACAATCAGTGATTATGTCACCTTCATTTCCCACATCCTAACAGTAATACAAATGGCATGATCCCAGGTTGATTGGATATTGTGCACTTTGATGACTCTGGAAGGGGAACCTACAGTATGTTAACCCTGTATAATGCTTTGGTGGCACCACTCTTGGAATAATGTTGCCAAGAGAGAAGCAAGCATTGGAAGGTATTCAGCGTTGATTCACGAATAATATAGTGACTGTGAAGGATGAAGACCAATGGCAAAGACTCTAGTCCCTAATGCCTTGACAGATACCTGATACGCTATTCCTGGAAAATGTCAACAACTTGGCCCCAAACCTGCTGGGTGAGGAAGAAGAGATGATAATGGTAAAATAAAACTAATGTCTGGGTCATATATAATCCAGGTCAATTAACTCAAGAGCACTGACAAGAGTGAAGCCACTACAGGAAAATACCTTCACTACACGGGTACACGGGACCCGAAGCTCTTAAGTTCACTGCCCAAAGAAATTATTAAGAAAAAACTACCCTACGGATGAAAATTACCAAAGAAATTGGATAACTTCTTATTATCACTACTAGACCAACTCATCCTACCCCACTACCATCTCCGTGCCACTAGCAACATCATCCTTTACCAGCTGGCACAAAGGAGGGCAGACGGGATGTACAGTGGTGGCGCTACAGGGGCGTGGAGCACTGGGCAATAATTGCCAGCCTTCAATTACAACTACAGGAGCCATAGGTGTGTGTAAAGATGAGAGTGTGTATGTATAAGGGGAGTGTATGTGTGAAGGTGTGTGTGTGTACGTGTGTGTGTGAGAGGTAGTGTGTATGTATATAAAGTTGGGAGTGTATGTGTGTGTGTGTGTGTGGTATTTGTATTTATTCTTCCCAATCCTTCCCAAATTCCCCTTCAACAGGTTACCGAGAATGTTAAAAGTCTCGAACTCAGGGATCTTCTCTGGTTTCTCTCTCTCTCTCTCTCTCTCTCTCTCTCTCTCTCTCTCTCTCTCTCAGTGATGTCGTTGCCCAGTGATCGCTTAAGCATGACGTGTTTTTCCTCACCTCCTCAGCCGTGACCGCAGAAGGGTCCTAATATTAATCCCCACCCCCAGCCTCAGCCACCCAGGACCGCGCACAAACCGATAAGTCAAACCCTTATAATTCCGTATACTTTTACCATTCCCACTATATATTGTGTATTGTGTATGTGTCCTAAGGTATGGCTCCTAAGATATTCAAAACCCTCTGCTGTGGTGAAACATTCTACCCGGAATGGATAAACAGGCATGGTTTTCCTGATGAAAAATGTTTTAAATGTTTAACTGGTGAGAAGTTTCATTTTCTGGATATCACGCTAGAGGCATACAAAAATGAGGTTACCGAGCTAAAGCTTGAAAACAGACTCCTAAGAGAGCAGCTGGCCTCCAGTTCAAACCACATCCCTGACACTGGATCAACGTTCCAAGTAGTCAGGAATAAAAAAGCCCTGAACAAAATACCCATTGCCAACAAATTCAGCAGACTCAGGGATAATGTGGAGGAACCAGAGTCTGTGGATTGCACCCCCAGAAATAAAACAATTAAAGGAGGATCTCACCTGAACTCCAAAGAGAGGGCATATCAACTCCCTAAAAACAAATCCACGCCCCCCAAAGCAAAGCCGACCAGTAAAAGGGAGACCAAAACCCAAATCGTCAGCGGCTCCTTCATGAGGGGCCAGGGGGCTGCATTGGCCAAGCTGGCTCCAGGTAAGCGGTCGGTAAAAGTAATACCTGGTGCCAAGTTATCACACATAACAAAATTAATGACATCAGGAATTCCTCTATCCCTCACTACACTTGCTTAGATGTGTGCGTAGGTAGCAATGACACGTATGACAATGGAAAATCCAAGGATACAGACATTCTAACCAAATACAGTACCCTCATCCAAGAAATGAAAAAGAAAAAAAAAATGCTTGTTAACTTGCCCCGTATGAGAGTAAGTGGTTATGCAAAGAACAGAGTTACTGCACTAAACCAATCTGTGAAGCAACTCTGTGAAAAAAATAAGGTCACCTTCATAAACCACTATCACGATATGGAAGGCAAAAATGCTCTGTTCAAACGAGACGGCATCCATCTTTCATATCTTGGTACCTCGTGGTATTCATACCAAATACACGAGGAACTGTTCAAGTACCATGAGAGGAAGGATAATCTTCTTAAATCACCCTCCCCTTCAACCCAAGCCTCTCCCGCCCAGATCTTATCATCTCCCTTCCCTTGCTCCCTACCTCCCCCCTTCCCCCCTCTCTCACCCCTTTCCACTCATAGCACGACAAATCTACTCCTCCCCCTCACTCCTGCCCCCTTTCCAACTCCCTCCTCCCCCAATAGCTTCCCCGCACCCATCCCCTACTCCCCACCCCCCACTCTCTTCCCCGAACCTGACCCGTCTTCCTCCCTCCACCCCCAGCTGCTCATCCTCCTCCCCCTACCTCCCTCCCTCTCCCCCCAAACCTACCCCGCGTAAACAAAAGGCTCAGGGAGTCGGTCAAGTTAACCAAATTAGGTCAAATCCCTTCTCACCCGCCCAGGTACACCTAGGTGTCGGGAAGGTATCGAATCCGGTTCCTTCACCACGCACAATCAGTCTAAGATCTAATAAAAAAACTTCTAATCTCTCAACAGCTGACTCCGCTGAAAAAATACACTCAGACTAAAATAAAGGCCTCTCATGAAACGATCAATGTACTATATCTCAATGCTAGGAGTTTACGAAACAAAATAAATGAACTGAAACTTATGTTATTAAACGAAGAAATTCATATAATTGCGATCACCGAAACGTTTCTAGATTTCAATAATATCGATTTTATGCATGAATATCAAATTAACTCGTACAAAATCTACCATAAAGATAGGTTATCAAAAAGAGGAGGAGGTGTTATGCTATACGTCAAAGAATCTATTAATTCAATAGAAATACCTATTCCTTCAAATAATTCCGAACTATTATGCGTAAAAATAAGCAACAAATATACCGACATGAATATTGTAGTTGTATATAGACGCCCAACGATAAATAACGAAGAGGATATATCACTTTACAATTCCCTAACAAAAACATTAAATGCCAAAGAAACCGTTATCATAGGCGACTTTAACCTACCTAATATTATATGGCATGATAAAATCGGATCGGGAAAGGCATCTGAAAGAATGATAGAATTTATGAACGATAATTTCCTGTATCAATTAATTCAGACCCCCACTAGGGTTGACAATATATTAGATTTAGTTATCACAACTCACGAATACATAAAGTCAACTTACAAGTTGGTGAACAGTTAAGTGGATGTGATCATAATAGCATCAGGTTCCAGATCAACATGACTCACACCACCACTATTAGTGAAACATTCATACCTGACTACAACAAAGCTGATATTAGCGGACTAAGAAAAGAGATAAACGATATCCATACACGCATAAATAGTCTCTCTAGTACCGAAGAAGCTTGGATAACATTCAAAGATCTTTTCTTTACTGACCAAAATAAATATATCCCTATGCGTAAACGACACAATAAAACTATAAATAAACCCCTATGGTACAATAACAATATTAGTAGAGCAATTAGTGAAAGAAATCGTCTATACAAATTAAAAATGGATACAGATAATATTACCATCCAAAATCAATACTCGGTTGCGAGAAGAAAAGTTAAATCGCTAATTAAATCTGCAAAGAGAGATTACGAAATTAAAATCGCACATGCGAGCAAATCTAATCCAAAACAATTTTATAGATATATAAATATCAACAAACAAATTAAAAGTGTCATCGGTCCGATACTAAACAATCAAGGTGAATTAGAATCAGATAGCAGGGACATAGCTGCTACTCTTAATCAACACTTTTCTTCTGTATTTAATACTGCCAGTAACCAAAACGTGCCACAAGAAAATAATCAAACATGTAACTATGTTCTTCAAGATTTTATTATTACCCAGTCAGAAGTAATTAAAAAAATCGACTCACTTCATGTCAATAAATCACCTGGGCCAGACATGTTTATCCTTAAAATTCTTAAATTAGTCAAAGAAGAAGTTGCAGGGGCACTAACCATAATACTAAATATGTCGCTTAAACAAGGACATGTACCCACCGACTGGAAGACCGCTAATATAACACCGATATTTAAAAATGGTGACAAAACACTACCAAATAACTATAGGCCGATTAGCTTAACTTCCGTAATTGGAAAAATGTGTGAATCAATCATAAGGGATAAAATCGTATTATTCCTTGACCTCATTAACAATAGTCAACACGGATTCAGAGCAAAGAGATCATGCCTAACTAATTTAATAGAATGTTATGACAGCCTATACAAACTAAATGACTTCACCAAAAGCCTCGACATAGTGTATCTAGACTTTCAAAAAGCCTTCGACAAGGTCCCGCACGATAAATTATTACAGAAAATAAGAGACATAGGAATACAGGGCAAAACGTATGATTGGATTAAAAACTGGCTAAGTGAAAGAAAGCAAAGAGTAGTTATCAACGGTGTGGAATCAACATGGAGCCAAGTAACTAGTGGAGTCCCCCAAGGCTCAGTATTGGGACCAGTGTTGTTCATAATATATATCAATGATCTAGATAATGGCATAAATAATCTAATTTCCAAATTCGCGGATGACACGAAGATAGGTAATGCAATAATTTGCGAAGGTGATAGCATAAACCTTCAAGCTGATCTAAATAAAGTCACAGAATGGTCGGAGAAGTGGAAAATGCCGTTTAATGTAAATAAATGTCAGATATTGCAAATAGGTTCTAAAAACAATAAATATGAATACTACATGAATGAAGAAAATATAAAAAATGTAACACAAATAAAAGACTTGGGAGTGCTGATAAACGAAAACTTAATCTTCCAATCAATGCACAGCGGCTGCAAACAAAGCAAACAGGGCACTAGGTTTCATCAGAAGAAACTTCCACTATCACAGCAAAGACATAGTTTTGCCCTTATACAAAAGTATGGTGAGACCGCACCTCGAATATGCTGTGCAGTTTTGGTCACCTCACCTCATAAAGGATGTTAAAAAATTGGAATCTGTGCAAAGGCGAGCCACTAAGCTAATCCCTTCATTGAGAAATAAATCATATGATGAAAGACTGAGAGAACTTGATCTATTTTCACTTAAGAAACGAAGGATGAGAGGCCAATTGATAGTGTTTTAAAATTCTAAAAGGATTCAGTAACATTAATCTAGATAAGTTATTAAAAAAAGCCGAAGACACATCTACAAGAGGAAACAATTTAAAATTATTAGGTCGGAGAGCGAATCTAGATACAACAAAACATTTCTTCACTCACAGTGTAATTGATGAGTGGAACAAACTTCCAAATAAAGTAATAGACAGCTCCTCTATAGATACGTTTAAGAAAAATCTAGATTCATACCACAGAAAAATTGGTATGGAGTAGGCAGTAATTATCACCGTTATTATTTGTTCAGCTGAAGAGAGCGTTAGAAAAGAAAAAAAAATAATAATACACAAATAAAAAAATAAGAATAATAAACATCACTAAATATGTACATACTACTAAGGGTGATGGGTTGGATGATTTCAATTAACCCCAAAAGTTACATGCTGCTAAGGCGAAGGGTTGCATGATTTTTTTTAATTTCTTTTTGGTTTTCCCTTTCTTTTTTTCCAATCTTTCCTGTAAATTCCTTCTGGGGATTTCGAAGCCCAGCAAGGTTAATCACTTCCAACTTTTTCATGTACGGCAATTGTCGGAGGGAACGGAGGGTGGGGAGAGAGCCTTCTTCTTTTCTATCCTTTCCTTTGCCATCTCTACAAGAATTAAGTCCTGACCACCTCCTTTGGATCGTAAGGTCTGTGTGGCCAGTGTATCTATGTAAGTCTATGTAAGTCTCTCTCCTCTCTTTGTATATATATATATATATATATATATTTTCTTTAATACATACGAGGTTGAAAGAAATGGCAATTTCTGCGTTGCAAATTTTATTATTCAAAGTTTCCAGGTCTCTGATGAGTTTTCGCTGGGTGGCAGGAAGTAGATGAAGGAGATGAGCAAAATTCATGGTGGTACAGGGTTACATAAATGTAAATGATGATACAGGATATACGACGCGTTTCACTGGACAACCAGCATTATCAAGTAAGGATGGAATGATATAAAAGGTAAACAGGAAGGGTATATATAGAGGGTGGAGGATCAGAGGAGGCGAAAAGCAAGGGGCAAAAGTCTACTATTGGTGGAGGGGTAATTTGGGAAAGAGAAAGGGGGGAACCGCTTCACGCATGCGCACTGGATGCGGGATGGTGGTCGGTAGGTGGGGTCTCTTTCCCAAATTACCCCTCCACCAATAGTAGACTTTTGCCCCTTGCTTTTCGCCTCCTCTGATCCTCCACCCTCTATATATACCCTTCCTGTTTACCTTTTATATCATTCCATCCTTACTTGATAATGCTGGTTGTCCAGTGAAACGCGTCGTATATCCTGTATCATCATTTACATTTATGTAACCCTGTACCACCATGAATTTTGCTCATCTCCTTCATCTACTTCCTGCCACCCAGCGAAAACTCATCAGAGACCTGGAAACTTTGAATAATAAAATTTCCAACGCAGAAATTGCCATTTCTTTCAACCTCGTATTAAAGAAAATTTATTACCTGGCTTTACTAACATATATATATATATATATATATATATATATATATATATATACTTTTTATATACTTCTTGCGTATATACCATGTTGTGAAAGATTAAAGAGGCTGACAAAAAAATGCCATGTCAGCGTTTTTCAGGGACTGATTGTAAATTACATAAACATAATAATAATCAAGTATATTTAGTGTACAATGTAATGTGCCAACATTATAAGAACATAAGAACATAAGAAAATGGGAGTCTGCAGAAAGCCGATTGGCCAAAGCAAGGCAGATCCCTGTCCCACACAACCCCAAATCAATTACAAAGCCCAATTATAGGCTCAACACTCTAATACCCTGAGGATCATCTTACCAAAACGGTTAGAGATTAACGCAGGATTATGGGGGTCTGCGAGCGCTGATTGGCCCAACCCGGCTGATCCCCATTCACACCCAACCCTTCTCGTCCATATGCTTATCCAATTTTATCTTAAAGCTCCCTACAGTTTTAGATCCCACTATAGCACTTGGTAGTCCATTCCACCCCTCTACAACTCTGTTACCAAACCAATATTTGCCTATATCTTTTCTGAAACGAAATTTATCTAATTTGAAACCATTGGTACGAGTTCTTTCGCTATCACTGAGCTTTAGTACATTTGTCATGTCCCCTTTTGTTAATCCCACTAACCCACTTGAACACCTCTATCATATCCCCTCTAACTCTGCGTCTCTCTAACGAATGTAAACCTAATTTCTTCAACCTTTCTTCATACGGAAGATTTCTAATATTATGGATCATTGTTGTCATTCTACGTTGTACTCTCTCCAATGAATCTATGTCCATTCTGTAATAAGGACACCAAAAATTGGACAGCATAATCCATATGGGGTCTCACTAATGACAAGTAAAGTTTTAAGATAACATCAGCAGTTCTGTTACTCACACTCCTAGAGATGAACCCGAGAATCCTGTTTGCCTTATTACGAACGCCTATACACTGTTTTCTAGGCTTCAAATCATTGCTAACAAACACACCTAGATCTTTCTCGCAGTCTGAATTTTCTAATTCTAAATTAGCTAGTTTATATTTAACATTTGTTTGCATCTTCCCTATCTTTAATACCTTGCATTTGTCAATGTTAAACTTCATCTGCCAATTTACTGACCATTCATGTAAGGTATCTAGATCCCTTTGGAGGCACTCTATATCGCTATCTGAATCAATTGATCTCCCCATTTTAGTATCGTCTGCGAATTTACTTATCCTACTAGTTATACCTAAATCTAGGTCATTTATGTATATAAGAAACAACAGGGGACCTAATACCGATCCCTGGGGGACACCACTTTAGACTGCTCCCCACTCTGACATTACCCTAATTATTGACAATATTTGCGCCTGTATGTATATATTTGTCAATTACATGTGTTAAATGAACGTATGTGGAGACTAAACACAAATAGTGGTGAAGAGGGCAGTGAGGGCAAGTAAGAGAAGATTATATGACGAATTTGAAAGGAATTTAAGTGTAAAGTGGAGAGATTGTAAGGAATTGTTTTGGATTGAAGCCAAGAAAGTTGGGGAGGGTTACAAAGGAAATAGTAAGAATGTGAAAGATAACAATAGGTGAATGCTAGTGGAGAGTCAAGAGAAACTCCAAAGACGGAGAGACACTTTAAGGAGGAGGTGGTTGATTTGTCTGGACTCCCTTCTCCCTCATGTTTAGCACCATTAGTTCTGAGATTTTAAGACCTTCGTTCCATTAGTTTGCCGATTTTATGACCCCGCATTTCTTTGTCAGTATATATAGGAACTTTCGTGCCATTTAGGTGTCGATGTAGCTTCTGGCGAGCGATAGTAAGCCTGTATTTTTAGGAGGAATCGGCCTTTGGCCGGGACATTTTTCTACCAAAAAATATACAAATTTATCTCAAAGGGGACATATGACAGGGGGATATGTCACCTTAGCATAGTAGCACTGTAGGATAGTGATCGAGATAACGAGAATACAAGCAGAGCCATGGTTAGGTGAGATTAGGGGCCAGGTAATAATCGACACCTACCTGTAAATACCATGACATATCTTAATAGTGGCAACACATGGGACGAAAGGTCTTAAAATCGCCAAACTAATGGGCCGAACGTTTTATAATCTCAAAACTAGTGGGGCTAAACATTAGGGAGAAGGGGGTGCAGAAAAACGATCTGCCTCTTCTTAAGTAAATTAATATTGAGTTGCTATTTGAATGCACTTCAATGCTTACAATGGGGAAAACGTAATAATATCTCAACACGGGGCTAAGCATGAGGGAGGTGTACAGAAAAAGAAAGAAAACTTCCCCTTAATGTATGGAGGTGAAGGCCTCGAACTTACAGACACACAAAAGTGAAAAGAATACACGCAGGTTTTGTCTTTCTTTCTTTCTTTCTTTCTGAGAGAGAGAAAACAAATAATTGATAGAAGAGAGAGAAATAGAGACTGGCATATATATATATATATATATAGAGAGAGAGAGAGAGAGAGAGAGAGATTGCGAGATAGTACTAACAACAGACCCCAGCCACCTAGATAACGCGAGAGGCCTAGAGTAGTAAATGTCCCTCAATAGACTAAACATTGTACACCCATGCCTATGCAGTCGACCCACATTAACACTATCCAATCCGACGTTTTGTGGCTTATTATGATATATTGTTTTATTGTTATTGAGGATTTTGCTTGTCTTTGCCATTCCCGAGCAATGTATTTCAGTTTGTCCCCTAGGCTTCCTGGAAAAAAAAAGTGCCCACCCAGTGACCCAGACCTCCTGCAAGCTATATTTGTAAAAACAAAACAAAATTATATAAAAATGACCTGGCCGAAGACCGATTGCTTCAAATTTGCAGTTCGATGGGGTAAAGCATCTTATTATAGCCACATTAATGGGGTGAAATGTCTTATTATCACCACATTAATGGGTTGAAATGTCTTATTATCACCACATTAATGGGGTGAAATGTCTTAAAATCTCCAAACTATTTGGGTGAAACAGGGGAGTTAGAAAAGACCTCTCCCGAACCAGATAAGGTTAACCCTTTCAAGAGAGGGGGACTTCTTTAGGAAGGAGTTGTGGGAGTCAGAGGGTAATTGAGATAGACTTAATTCTCCCTACCAGAAATTCTTGGAGTTACCGCGCCTGACACGTTGTTTTGAACAGTAAGCGACCTGGGCCCTTTAAATGGCGATATACCGCAGTTTTTCACCCTCCCTCTCCATCAACAATTCTTAATAATTATAAGCTAGGCCTATATGTCGTACTTTCTATAGCTGACACACATTGCAGTCATTGCATATTGATGCTCATATTTTAAAGTCACCCATAATATTAAATAACTTATATTTCTATATATAAGGAAGAAGCTATTTTCGCGCTATTATGTTATGATAGATAATAATCATTTATTATTTTGCTTTTAGTCATTCCTTGCTACATATGGACATTCGCACAACTACCATGCTAAATAAGCACTTAGTGTAGCCATCTAATATATAGTAAAAACATGCAGAATCGTAGAAATCATGATAAACATTGCATAGCCTAGGTGTTGAGTATTGTTGATGTTGACAGACGTAGCTCTGGCGCTACTTCGAAAGCGTCCACCAGAGGTCCCCGGTGAATTCCTGGTAGGGAGAATTACCACTTTGCTTCCTAGAGGGCCTTCCAAAGTTGAATAATATCGTCTAACGTTAGCCTGAATACATTGAAAACACGTACTCGTTGATTGGAAGGGTTAATTTGTCTGTTTATTACCTTACTCGTCATGGCATAGTAATACAATACATACAGTTTATACAATAAATACAGTGTATACAATACATACAGTTTCTACAATACATAGTTTCTACAATACATACAGTTTCTACAATACATAGTGTATACAATACATACAGTGTATACAATACATACAGTTTCTACAATGCATACAGTTCATACAATACATAGTTTATGTAATACATACAGTTTATACAATACATATAGTTTCTACAATACATACAGTTCCTACAACACATACAGTTAATACAATACATAGTTTATACAATACATACAGTTTATACAATACATACAGTTTATACAATACATACAGTTTATACAATACATACAGTTCATACAATACATACAAATTCTACAATACATACAGATCATACAATACATACAGATCATACAATACATACAGTTTATACAATACATATAGATCATACACTACATACAGTTTATACAATACATACAGTTTATACAATACATACAGTTTATACAATACATACAGTTCATACAATACATACAAATTCTACAATACATACATATCATACAATACATACAGTTTATACAATACATACAGTTTATACAATACATACAGTGTATACAATACAATCAGTTTATACAATACATACAGTTCATACAATACCGGTGCATACAGTTTATACAATACATACAGATCATATAATACATACAGTTTATACAATACATACATTTTATACAATACATACAGTTTATACAATACGTACAGTTCATACAATACATACAGTTTATACAATACATACAGATCATGCAATACATAGTTTATACAATACATTTATTTCATACAGTTCATACAATACATAAGGTTTATACAATACACATATTTCATACATTTTATACAATATATACAGTTTATACAATACATATATTTCATACACTTAATAAAATACATAGTTTATACAATACATAGTTTATACAATACATATATTTCATACATTTTATACAATACATACAGTTTATACAATACATATATTTCATACATTACATATATTTCATACATTTAATACAATACATACAGTTTATACAATACATATATTCCATACATATTTTACAATACATACAGTTTATACAATACATATATTTCAAACAGTTTATGCAATACATACAGTTTATACAATACATATATTTCATGCAGTTCATACAATACATACAGTGTATACAATATAGTTGGAAAGTATAAGTAAATAATAATAAAACTCGGGTAAGGTTCTCCATCAACCACTTAACCATTGCCAACTAGCTTCCAACCAGCTTGATCACTGAAAGGCCAGTGACCTTAAATGTACGATATCGAGTGCTATGTTGAATTACGACCCTATACATCAATGTCCAGAGCCGGTAGTGATCTAAATACCCTCCACCACCCTCATAGTATTGCTGTATATTGTATATTATGGATGACATAGTGAATAATGACTATGAATAAATGCTCTGTTTACTGTATATTATGGATGACATAGTGAATAATGAGGGTTCATATCAATGCTCTGTTTACTGAATATTATGGATGACATAGTGAATAATGAAGGTATAAATCAATGCTCTGTTTACTCTATATTATGGATGACATAGTGAATAATGAGGGTTCATATCAATGCTCTGTTTACTGTATATTATGGATGACATATTGAATAATGAGGGTATATGTCAATGCTTTGTTTACTGTATATTAGGGATGACATAGTGAATAATGAGGGTATAAATCAATGTTCTGTTTACTGTATATTATGGATGGTATAATGAATAATGACTATAAATCAATGCTCTGTTTACTGTATATTATGGATGACATAGTGAATAATGAGGGTATAAATTAATGCTCTGTTTACTGTATATTATGGATGACATGGTGAATAATGACTATACATTAATGCTCTGTTTACTGTATATTATGGATGGTATAGTGAATAATGACTATAAATCAATGCTCTGTTTACTGTATGTTATGGATGGTATAGTCAGTAGAGCGTTGGTTGCTGATCTAAGGGTCGGCGGATCGAGCCCGTACTGTCAAAATGTTATTAGTAGATGTCAAGCCCGGGCAACTTGACCTAGCGACTGACTCGTGACAAACGCCAAATGTTCTCGGGAATTACGGTGTCTGGCAAAAAATATAATAAAATATAAATAAATAAATAAATAAAATAAATTAATAAATACAAACATAAACAAAATAAGCAAATATTAATGCCATTTAACAAAATAAAATAAAATAAATCGATGCTATTTTTACTGTATATTTTGGATGACCTGTTGAATTATAATTGTATACATAATCTTCCAGAGTCGGGAGTGAGCTACCCCCCCCCCACGCACACACACACACACACACTCAGTGATGGAGTTTACGTTATCGGGAACAGGTTGAGTTATGACTTAGTAAATCACTGTCCATAGCCGGGAGTTATTTGAGAGGTTGATATTAATTTGTATATATATATATATATA